>CAUYUJ010018742.1:0-65000 GCA_963575745.1 Prorocentrum cordatum
TCGAAATTCAACAATTCGTTTGAGCTCTAGTATTTTTTCCCGTGATATTCGATCTTATTCCCGCTCGTCATCTTGATCTCAGCTCGATCGGGTAACTTTGAAGGCCAAAAAGCACTGTGGCGGGAACGGCCGTTTCGAGTAATCTTGATACGCGCTGTCGGTTTTCTCAACATAACTAGAGCTCTAGGGCAGCTACAGAGCTGGTAAGCACAGCTAATGCATGCAGAATGATCAGGCGCGTTCGCCTGTTCAACCCAGAGGTCTGAACTCGGTCTGTCAGCCGAGCTAGGTCCGCAAACCTGTTTCTATTATTCGAGTCAACTTGATACACGTTGTCGGTATTTTCTACTTAACTCGAGCCGTAGGGCAGCTACAGTGCTGGTAAGCACTCGTATCGCACTCAGAATGATGAGACGCGTTCGCCTGATGAATCCATAGGTCTGAACTACGGTCTGCCTAAGCGAGCATCGGTACCCACAAACACTATTCGCTACTTTACGAGTTCCACTGAGCGCGCTATAGTCGGATTTGTATTTAACTCGAGCTGTAGGGCAGCTACAGTGCTGGCAAGCACACCTATCGCACTCAGAATAATCAGGCGCGTTCGCTTGTTCAATCCAGAGCTCTGAACTCGGTTTGCTAGCCGAGCTAGGTCTGCAAATCTATTAGTATTATTCGGGTCAACTTGATACGCGTTGTCGCTATTTTCTACTTAACTCGAGCTGTAGGGCAGCTACAGTGCTGGTAAGCTCAGCTATCGCACTCAGAATAATCAGGCGCGTTCGCCTGTTGAATCCAGAGCTCTGAACTCTGTCTGCTGCGCGATCTAGAATCACGAAACTGTTCGTATTCTTCCAGTCATCTTGAGATCTACTGTCGGCGTTCTGCACTTAGCTCGGGCTGTAGGGGGGCTGCAGGGCGGGTAATCACAGGGATCGATTCGGAGACATCAGACGCCTCTGTCTGCTGCATTCAGAGGTCCGAACTCGGTCTGATACTCGAGTTGGGCTCAAAAACTATTCGTTCTCTGCAATTCTCATTATATGTTATCAGGAAGCTCTACGAGTCCCCCGGCGGTAACAAAGGTTGACGGTTTACCGCCGGCGCCCAGTTGTCCGTTCTGCCCGGGTGGGCCAACTAGCTCCCCCCGCGCCGGAATTCCTCGAGTTAATCGATAACGAAAGGCTTTACGAGATGCTCTTAAGCTTCCAGCAATAACTTGCTAAGGGAAGCTCTACGAGTTGTGAGACCAGTACCGAACTGAGCTTGGTAGCGTCCAAAACCCGGAGGAGAGAGTAAAGAGAATATACGTCGGAAGTCTTTCCTGGCGGGCCCTCGGACGCTCTCTTGAAGCGCTTCTGGGGCTCGGGGGGCTCCCCTGCAGCGCTTCTGAAGCGCTGCCGGGAACGCTTCCACGCGTGCCTACTCGCGTGCAAGCACGCCTGGACGCGTGCCCGAAGCGCTCCAGGACCCGCAGCGACGTTTTACATGTCGCTGCGGGGATTCAAGAGCGGCAAAGATGGGTTGCTGGCAGACACCACCACTGAGCGCCGGCGGTAAACCGTCAGGCTGAGCTTCCTGAGCATACATAATACCTCGTAGAGCTCTTCGGCATCCATGAGCTAGAAGAATTCCGGCGCGGGTTGGAGCGAGCTGGCCGACCCAACCAGAAAGGACAATGTGACAACTTCTGCTCGGTTTTGCTAAGATAACTCGTAGAGCTTCCCTTAGCTAGTTATATATGGAAGCTAAGAGTGATTCCGGCGCGCCCCAGAGCTAGTTGGCAAGAGAAATCTCGACGGAACTTTTGATGACTTTTGCTCGGTTGAAAATTTTGTTCTTGAAATTCAACAATATGTTTGAGCTCTAGTACTTTTCCCGTGATATTCGATCTTATTACCGCTCGCCATCTTGATCTCAGCTCGATCGGGTAACTTTGAAGGCCAAAAAGCGCTGTGGCGGGAACGGCCGTTTCGAGTCATCTTGATACGCGCTGTCGGTTTTCTGAACATAACTCGAGCTTTAGGGCAGCTACAGAGCTCGTAGGCACGGCTCATGCATCCAGAATGATCAGGCGCGTTCGCCTGTTGAACCCAGAGGTCTGAACTCGGTCTGTGAGCCGAGCTAGGTCCGGAAACCTGTTCGTAATATTCGATTCATCTTGACAGACTCTAGATTTTTTCTGGTCTCAACTCGAGCTGTAAGACAGCTACAGAGCTTGCAAGCACATCTATCGGAGTCCGAATCATTAGGCGCGTTCGCCTGTTAAATCTAGAGGCCTGAACTCGGTCGAGCTAGGTTCGCAATAGGCGCCCTCGGTTTTCTGTACTCAACTCGAGCTGTAGGGCAGCTACAGAGCTCGTAGTCACAGAAATCTATTGGAAATCACCAGGCGTCTTTGTTCGTTGACTCGAGAGCGCTGAACTTGGCCTGCTGCCCGAGCTAGGTTCGCAAAACTATTCGTATTGTTCGAGTCATCCTGAGAAGTGCTGTCGTTATTTCGTGCTGGGGGGAGGCTATAGTGCTGCTGGGGACAGCAATCGATGCAGAGACATCAGGCGCATCCGCCTGCGGAGACCAGAGCTCGGAACTCGTCTGCTGTCTGAATTAGGTCTGCGAAACTACTGTATTGTTGGAGTCATCCTGAGAGGTGCTGTCAGTTTTCTGCACTCAACTCGAGCTGTAGGGGGGCTGGTAATGATAGAAGACGACTGGCAGACATCAGACGCGTCACCTGTCGCATTGAGAGGACAGAACATATTTACTATGAGTCGGAATGTTGGTAGGGCCTCGGTGTTCTCAACTTCGTCGAGCTGGAAGCTCTACGAGTCTCCCGGCGGTAACCAAGGTTGACGGTTTACCGCCGGCGTCCAGTTTGAAAGATATTTGACACCTACAAACGACTATGAGAACGACTATGTGGGTCTCTGCGGCTTGATATGTGCTCTGTAGGCACACATAACTCGTAAGGCTTCCCTCAGAAAGTTGTTACTAACAGCTTCAGAGTAATTAACTTGTAGAGCTTCCCTTAGCAAGCTATTGCTGGAAGCGTAAGAGTACCTCGTAGAGCCTTCGTTATCGATGAGCTGGAGGAATTCCGGCGCGGGGCGGAACTAGTGACTTGTAGAGCTTCCCCAAGCTAGCAGCTGGAAGCATAAGAGTAATTCAAACGCACTGGCGAGCTAGTAACTCGTAGAGCTTCCCTTAGCAAGCTATTGCTGGAAGCTTAAGAGTAATTCCGGCGCGCTGGACAGCTAGCTCGTAGAGCTTCCCTGAGCAAGCTATTGCTGGAAGCTTAAGAGTCACTTGTAGAGCTTCTCTAAGCTAGCAGCTGGAAGCTTAAGAGTAATTCGGGCGCACTGGCGGGCTAGTAACTCGAAGAGCGTCCCTTAGCAAGTTATTGCTGGAAGCTTAATTTGAGGGAGTTTCTGTGGAACTCACGTCATCCTCACCCCCGGCGCGAAGAGCACGAGCCCAGAGCGGCCTCCGGCACCGTTTCCGGACGGATCCGCTGGATCCGCTGGATCCGCTGGATCCGGTGACGAATCCCAAACCGGCGCCCTCGCCTGAGACATCCCCACAAAACAGGCCCCGGGAGGGATGCCCAGAGGAGCCCAGAGCGGCCTCCGGCACCGTTTCCGGACGGATCCGTTGGATCCGTTGGATCCGCTGGATCCGGTGACGAATCCCAAACCGGCGCCCTCGCCTGAGACATCCTCACAAAACGGGCCCCGGGGGAGGATGCCCAGAGAAGCCCAGAGCGGCCTCCGGCAGCGTTTCCGGACGGATCCGCGGGGAGGAATCCGCTGGATTCCGCTGGAATCCGGTGACGAATCCCAAACCGGCGCCCTCGCCTGAGACAGTCTCTCACAAAAGCGGGGCCCGAGGGTGATGCCCAGAGGAGCCCAGCAGAGCGCGCCCCCTCCGGCACCGATTTCCGGTTACGCCCTCGCCTGCAGACATCCTCACAAAACGGGAACCGGGGGGGATGCCCAATGCCCAGAGGCCAGCCCAGAGCGGCCTCCGGCACCGTTTTACCGGACGCATTCCGGTGGCGGAATCCCAAAACGGCGCCTCGCCGAGACATCTCGCAAAACGGGCCCCGGGGGGGATGCCCAGAGGAGCCCAGAGCGGCCTCCGGCACCGTTTCCGGACGGATCCGCTGGATCCGCTGGATCCGGTGACGAATCCCAAACCGGCGCCCTCGCCTGAGACATCCTCACAAAATGGGCCCCGGGGGGGATGCCCAGAGGAGCCCAGAGCGGCCTCCGGCACCGTTTCCGGACGGATCCGCTGGATCCGCTGGATCCGGTGACGAATCCCAAACCGGCGCCCTCGCCTGAGACATCCTCACAAAACGGGCCCAGGGGGGGATGCCCAGAGGAGCCCAGAGCGGCCTCCGGCACCGTTTCCGGACGGATCCGCTGGATCCGCTGGATCCGCTGGATCCGGTGACGAATCCCAAACCGGCGCCCTCGCCTGAAACATCCTCACAAAACGGGCCCCGGGGGGGACGCCCAGAGGAGCCCAGAGCGGCCTCCGGCACCGTTTACGGACGGATCCGCTGGATCCGCTTTTATCTTCTTTTTTTTTTGGTTTTATTTTAGTTTATTTTTTCTGGATCCGGTGACGAATCCCAAACCGGCGCCCTCGCCTGAGACATCCTCACAAAACGGGCCCCGGGGGGGATGCCCAGAGGAGCCAGAGCGGCCTCCGGCACCGTTTCCGGACGGATCCGCTGGATCCGCTGGATCCGGTGACGAATCCCAAACCGGCGCCCTCGCCTGAGACATCCTCACAAAACGGGCCCCGGGGGGGATGCCCAGAGGAGCCCAGAGCGGCCTCCGGCACCGTTTCCGGACGGACGACCTGGCTGCATAACACGCCTGGATATGCCGACGAGGGCGAAGGAGGAGGAGAAGGAGGAGAAGGAGGAGGAGAAAGAGGAGGAGGAGGAGGGGGAGGGGGCAGGCGAGGGAGCCACGGCCCTGGGGGAGCGGCCCTGAGGGAGCCCTGATGGGCTTCCGGCACCATGGAGAGGTCCTGTGGGGCGGCCGCCCCTTCTTCTCTCGGTCGTTTCCCTGTCGCCCAGAAGCGCGCGCCCCTTCTTCTATATATACAGAAACTCCCGATCAACCGCAGAAAGGACAAAGTGGTAACTTTTGGGTGGTTTTGCAATTTTTGAAAGATATTTGACAATTCATTCTGAGAAAGCAGATTTTTCGCACCTGTAAACGATTATGAGGGCCACTCTGTCTTAGTATGAGCTCTGTAGGCGCACTTTTACTATCAAAACACTTGGCGGAACCATCTTCATGTCGACACGAAAAAATCAATTCTTCTTTTTTCGAGAAATGCTTCCAGAAGCTCTCTCTTTCGACTCCGAGCACTCTTACGCGTGAAATGAGCTCTACGAGGTTCCCGGCGGTGACCAGGTTGACGGTTCACCGCCGGCGCTAGTTCTGGGGGGCTGGAGAGCTAGTGACTCGTAGAGCTTCCGTAAGCTAGTTGCTGGAAGCTTAAGAGCAATTCCCGGAGAGCTCGCTGAGAGCTAAAGGGTTTAAGAATAGAAGCCGGACAGTGGTGGTGCCCGCCACGAGCTCCTTTCCGTCGCTCCACGAGCCCCGCAGCGACTCGCCCGACCCGGCAACTGGTCCCGGAGAGCTTCCGGCAAGCTTCCACGCCGGAGAGCTCTCTGAGAGCTAGAGGGTTTTAGATTCGAAGCCGGGCGGTGGTGGTGCCCGCCAGCAGCCCATCTTCGCGGGTCCACGATCCTCGCAGCAACTCGCCCGACCCGGCAGCGTGTCCGGGAGAGCTTCCGGCAAGCTTCCACGCGTGCCTCCACGCGGGCAGGCACGCGTGGAAGCGTTCCTGGCAGCGTTTCAGAGACGCTGCAGGGGGGCCCCCCGAGCCCCAGAAGAGCTTCACGAGAGCTTCTGTGGTCTTGCCAGGAAGGCTTTTCAGTGCGTGTCCTCTTTGCTTTTTTGGACGCCACCGAGTGGACGCTACCAAGTTCCGGCGCGCTGAAGAGCTGGCAAGAAAAATCTCGACGGAACTTTCGGTGACTTTTGCTCGGTTGCAAATATTTTCAAAATTCCCGGGGAGCTCGCTGAGAGCTAAAGGGTTTAAGATTAGAAGCCGGGCGGTGGTGGTGCCCGCCAGGAGCTCTTCCACGGCGCCCCACGTTCCCCGCAGCGCCTTCGATGAGCCGGCAAGGGGTCCGGGAGAGCTTCCGGTACTGGAACCGGCGGTAAACCGTCAACCTGGTCACCGCCGGGAACCTCGTAGAGCTCTTTCCTTGCACGGCGATCGTCGAAACACATGGAGAAAGCTTCTGGAGCGAGAAACAAAAAACTCGAAAAATCATGTTTTTCTGTTTTTATTCAACGTCGGTTCCGCCAAGTGTTTTGATAGTAATACTGCACCTATAGACCTGCAAATTTTACTGGCAGACGCGAAATAACCCACTACAGGTGCGAAAAATCTGCTTTCTCAAAATGAATTGTCCAATATCTTTCAAATATTCGCAAAACCACCCCAAAGTCATCACTTTGTCCTTTCTGGCTGGGTCGACCGACTAGCTCCACCCCGCGCCGGAATTCCCCTAGCTCATCGATGCCGAAGAGCTTCGCGAGGTATGCTTCCAAGCGTGCCTGCACGCGAGCAGGCATGCATGGAAGCGATCCTGGTAGCGCTTCAGCAGCGCTGCAGGGGCCCCCCCCCGAGCTCTCCAGGAAAGATTCCCGTCCCCAAGGGTGTCTTCGCTCTCCGGGTTTTTCCCGGAGCCCGCTGAGAGCTGAAGGGTGGAGGATTCGAAGCTGGACGGCGGAGGTGCCCGCCAGGAGCACTTCCACGGCGCCCCACGTCCCCCGTAGCGCCTCCGGTGAGCCGGCAACGGGTCCGGGAGAGCTTCCGGTAAGCTTCCAAGCGGGCCCGCGCGCGTGCAGGCATGCATGGAAGCGATCCTGGCAGCCCTACAGCAGTGCTGCAGGGGGGCCCCCGGAGGTCTCCAGAAAAGATTCCCCGCTCTCCGGGTAACTCGAGGAAGCTTCCCTTCGCAAGTAACTCGTAGAGCTTCCTTTAGCAAGATCTTGCTGGAAGCTTCAGAGTAATGACTCGTAGAGCTTCCCTTAGCTAGTTGCTGGAAGCTTAAGAGTAATACCTCGTAGAGCTCTGCGGCATCGATGAGCTAGAGGAATTCCGGCGCGGGGTGCAGCTAGTTAGCCAACCCGGCCCGGGCGGACAATGACTCGTAGAGCTTCCCTAAGCTAGTTGCTGGAAGCTTAAGAGTAACTCGTAGAGCTTCCCTTAGCAAGTTATTGCTGGAAGCTTAAGAGTAATTCCGGAGCGCTGGAGAGCTAGATGGCTCGAAAAAAAAGAACTGAACTTTTCACAACTTTTGCTCGGTTGAAAATGACTCGTAGAGCTTCTCCAAGCTAGTTGCTGGAAGCTTAAAAGTGACTCGTAGAGCTTCCCTCAGCTAGTTGCTGGAAGCTTAAGAGTAATTCCCGGAGAGCTCGCTGAGAGCTAAAGGGTTTAAGATTAGAAGCCGGACGGTGATGTTGCTCGCCAGCAGCCCATCTCCGCCGGTCCAGAATTCTCGCAGCAGGTCGTTCGAGCCGGCAACTGGTCCGGGAGAGCTTCCGGCAAGCTTCAACGCGAGCCCGCGCGCGTGCAGGCACGCGTGGACGCGTTCGTGGAAGCGCTTCGGAAGCGCTGCGGGGAGCCCCCCAGAGCCCCAGAAGAGCTTCACGCGAGCTTCCGTGGGCTTGCCAGGAAAGTGACCCGTAGAGCTTCCCCAAGCTAGTTGCTGGAAGCTTAAGAGTAATTCCGGCGCGCTGGAGAGCTAGTTGGCTCGGAAAAAATGAACTGAATTTTTCACAACTTTTGGTCGGTTGAAAATTTTGTTCTCCAAATTCAACAATTCGTTTGAGCTCTAGTATTTTTTCCCGTGATATTCGATCTTATTCCCGCTCGCCATCTTGATCTCAGCTCGATCGTGTACCTTTTACTGCCAAAAAGCACACTGGCGCGAATTCGGCCGTTTCGAGTCATCTTTGAAAGCGTTGGTGGTATTTTGTACTTAACTCGAGCTGTAGGGCAGCTACAGTGCTGGTAAGCACAACTATCGCACTCAAAATTATCAGGCGCGTTCGCCTGTTGAATCCAGAGGTCTGAACTCGGTCTGCTAGCCGAGCTAGGTCCGCAAACCTATTCGTATTATTCGAGTCAACTTGATACGCGTGGTGGGTATTTTGTATTTAATTCGAGCTGCAGGGCAGCTACAGAGCTGGTAAGCACATCCAACGCAGCACTCAGAATCATCAGGCGCGTTCGCCTCTTGACTCCAGAGGTCTGAACTCGGTCCGCTAGCCGAGCTAGGTCCGCAAACCTATCCGTATTATTCGAGTCATCTTGATCAACGCTCTCGGTTTTCTGTACTTAACTCGAGCTGTAGGGCAGCCTCAGAGCCTATAGTCACAGAAATCGATTGGGAATTATCGGGCGCGTTTGTCTGTTGTATCGAGAGCTCTGAACTCGGCCTGCTGCCCGAGGTAGGTTCGCGAAACTATTTGTATTGTCCGAATCATCGTGAAACGTGCTCTTAATGTTCTGCACTCAACTCGTGCTGGGGGATGGCTACAGTGCTGCGGGTCATAGAAATCAATTCGCACACATCAGGCGGTCGTTGGTCGATTCGAGAGCTCAGAACTTGGTCTGCTGCTCGAAACATGTCCGCGAAGCTATTGTATTATTCGAGTCATCCTGAGAGATGCTGTCGGTTTTCTGCACTTAACTCGGGCTGTAGGGGGGCTGCATTGCTGGTAATCACATGAGTCATTCGCAGACATCAGACGCGTCCGCCTGTCGCATTGAGAGGTCTGAACTCGGTCTGATACGAAATGGACTGCGAAACTGTTTGTTTTTTTTGTTAGAGTCATCTTGAGAGGTCTGAAATCGCTTGGGCTGAAAACTAGTCGTTCTCTGGATTTTTTCCCACATTATATCTCAGGAAACTCTACGAGTCCCCCGGCGTTAAGAAAGGTTGACGGTTTACCGCCGGCGCCCAGTTTTCCGGTGTGTGTTCTCTTTGCTCTCCGGGTTTTGGACGCTGCCAAGTTCCGCCGCGCTGGAGAGCTAGTTGGCTCGAAAAAAAAGAATTGAACTTTTCACAACTTTTGGTCGGTTGAAAATTTTGTTCTCGAAATTCAACAATTCGTTTGTGCTCTAGTATTTTTTCCCGTGATATTTGATCTTATTCCCGCTCGCCATCTTGATCTCAGCTCGATCGGGTACCTTTTACTGCCAAAAAGCACACTGGCGGGATCGGCCGTTTCGAGTCATCTTGGTACACGTTGTCGGTATTTTGTACTTGTAAGCGTCCAAAACCCGGATAGCGAGGCAAGGCGCGGAGCGCAGAGCGCTCCAAAGCGCCGCACGGCGACCTCTGCCAGGCCGCCTGGAACGATGCGTGGGGCGCTGGAAACCTCGCAGGAGACGCCTGCGAGGGCGTCTTTTACGACGCGCGGGGCTCTGTGAAACCTACCACGACACCTCTGCCTAGGAGCCTGCGGGCACTGGCGAAGCTCTGCCGAAGCTCTGCCGAAGCGCTTCGCGCACCCTTGAGCCACGCGTATTGGGAAACGCTAGGAAGCCACGCCCCCCGACCCGCTGCAACCTCCGGCAACTCGCAGGCGTCTCCTGCGAGGTTTCCAGCGCCCCACGCATCGTTCCGGGCGGCCTGGCAGAGGTCGCCGTGCGGCGCTTTGGAGCGCTCTGCGCTCCGCGCCTTGCCTCGCTATCCGGGTTTTGGACGCTTACAAGTTCCCGGATAGCTCCTTGGAGAGCCTATCCGCGTTCACCTAATGCGCTATCTTAGTGACCGCAGCACATCTCGCGCCTACCGCGAATCCCATAAGATTTTGTTCCCGATTTTAGTTCCTCGCCCTCCGGGAAAGGGGATCGCATCGGCAAGGGAAATTCATCTCAAGGACGATCTGTCATGAAGGCACAGGATGTTCTTCCATTACCTTACGCTTAAGGGGTAGCAATTGAACTCAAATACTTCTCAAGGGTTCAGAGTAGAAGGGGCTCCGGACATCGGTCAAAGTAGGTTGGCGTGTCGTGGTGAGGTGAGGAGGACACGCCACACGCCTGCCGCGTCACACTGGGCCAAAACAAACGCTCCGCCGGAGTTCGCAGCGTGTCCGGGAGCGTGGCTTCCTAGCGTTTCCCAAAACGCGTGGCTCAAGGGTGCGCGAAGCGCTTCGGCAGAGCTTCGGCAGAGCTTCGCCAGTGCTCGCAGGCTCCTAGGCAGAGGTGTCGTGGTAGGTTTCACAGAGCTCCGCGCGTCGTGAAGGACGCCCTCGCAGGCGCATCCTGCGAGGTTTCCAGCGCCCCACGCATCGTTCCAGGCGGCCTGGCAGAGGTCGCCGTGCGGCGCTTTGGAGCGCTCTGCGCTCCGCGCCTTGCCTCGCTATCCGGGTTTTTCCCGGATAGCTCCTTGGAGAGCTGAAGGTTTCAGATAAGAAGCCGGAGGTGGGTGGTGAGGGGGAAACGCCCACCTCCGCCGGTCCACGATCCCCGCAGGAACTTGCCGGAACCGGCAGCGGGTCCGGGAGCGTGGCTTCCTAGCGTTTCCCAATGCGCGTGGCTCCAGGGTGCGCGAAGCGCTTCGGCAGAGCTTCGGAAGAGCTTCGGCAGTTCTTCCAGGCTCCTAGGCAGATCTTCCTTGCGCGCTTTGCAGGGCCCCACGCATCGTAAACGGCGCCCCTGCAAGCGTCTCCTGCGAGGTTTCCAGCGTCCCGCGCATCGTTTCAGGCGGCCTGGCAGAGGTCCCCGTGCGGCGTTCCGCGCTTGGCTTCGCTATCCGGGTTTTTCCCGGATAGCTCCTTGGAGAGCTGAGGGTTTCAGATAAGAAGCCGGAGGTGGGTGGTGAGGGGGACACGCCCACCTCCGCCGGTCCACGATCCCCGCAGCAGGTTGCCGGAACCGGCAGCGGGTCCGGGAGCGTGGCTTCCTAGCGTTTCCCAATACGCGTGGCTCCAGGGTGCGCGAAGCGCTTCGGCAGAGCTTCGGAAGAGCTTCGGCAGTTCTTCCAGGCTCCTAGGCAAATCTTCCTTGCGCACTTTGCAGGGCCCCACGTATCGTAAACGGCGCCCCTGCTGGCGTCTCCTGCGAGGTTTCCAGAGTCCCGCGCATCGTTTCAGGCGGCCAGGCAGAGGTCCCCGTGCGGCGTTCCGCGCTTCGCTTCGCTATCCGGGTTTTTCCCGGATAGCTACTTGGAGAGCTGAGGGTTTCAGATAAGAAGCCGGAGGTGGGTGGTGAGGGGGACACGCCCACCTCCGCCGGTCCACGATCCCCGCAGCGCCCTGCCGGAGGTTGCAGCGGGTCCGGGGGCGCGGCTTCCTAGCGTTTCCCAATACGCGTGGCTCCAGGGTGCGCGAAGCGCTTCGGCAGAGCTTCGGAAGAGCTTCGGAAGTTCTTCCAGGCTCCTAGGCAGATTCCCGGATAGCTCCTTGGAGAGCTGAGGGTTTCAGATAAGAAGCCGGTCCGGGAGCGTGGCTTCCTAGCGTTTCCCAATACGCGTGGCTCCAGGGTGCGCAAAGCGCTTCGGCAGAGCTTCGGAAGAGCTTCGGCAGTTCTTCCAGGCTCCTAGGCAGATCTTCCTGGTGCGCTTTGCAGGGCCCCACGCATCGTAAACGGCGCCCCTGCAAGCGTCTCCTGCGAGGTTTCCAGCGTTCCGCGCATCGTTCCAGACGGCCTGGCAGAGGTCCCCGTGCGGCGTTCCGCGCTTCGCTTCGCTATCCGGGTTTTGGACGCTTACAAGTCTTGCGCACTTTGCAGGGCCCCACGCATCGTAAATAGTGCCCACGAAAGCGTCTCCTGCGAGGTTTCCAGCGTCCCGCGCATCGTTTCAGGCGGCCTGGCAGAGGTCCCCGTGCGGCGTTCCGCGCTTCGCTTCGCTATCCGGGTTTTGGACGCTTACAAGTGGACGCTTACAAGTGGACGCTTACAAGTGCACGCTTACAAGTTCACGGATAGCTCCTTGGAGAGCTGAGGGTTTCAGATAAGAAGCCGGCGGTGGCTGGTGAGGAGTACACGCCCACCTCCGCCGGTCCACGATTCTCGCAGCGCCCTGCCGGAACCGGCAGCGTGTCCGGGAGCGTGGCTTCCTAGCGTTTACCGATACGCGTGGCTCCAGGGTGCGCGAAGCGCTTCGGCAGAGCTTCGGAAGAGCTTCGGCAGTTCTTCCAGGCTCCTAGGCAGATCTTGCTTGCGCGCTTTACAGGGCCCCACACATCGTAAACAGCGCCCCTGCAAGCGTCTCCTGCGAGGTTTCCAGCGTTCCGCGCATCGTTTCAGGCGGCCTGGGAGAGATCCCCGTGCGGCGTTCCGCGCTTGGCTTCGCTATCCGGGTTTTGGACGCTTACAAGTACTTAACTCGAGCTCTAGGACAGCTATAGAACTGGTTAGCACAGCTAATCGATGTAGAATGCTTAGGCGCGTTCGCCTGTCGAACGCAGAGCTCTGAACTCCGTTTGCTAGCCGAGCTAGGTCCGCAAAACTATTCTATTATTCGAGTCATCTTGATTCGCACTGTCGGTATTCTGAACCTAACTCCAGATATAGAACAGCTACAGAGCTGGTAAGCACGCCTGATCGAATCAGAATGATCAGGCGCGTTCGGCTGTTCTAACCAGAGGTCTGAACTCCGTTTGCTAGCCGAACCAGGTCCGCAAACTATTCGTATTTTTCGAATCATCTCTACAGGCGCTCTCGGTTTCCTGTACCTAACTCGAGCTATAAAACAGCTACATGGCTGATAGCTACAGAAGCCGATTCAGAATCATCAGTCGCATTTTTCTATCAAATCCAGAGCTCTGAACTTGGTCTGCTGCCCGATCCAGAATCGCGAAACTGTTCGTATTCTTTCAGCCGTCTTGAGAGCTGATGCCGTATTTCTGCACTTAATTCGGGCTGTAGGGAGGCTGCGGAGCGTGTAATCACAGGAATCGATTCGGAGACATCAGACGCGTCCGTCTGTCGCATTGAGAGGTCTGAACTCGGTCTGATACTCGAGTTGGGCTGAAAAACTATTCCTTCTCTGCAATTTTTTTTCAACATTATATGTTGTCAGGAAGCTCTACGAGTCCCCCGGCGGTAACAAAGGTTGACGATTCACCGCCTGCGCCCAGTAATTCCGGCGCGCTCGAGAGCTAGTTGGCTCGAAAAAAAAGAACTGAACTTTTCACAACTTTTGGTCGGTTGAAACATTTTTTTTCTCGAAATTGAACAATTCGTTTGAGCTCTAGTATTTTTTCCTGTGATATTCGATCTTATTCCCGCTCGCCATCTTGATCTCAGCTCGATCGGGTACCTTTTACTGCCAAAAAGCACACTGGCGGGATCGGCCGTTTCGAGTCATCTGGATACGCGTTGTCGGTATTTCTTAACTCGAGCTGTAGGACAGCTACAGAGCTGGTACGCACACCTATCGCATCCAGAATCATCAGGCGCGTTCGCCTGTTCAATCCAGAGGTCTCAACTCGGTCTGCTAGCCGAGCTAGGTTCGCAAACCTATTCGTATTATTGGAGTCATCTTGACAGACGCTCTCGGTTTTCTGTATTTATCTCGAGCTGTAGGGCAGCTACAGGGCTCATTGTTACAGACATCGATGGGAAATCATCAGTCGCGTTCGTCTATTGAACCGAAAGCTCTCAACTCGGCCTGCTGCCTGAGCTAGGTTCGCGAAGCTATTCGTATTGTCCGAATCATCTTGAGGAGTGCTGTCGATTTTCTGCACTGAACTCGTGCTGGGCAGGGCTACAGTGCTGCGGGTCACAGATATCGATTGGCACACATCAGGCGCGTCTGTCCGTCGATTCCAGAGCTTGGAACTCGGTCTGCTGCTCAAACTAGGTCCGCAAACCTATTCTATTATTCGAGTCGATACTGTCGGTTTTCTGCACTTAACTCGGGCTGTAGGGGGGCTGCAGGGCTGGGAATCACATGAGTGGATTCGCAGACATCAGACGCGCCCGCCTGTCGCAAATAGAGGTCTGAACTCGGTTTGATAGTCGAACTGGATTGCGAAACTGTTTGTTTTTTTTGTTAGAGTCATCTTGAGAGGTGTGAAATCGCTTGGGCTGAAAAACTGGTCGTCCTTTGGAGTTTTTTCCACACTATATACTGTCAGGAAGCTCTACGAGTCCCCCGGCGGTAAGAAATGTTGACGGTTTACCGCCGGCGCGCAGTTATGTTCTCGAAATTCAACAATTCGTTCGAGCTCTAGTATTTTTTCCCGTGCTATTCGATCTTATTGCCGCTCGCCATCTTGATCTCAGCTCGATCGGGTGAAAATTATTATCGAAAAGCACACTGGCGGGATCGGCCGTTTCGAGTCATCCTGATTCGTGCTGTCGGTATTTTGTACTTAACTGGAGCTCTAGGGCAGCTACAGAACTGGTAAGCACGCCTATCGCATTCAGAATCATCAGGCGCGTTCGCCTATTGAACCCAGAGGTCTGGACTTGGTCTGCTAGCCGAGCTAGGCCCGCAAACCTATTCGTATTATTCGAGTCGTCTTGACAGACGCTCTCGGTTTTCCGTACTTAATTCGAGCTGTAGGGCAGCTAGAGAGCTCATAGTCACAGAGATCGATTGGAAATCATCACGCGCGTTGGTCTGTTGAATCGAGAGCTCTGAACTCGGTCTGCTGGCCGAGCTAGGGTCGCGAAACTATTCGTATTGTTCGAGTCATCTTGGGAAGTGCTCTCGGTTTTATTCACTGTACTGTGCTGGGGGCGGGTTACAGTGCTGGTGGTCACAGGAGTCGATCTGGAGACATCAGGCACGTCCGTCTGTCGAACCCAGAGCTCGGAACTCAGTCTGCTGCTCGAACTAGGTTCGCGAAGCTATTGTATTATTCGAGTCATGCTGCTGTCGTTTTTCTGCACTTCTCGGGCTGTCGGGGGGCTGCAGGGCTGGTAATCAGATGAGTCGATTCGCAAACATCAGACGCGTCCGCCTCTCGCATACAAAGGTCTGAACTCGGTTTCATACTCGAACTCGGTTACCAAACTGTTCGTTCTTTTGTTAGAGTCTTTGAGAGGTCTGAAATCGCTTGGGCTGAAAAACTTGTCGTTCTCTGGAATTTTTTCCACATTATATACTGTCAGGAAGCTCTACGAGTCCCCCGGCGGTAACAAAGGTTGACGGTTTACCGCCGGCGCCCAGTAATTCCGGCGCGCTGGAGAGCTAGTCGGCTCGAAAAAAAGAACTGAACTTTTGACAACTTTTGGTCGGTTGAAAATTTTGTTCTCGAAATTCAACAATTCGTTTGTGCTCTAGTATTTTTTCCCGTGATATTCGATCTTATTCCCGCTCGTCATCTTGATCTCAGCTCGATCGGGTATCTTTTACTGCGAAAAAGCACAGTGGCGGGATCGGCCGTTTCGAGTCATCTTGATACGCGTTGTCGGTATTTTGTACTTAACTCGAGCTGTAGGATAGCTACAGAGCTGGTAAGCACAGCTAATCGATGTAGAATGATTAGGTGCGTTCGCCTGTTGAATCCACAGCTCTGAACTCGGTTTGCTAGCCGATCTAGGTCCGCAGACCTATTCGTATTATTCAAGTCATCTTGATTCGCACTGTCGGTATTCTGAACTTAACTCGAGATATAGGACAGCTACAGAGCTGGTAAGCACGCCTCATCGACTCAGAATCATCAGGCGCGTTCGGCTGTTCCAACCAGAGGTCTGAACTCGGTCTGCTAGCCGAGCCAGGTCCGCAAACCTATTCGTATTTTTCGAATCATCTCTATAGGCGCTCTCGGTTTCCTGTACTTAACTCGAGCTATAGAACAGCTACAGGGCTGATAGCTACAGAAACCGATTCAGAATCATCAGTCGCGTTTGTCTGTCGAATCCAGAGCTCTGAACTCGGTCTGCCGCGCGATCCAGAATCACGAAACTGTTCGTATTCTTCCAGTCATCTTGAGAGCTACTGTCGGCGTTCTGCACATAACTCAGGCTGTAGGGAGGCTGCAGGGCGGGTAATCACAGGAATCGATTCGGAGACATCACAGACGCGTTGCCGTCTGTCGCACATTTCAGAGGTCTGAACTCGGTCTGATACTCGAGTTGGGCTGAAAAACTATTCGTTCTCTGCATTTTTTTCGACATTATATGTTGTCAGGAAGCTCTACGAGTTCCCCGGCGGTAACCAAGGTTGACGGTTTACCGCCGGCGCCCAGTGTGGTGACCTGGGGTCGGTTTTTCGAAGATGGCGAGCGGTTTTGAAATTAGATTTGCAAATTTGAATTATTATCCTATGCAGTGAATCATGGCGCTTTCGATGGTGCAATTCTTAGGGACCTAGCTGCATTATTTCGATTAAAAGACTAGGGGGACCACCATTCTGTACGACCGAAAAAAACATGTCTATATGTTTGAAGCTAGTATGCAGAAGCTTTTTTCTGATGTTATCTCATTCTATGCAGAGCTCTACGAGGGTCCCGACGGTAACCTGGTTGACGGTTTACCGCCGGTTCCCAGTTCCGGCGCGCTGGATTTTGCTGACTTTTGCTCGCTTGATTTTTTTCTCGAAATTTGACAATCGTTAGAGCTCTAGTATTTTTTTCCGTGATATTCGATATTATTCCCGCTCGCCATTTTGATCTCAGCTTGATCGGGTGAATATTACTATCGAAAAGCAGGCAGGCGGGATGGGCTGTTTTGAGTCATCTTGATACGTGCTGACGGTTTTCTGAACATAACTCGAGCTTCAGGACAGCTACAGAGCTGGTAAGCACAGCTAATCGATGTAGAATGATCAGACGCGTTCGCCTGTTGAATCCAGAGGTCTGAACTCGGTCTGCTAGCCGAGCTAGGTCCACAAACCTATTCGTATTATTCGAGTCATCTTGACAGGAACTCTCGGTTTTCTGTACTTAACTCGAGCTGTAAGACAGCTACATAGATGATATCCACAGAAACCCATCCAGAATCCTTAGTTGCGTTTGTCTGTCAAATCAAGAGCTGATGTCGGTCTGCTACCCGATCTAGAATTCGTATTGGTCGAGTCATCTTGAAGTAGTCTGGGTTTTTTCACTCAACTCGCGCTGAGGGGGCTATAGTGCTGGTGGTCACAGGAATCGATTTGAAGACATCAGGCGCGTTCGCCTGTCGAATCCAGAGCTCGGAACTCGGTCTGCTGTCCAAATTAGATTTGGAAAACTTCTATATTGTCGGAGTCATCCTGAGAAGTGCTGTCGGTTTTCTGCACCTAACTCGGGCCTGTAGGGGGGGCTGCAGGGCTGGTAATGACAGAAGTCGATTAGCAGACATCAGACGCGTCCGCCTGTCGCATTCAGAGGTCAAGAAATGTTCACTATAAGTCGGAATTTTGGTAGATGCTGTTGGTTTTCTCAACTGGGCGCCGGCGGTAAACCGTCAACCTTTCTTACCGCCGGGGGACTCGCTTCCTGACTATATATAATGTAGAAAATAAATTGTAGAGAACGAATAGTTTTTCAGCCAAAGCAATGCAACAGCCGAACGCCGCCTGTTGCTTCTGGATTGTCTTCTGTACGAGCTCTAGCTCTGCTACAGCCCGAGTTACGTGCGCTAATCAACAGCACCTCTGAAGATAACTCAAACAAAACGAGTAGTTTCCTAAACCAAGCTCGAGTATCAGACCGAGTTCAGGCCTGAATGCGACAGGCGGACGCGTCTGATGTCTTCGAATCGATTCCTGTGATTACCAGCCCTGCAGCTCCCCTACAGCCCGAGTTAACTGCAGAAAACCGACAGCACCTCTCAGGATGGCTCGAAGAGTACGAACATCGCGGACCGAGTTCAGGCAGCAGGCTGTGTTCCGAGCTCTGCCTTCCACAGGCGGACGCGCCTGATGTCTCCAAATCGATTGCTGTCCCCACCAGCACTGTAGCCCCCAACAGCCCGAGTTAAGTTTAGAAAGCCACAGTACCTCTTCAGATGATTCGAACAATACGAATAGTTTCGCGATTCTAGCTCGGGCAGCAGGGCGAGTTCAGAGCTCTCGATTCAACAGACGAACGCGCCTGATGATTCCCAATCGATTTCTGTGACTATGAGCTCTGTAGCTGCCCTACAGCTCAAATTAAGCACAAAATACCGAGAGCGTCTATCAAGATGACTCGAATAATACGAATAGGTTTGCGGTCCTAGCTCGGCTAGCAGACCGAGTTCAGGCCTCTGGGTTCAACAGACGAACGCGCCTGATCATTCTACATCGATTAGCTGTGCTTACTGGCCCTGTAGCTGTCCTGAAGCTCGAGTTATGTTCAGAAAACCGACAGCGCGTATCAAGATGACTCGAAACGGCCGATCCCGCCTGCCTGCTTTTTGGCAGTAAAAAGGTACCCGATCGAGCTGAGATCAAGATGGCGAGCGGGAATAATATCGAATATCACGGGAAAAATACTAGAGCTCTAACGAATGGTCAGATTTCGAGAACAAAATGTTCAACCGACCAAAAGTCAGCAAAAGGTCCGTCGAGATTTTTCTTGCCAACTAGCTCTCCAGCGCGCCGGAATTACTCTTAGCTTCCAGCAATAACTTGCTAAGGGAAGCTCTACGAGTTACTTAAGTCGAGCTAGGAAGCTCTACGAGTTCCCCGGCGGTAACCAAGGTTGACGGTTTACCGCCGGCGCCCAGTACCTCGTAGAGCTCTGATGGTAGAAGAGCAAGAGAAACGCGGCGACATACCTCGTAGAGCTCTTCGTCATCGATGAGCTAGAGGAATTCCGGCGCGGGGTGGAGCTAGTTGGCCCACCCGGCCGAGGCGGACAATGTGGCAACTTTTGGTCGGTTTTGCTAAGATTTGAAAGATATTTGACAATTCATTTTGAGAAAGCAGATTGTTACTCCGAGCATTGACATATAAACTTTGTTCCCTGAGCAGCTCAGCCCTCCAGAGCCATTTTCAGTACCAGTTCACTTGGAGGAACCGACTTCATGTTGACCCCGAAAAATCTCAACTTGAAGTTTTTGTAGAAAAGCTCCCAGAAGCTCTCGCTTTGATCCTAAGCTTTCTCACGGATGCAAGGAGCTCTACGAGGTTCCCGGCGGTGACCAGGTTGGCGCAGAGCTTACCTCCTGCCCAGCCTGGCCTCGCCGCTGGGGTTCCCCTCGTTTCGAGCTGCATCGTGCAGAGAGGCGGCTTTTGTTTCCCCATACTGTACACGGTATCTCAGTGTTGGTTCTGCCTGAGTACCGTACGCTTTCATTCATTACCAGGGTGCACACTGCGTCTTCAGTCTGTATTGTCGGAGGGCACAGTGATTGTCCAGATTATCGTGCATTGGTTCAGACTCTTCTGAGCGCTCGAGAACACATTGTTGCTCATTGTCACTGTTCCTCGTTCAGATTGTCGGAGAACACATCGCCTGTCCACATTGTCAGACAACACACCCGCACATCTTGTCACTGAGCAGATTGTCGGTGAACACATTTTCTGTCCAGATCTTCTGTTCATTTCTCGGCAAAACGGCATCCGATACTCAGTGGAGCCCCTCGTGGGTGAGTGGTAGGCTTCCTCCCAGCATTCTTTCTGACTCAGACACAAGCATGGCAACTGAGATGACTGCGCCAGCTGCGCCAGGTGGACCAGCAAATGCAGCAAAGAATGGACAGGAAACGGAATTCGAGAGGTCGGTCCGTCATCGGGGGGATCAGGGAACACAGGACGAGGACGCACTGCAGGCGGCACGACAGGCACTTGATAAAGCGAAAACACAGAGCCTGTTGACGGCCAGCGAGGCTCCCCCCTGGTTTCAGAATATGCATAATGAAGTGATTGCAGGACAGGCAGTCACACGTGAAGAAACACGAGTGATGAGATCAGAGATCAACCGCATTTCCAATCAGCAGCAGAAGACAGATACACGGATGACGGAGTTAGAACGGCAGTTCCAATCGTTGCGCTCCAATCCGACAAGCAACGCCAGTGTTTCAACCACGGCAGGGGCCTCCTTGGGGCCTGGTGGTGCTCAAAGACTTCACTGGAATCGCAGCTTCGTGGAGCTCACTGGTTGGACCAACTGGAAAGGCACGACACTTCAGAGATCTCAATCGATGATGCGTGACAGCGATGCCACTCAACTCATTATCAATGTGAAGGCCACGCTTCCCCAAGAAATCAGTGCTAAGTTCGATGACCTGGGAACCCTGCGGTTGAATGGCAATCGCATCATGATGAGCTCTGTTAAACTGAAGTTTGTTGCGGGCACTGAGGACTCAGTCTTTTGGGAAATCAAGCAGATTCTGGAGGATGCATTTACACCTGATGCGGAGCGTTCGACCACGCAGTTAGCCCGCACCCCACCGCCGAGAGCCAGCATGTTTGTCAACCTGGCCACGGCGCCTGATACGGTCAAGGTCAGACTGGAGGCTCCCCCCTGGAAGAAGGACCATATCGCGGCCTGCGGACGCTTCTACGGCACGTGGCGGGAGATGATTGGAATCAACCCCACCATGGACATCAAGGCAGAGACGGGGTCGGGCCAGGGGGTCAGCTCCATCTGGTCCAAGCCCTCGGACCCTTCACGCCGACCGGTGGAGGTTGCCGTATTCAGGGTCTCCACAGGGACCTGGACTGTTCATCGTGACACGTGGGACGGTGCGATCAGACACAATACCAACATCTCGTGCACGTACGAGGATTTCACAACGGCACTTAACCGTTGACGGGGCTCAAAGGGTTCCAAGGGTAGGTCGCCTGGCTCCCTACTAATGCAGCTTGGGACTTTGAATATCAATAAACTTGGAAAGAGCCAGGATAGGGGATTCAGTTGCATGCGATTGCTAACTACACTTGGGGTCAAAATCGTATGTCTTCAGGAGTGCCAGCATCTCGCACATAATTCAGAGTCTTTTAGAAAGTTGGGATGGGAATCGTATCTCTCAACTTGCATGCTTGCTGGAGTGGTCATCAGGGGGCCGCAAAGGCACAACATCAAAGCTAGCTTCCAGTACAATCGGGTTTCTATTGTTGTACTTGCTCGTCCGTGTGTTTTCTTAGTGTCGGCGTATTTTCCACATGCAGATCGTGAGGATGCGTTGGAGGTCCAATCTGAGATGCTACTCAATATTAGGAATGCTTTCACAGGCTTCACCTCTAAACACGGGTCGGGATACAAGCTCGTGCTAGCATGTGATGCGAATGTGGAGCTCACGCCTGGACTGAACACCAGGTTCGGCATCCATACAGGCGAAGCTTTGTCCATTGCCATGCACAGAGGGTACGGAGTGAAGGGGGATCATGAGCAGAGAAGGTGGAGGGAAGATCATCTGAGGGAGGAGATGGAGGGGTTCATGCAGACAATGCGGCTTTGTGCAGTCAACACGCTCGGAACTCAGGGGAGGCCCACATTTGAACCTCTCGGCAAACGAGTTGGGCCAAGAGTTCAGCGAGTACTAGACTATGTCATGGTGCCAACGTGCTGGCACGATTCCATTGTAGATCTGAAAGTGGACATGCTGTACGAAGCACCAGATGCCCGCTTCAGTGATCATGCTTTGCTCTGCGTGGAAATAGATGTTGAATCCAGGCCCCCCTCTCGGTGCCGACCAGCACCTAGACATCACAGTGCGCACAGGCAGTTCGAGACGCATCGGGAGGAGGACATGTGCAGAGTGATGACTGACGTGCAGTTTCCCCACAAGCGCCCCGAGGAGCTCGCCCAAACCATCAGGGATCATGCTCTCCCCCTTCTATGTGCCCCGCGGTATCGTAGGCCGCCCCCGACGAGGACCCCACAGCAGGCCCTTCTTGAGAAACAAGTTCGTGAGCTCAGAGGGGATCCTCAGGCACGTCGTGAGGTTAGACGACAGCTTCGTCCCCTACAGGCCGAATACAATCGACAGAAAGCTGAGTTCTCGGTGGAACCTACGAGGAGAGGGAGGAGGACGAGAGTGCGCAAGCTGAAGGTGGAGGGTATCGTGACGGAGGACAGGGAGGCGTGGGAGGAGGAGGTCAAGGCACATGCGGCACGCACTATGACATGTAACACGGAGCGTGAACGTAACATATTACTTGTACGCAATCTTCGTGCTCGCGCTGCTCTCCATAGCCACGCAGAGGCTCTCACACTCACGCCATCTATTGTTTATCGTGCGCGCGCACATCTTCGCAGTGGCAAGGCCTGCGGGCCTGATGGTGTCAGTATTGAGCTGTTGAAAGCATTGCCCTGGCGCTGTGTTCGCAGAACCATTGCAGTATTTCAGGATATTTTCTCAGGGGCAAGACGTACCCCCAGCTCTTGGTGTGATGTGTACTTGAATTTGATGCCAAAGATGTCGGAGATGAACTCTCTTGAGGATACTCGTAATCTTATTGTGTCCAACACCCTGGGGAACTGGTACCTCACATCAGTGACGCTGTTGATAGAGGAGAGGGTTGCTCTTTGGAACGGTAAGCTCGGGTTGTACGGCTTTGCAGGCGGTAGGCACACTTGGGAAATCGCTGCTGCTCTCAAGGGTATCGCCCAGCACGCATCCATCTGGGGCAAGGGCCAGAGCGCGTGGATTGTATCGGCGGATATTGCACGAGCATTCGACAATGTGACTCTGAGCACGCTTGCACGGGCGATGGATAAGCTTGAGATCCCAGCACGCCTGCAGTACGCCTTGCTCGAGCCGCTCGTCGAAACGAATTGCACGATCGTCTTCGAGGGTATCGAGCTTCGTGGTGTGTCTTGGGATAAAAGCTTGAGAACAGGGGGAACAGAGAGTCCGCTTGCCTTCAACATCGTGACTGTGGCCATGTGGGCCAGCGTAGTTGCCTCCCTTGACGCCCGCAAGATAGGCTATGAGATCCCCAACCCTCATGACCCCAGCACCTATCATATATACAATCATGCGCTGTGGGCTGATATCTTTATCTTGTGGGGAGGGGCTCGACGGAGATCCAGGACATCGTCAATGTATTCACTGTTGCCCTAAATGATTGGGGGATGAGTTGGAAGGCGTCGTCTTTGCAGGTCCTCCGTTGTGGCACTCCTGACAGGACACCAATTTGGGCACAGGTAGGGGACCAGCAGGTATCGTTCAAGCAGGTTGAGTCACTCAATATCTTAGGCAGTGTAGTCTCCAGCAGCTTTCATGAGGGCCACGAAGATCTTCAGCATCGTCTCGAATGTGCACGTGGCGCTTTCTTTGCTCAGATATCATATTTTGGATGCAGGGCTGTACCGTTGAAGCACAAATATCGACGATATCAGTATCAGGTTCAGTCGAGGCTCCTGTTTGCCGGGGAAGTCATCACGCTAGATGCCGAGGCCGTCCGTGCTATTCATGCTTTTGAAGGCATGTGCTTGCTGCGTATGTGGTGCCGACGCAAGCCATCCGACGTCACATGGGGTGTTTGGAGACCCCAGATGCTCCACAAGGTACGCTCGCACTTCGCCAGCGGGTGCTTCCCTTCGGCCGTGCAGATGATTGCATGGAAGAGCTGGACGATGATGCTGAGTGTTCGCAATTATATTCTTGCTGACCCACGTGCGCGGTGTACTCCTACAGCAGATGTGGCAACACCGAGGGCAGACGACGTGGGCGAGCCTTCACAGAAAAGAGTCTGATTTGAGGGACCATCATCACAATCGTTGGAGCAGAATATGACACATGTTGCACAAGATGCCGATTCTTTGACACATAGACTGGAGGTTATCTCTCAAAACTTGGCTCAACATATCAACACTCAGAGAACGGACATCAACAGACAGAATCTCAAAAGACGCAGGCTCTCAGGATTGAAGCTAGGATTTGGTGGTACAATATCGGGGAGTCAGATGGCGACCTCTGTGTTTGCTTCTGAGCCTTCCGTCTCCCCGCCTTCTGCTTGCAGTATGGCCCAATCTCAAGATAATCGTGCATATGTTGATTCTCGCAGAGGCCTTCTAATGTATAATGTTGAATGGACTACGCGCAGGGATACTCTGAGTGAATGTCTTCGTCTACATGCAAATCGCACGCAGGCATCATCCGGCAAGAGAATACGTAGTGGACCTGAGAGCGTGGGTCAGAGGAGCTGGCAGTATCCATATATATTATCATACGGAACTATGTGGTGGCAGGTTGTGGTTCCTTCATACAGAGCTTTTCTCGACATGTGGCAGAATATATTAGGCACATATAACAAAACAAAGATCTTTGAGTATTTTGTTCAGAATTGGAAAGGGACCGCTATCCAGATTACGCCGCCAGAGGGGATCGGACAGGAGGGACTTGCACAGAGTGAAAAAGAGGCCGCGAGGATGGCCAAGCGTCTGGCTACGATTAATGAAAGACAAACCGTATGGGACATCATCAGCCCTGGGTTTGCAGTTGAAATGAAAGGGGATAGCATGTTAGTACACGCATGGTTGACGGGACGATGGCGGTGTCACAACAAACAATATCAACGCCGCATTGATCAATGTATTGATGTCATGGAACGAAACGCACATGAGTTGGGGATTAGATGCTCTGGGCTGGGGAGAGATCTGTACAAACATGAATATAGGGAGGATAACACACGAGCTGACGAGCTTACACACCTGGCCCGTGAGGGCCATTGCTTCTACAATGAGTATGAATACAGATTCAATTTTGAAAGCTATCTTCAACCTATCGCCTGTCGTGGTGCCTTCGACGGGGGAGTGTGCAGCAAAGGGACGGGATGCGGGTTCTGGCTTCAGATCGGGCTTTTGAATCTCGACTACGATTGTAATAAGAGTACTCCTTATTCCCCTCTTCTTTCCTCCTCTCCTTATTCTGTGCCCTCCAATACTCCCCTCGTTTGGAGGGACGTGTGCGAAGCCGCGTGGTGCCTTGAGGAAGGAGCTACGATAACCGATGCCGAACTCAGTGCTGCTGAGGCGCTCTCAAGCGCTGTTGTGCATTTGGCACGACAGATCCTCACCGCCAGCTGACCCTGCTGGACGAACGGTGCGAAAACCAAAAAACCAGGTTGACGGTTCACCGCCGGCGCCAGTAACTCGTAGAGCTTCCCTCAGCAAGTTATTGCTGGAAGCTTAAGAGTAATTCCGGGGCGCTGGAGAGCTAGTTGGCAAGAAAAATCTCGACGGACCTTTTGCTGACTTTTGGTCGGTTGAACATTTTGTTCTCGAAATTCAACAATTCGTTTGAGCTCTAATATTTTCCCCATGATATTCGATCTTTTTCCCGCTCGCCATCTTGATCTCAGCTCGATCGGGTACCTTTTTACTGCCAAAAAGCGGGCAGGCGGGATCGGCCGTTTCAAGTCATCTTGACACGCGATGACGGTTTTCTGAACATACCTTGAGCTGTAGGACAGCTACAGAGCTGGTAAGCACAGCTAATCGATTCAGAACCTAGAGGTCTGAACTCGGTCTGCTAGCCGAGCTAGGTCTGCTCCTTTGCTGACTGTTTTCGAGTCATTGAACATTAGACGTTCTCGAAATTCAACAATTCGTTTGAGCTCTAATATTTTCCCCATGATATTCGATCTTTTTCCCGCTCGCCATCTTGATCTCAGCTCGATCGGGTACCTTTTTACTGCCAAAAAGCGGGCAGGCGGGATCGGCCGTTTCAAGTCATCTTGACACGCGATGACGGTTTTCTGAACATACCTTGAGCTGTAGGACAGCTACAGAGCTGGTAAGCACAGCTAATCGATTCAGAACCTAGAGGTCTGAACTCGGTCTGCTAGCCGAGCTAGGTCTGCAAACCTATTCGTGTTATTCGAGTCATCTTGACAGACGTCCTCGGTAGTCTGTACTTAACTCGACAGCTACAGAGCTGATGCTTACAGAAACCGATTCAGAATCATCAGTCGCATTTGTCTGTTGAATCCAGAGCTCTGAATTCGGTCTGCTGCCCGATCTAGAATCGCGAAACTATTCGTATTGTTCGAGTCATCTTGAGAAGTGCTTTCGGTTTTCTGCACTTAACTCGGGCTGGGGGGGGCTGCAGTGCTGGTGGTCACAGGAATCGATTTGAAGAAATCAGGCGCGTCCGCCTGTCGCATCCAGAGCTCGGAACTCGGTCTGCTGCCCGAACTAGGTCCGCGAAACTATTGTATAGTTCGAGTCATTCTGAGAGGTGCTGTCGGTTTTCTCACTTAACTCTGGCTGTAGGGGGGGCCACAGGGCTGGTAATCACAGGAGTCGATTCGTAGACATCAGACGCGTCCGCCTGTCGCATTCAGGGGTCTGAACTCGGTTTGATACTCGAGCTGGGTTGCCAAACTGTTCGTTTTGTTAGAGTCATCTTGAGAGGTGCTGTCGATTTACGCACGTAACTCGGGCTGTAGCAGAGCTACAGAGCTCGTAAAGAAGACAATGCAGAAGCATCGGGGGCGTTCGGCTGTTGCATCGAGAGGTCTGAAATCGCTTGGGCTGAAAAACTATTCGTTCCCTGCATTTTTCCACATTATATATCGTCAGGAAGCTCTACGAGTCCCCCGGCGGTAAGGAAGGTTGACGGTTTACCGCCGGCGCCCAGTTCCGGGGCGCTGGAGAGCTAGTTGGCAAGAAAAATCTCGACGGACCTTTTGCTGACTTTTGGTCGGTTCAGAGAAAAACAGAACAATTTCCTTCTCGAAATTCACCATTTCGTTTGAGCTCTAAGTTTTTTTTCCGATAGTCGATCTTATTCCGCTCGCCATCTTGATCTCAGCTCGATCGGTTAACCTTTTACTGCCAAAAAGCCTAGGCAGGCGGGATCGCTTGTTTCGGTCCAAATCTTGACACGCAATAACCGTTTTCTGGAACTCGAGCTGAGCTTTAGGACAGCTACAGAGCTGGTACTGCAAGCTAATGCACTCAGAATCATCAGGCGCGTTCGGCTGTTCCAACCAGAGGTCTGAACTCGGTCTGCTAGCCGAGCCAGGTCCGCAAACCTATTCGTATTATTCGAATCATCTTGATAGACGCTCTCGGTTTCCTGTACTTAACTCGAGCTATAGGACAGCTACAGGGCTGATAGTTACAGAAACCGATTCAGAATCATCAGTCGCGTTTGTCTGTCGAATCCAGAGCTCTGAACCCGGTCTGCTGCGCGATCCAGAATCACGAAACTGTTCGTATTCTTCCAGTCATCTTGAGAGCTACTGTCGGCGTTCTGCACTTAACTCGGGCTGTAGGGAGGCTGCAGGGCGGGTAATCACAGGAATCGATTCGGAGACAGTAGACTCGTTCCGCCTTTCGCGTGCAAAGTCTGAGGGGGGGCGCAAGAATGGAGGATTGGGTGGTGATGGGCGACGAAAAACTCGGTGTGATACCCGAGCTAGGTTTGCCAAACTATACGTATTGTTCGAGTCATCTTGAGAGGTGCTGTCGATTTACGCACGTAACTCGGGCTGTAGGAGAGCTACAGAGCTCGTACGGGACAATCCAGAAGCAACGGGGGCGTTCGGCTGTTGCATCCAAGGATCTGAAATTGCTCGGGCTGAAAAATTATTCTTTCGGTGTAATTTTTTTCGACATTATATGTTGTCAGGAAGCTCTACGAGTCCCCCGGCGGTAAGAAAGGTTGACGGTTTACCGCCGGCGCCCAGTTATTGCTGGAAGCTTAAGAGTAATTCCGGGGCGCTGGAGAGCTAGTTGACAAGAAAAATCTCGACGGACCTTTTGCTGACTTTTGGTCGGTTGAAAATTTTGTTCTCGAGATTCAACAATTCGTTTGTGCTCTAGTATTTTTCCCATGATATTCGATCTTATTCCCGCTCGCCAT
This sequence comes from Prorocentrum cordatum, assembly GCA_963575745.1. Classification (NCBI taxonomy): domain Eukaryota; class Dinophyceae; order Prorocentrales; family Prorocentraceae; genus Prorocentrum; species Prorocentrum cordatum. The sequence continues at coordinate 27,745 of CAUYUJ010018742.1, forward strand.
CTTGATCTCAGCTCGATCGGGTACCTTTTACTGCCAAAAAGCCACAGGAATCGATTTGAAGAAATCAGGCGCGTCCGCCTGTCGAATCCAGAGCTCGGAACTCGGTCTGCTGCCCGAACTAGTCCGCGAAACTATTGTATTGTTCGAGTCATCCTGAGAGGTGCTGTCGGTTTTCTGCACTTAACTCTGGCTGTAGGGGGGGCCACAGGGCTGGTAATCACAGGAGTCGATTCGCAGACATCAGACGCGTCCGCCTGTCGCATTCAGAGGTCTGAACTCGGTTTGATACTCGAGCTGGGTTTGCCAACTATTCGTTTTGGTCGAGTCATCCTGAGAGGTGCTGTCGATTTACGCACGTAACTCGGGCTGAGGAGAGCTACAGAGCTCGTAAAGAAGACAATGCAAAAGCATTGGGGGTTTCGGCTGTTGCATCGAGAGGTCTGAAATCGCTTGGGCTGAAAACTATCGTTCTCTGCATTTTTTCCACATTATATATTGTCAGGAAGCTCTAGGAGTCCCCCGGCGGTAAGAAAGGTTGACGGTTTACCGCCGGCGCCCAGTTTACCTCGTAGAGCTCTTCGGTATCGAGGCGGAAACTGGCAACTTACCTCGTAGAGCTCTTCGACATCGATGAGCTAGGGGAATTCCGGCGCGGGGTGCAGCTAGTTGGTCAACCCGGCCCGGGCGGACAATGTGATGACCTCCTGTCGGTTGTTCAAAGATTGCGAGAGATTTTGAAATTCGTTTTGAAAATTCGAATTTTTATTCCATGCAGTGAATTATGGCGCTTTCGATGGTGTCATTCTCAGGGCTCTAGCTGCATTATTCCGATCAAAAGACTAGGGGGAACCAACATTTTGTAACACCGAAAACAACATGTCTTTGTTTTATTCAGAAACGATTTGCTACTGTTATCTGAGCGAACTTGGTCTATTCAGAGCTCTACGAGGGTTCCGGCGGTATTCTGGTTGACGGTTTACCGCCGGCTCCCAGTTCCGGGGCGCTGGAGAGCTAGTTGGCAAGAAAGATCTCGACGGACCTTTTGGTGACTTTTGGTCGGTTCAAAATTTTGTTCTCGAAATTTGAACATTCGTTAGAGCTTTTTTCCCGTGATATTCGATCTTATTTCCGCTCGCCATCTTGATCTCAGCTGACCGGGTACAATTTACTGCCAAAAAGCACACGGACGGGATCGGCCGTTTCGGGTCATCTTGTCACGCGGTGACGGTTTTCTCAGGATAACTCGAGCTTTAGGACAGCTGCAGAGCTGGTATGCACAGCCAATCGATTCAGAATGATCAGGCGCGTTCGCCTATTGAACCCAGAGGTCTGCACTCGGTCTGCTAGCCAAGCTAGGTCCGCAAACCTATTCGAATTATTCGAGTCATCTTGACAGACGCTCTCGGTTTTCTGTACTTAACTCGAGCTACAGGACAGCTACAGAGCTGATACGTACAGAATCTGATTCAGATTTATCAGTGGCCGTTGTCTGTTGAATCCAGAGCTCTGAAATCGGTCAGCTGCCCGATCTAGAATCGCGAAACTATTCGTATTATTTGAGTCATCTTTCAGAAAGATGCTGTCGGTTCTCTGCACTTAACTCGGGCTGTAGGGGGGCTGCATGGCTGGTAATCACTGGAATCGATCCGGAGACATGAGGCGCGTCCGCCTTTCGAATCGAGAGCTCCAAACTCTGTCTGCTGCCCGAACTAGGTCCGCGAAACTATTCGTATTGTTCGAGTCACCCTGAGAGGTGCTGTCTGTTTCCTGCACTTAACTCGGGCTCCAGGGGGGGCTGCAGGGCTGGTAATCACAGGAATCGATCCAGAGACATCATACGCGTCCGCCTGTCGCATGCAGAGGTCTGAACTCGGTCTGATACTCGAGCAAGGTTTGCCAAACCATTCGTATTGTTCGAGTCATCTTGCGTAACTCGGGCTGTAGGAGAGCTACAGAGCTCGTACAGAAGACAATCCAGAAGCATCGGGGGCCTTCGGCTGTTGCATCCTGGAGGTATGAAATTGCTTGGGCTGAAAAACTATTTTTTCTGTGAAATGTTTTCCGAAGGTATATGTTGTCAAGCTCTACGAGTCCCCCGGCGGTAAGAAAGGTTGACGGTTTACCGCCGGCGCCCAGTTGGATCGCCCGGCCAGAAAGGACAAATTGGTGACTTTTGGTCGGTTTTGCAAGATTTTGAAAGATGTTTGACCATTCATTTTGAGAATCCAGATTTTTGTGCGTCGTATTGGCATCTAAACTTCTCTCTGACGGCAGCTCAGCTCTCCCCATGTATTTTCTTGAGAGTTGACTTCCGGGAACTGAGCGAATATGAATATCGAAAAAATCGAAAATGAAGATTCCCGAAAAATCTTTATTTTTTCACTCTGTGTCGATTCTCTGCACTATTACCAGTGAGAAGAGCTCTACGAGGTTCCCGGCGGTGACTAGGTTGACGGTTCACCGCCGGCGCCAGTTTGGGTGGTTTTGCGAATATTTGAAAGATATTTGCAAACATTTTGTTTTGAGAAACCAGATTTTCGCACCTGTAGTGGGTTTCTGTTGCGTCTGCCAGTAAATTTTTTTAGGTATGTAGGTGCAGTATTACTATCGAAAGACTTAGCGGAACAAACGTTAAGTAAAAGGCGAATAACGTAATTCTTTGAGTTTTTCCTTTCTCGCGCCAGAAGCTTCTCTCCTGACGATCGCCGTGCAACACCGTTAACCTTGGTTACGCCGGGAGACTCGTAGAGTTTCCTAGCATTCAACAGACAACGGCGACTGATCATTCTGAATCAGATTCTGTGCGTATCAGCTCTGTAGCTGTTCTGTTGCTCGAGTTAAGTACAGAAAACTGAGAGCATCTATCAAGATGACTCGAATAATACGAATAGGTTTCCGGACCTAGCTTGGCTAGCAGACCGAGTTGAGACCTCTGGGTTCAACAGGCGAACGCGCCTAATCATGTTACATCGATTAGCTGTGCTTACCAGCTCTGTAACTGTCCTGAAGCTCGATTTATCTTCAGAAAATCGACAGCGCGTGACAAGATGACTCGAAACGGCCGATCCCGACAGCACCTACCAACATTCCGAATCATAGTGAATATTTTTTGACCTCTGAATGCGACAGGCGGACGCGTCTGATGTCTGCGAATCGACTCCTGTCATTACCAGCCCTGCAGCCCCCCAACAGCCCGAGGTAAGTGCAGAAAACGGAGAGCATCTCTCATAATGACTCGAACAATACAATAGTTTCGCAGAGAATTCGGGCAGCAGACCGAGTTCCGAGCTCTGGATTCGACAGGCGGACGCGCCTGATGTCTTCAAATCGATTCCTGTGACCGCGAGTTGAGTGAAGAAAACCGAGAGCACTTCTCAAGATAACTCGACCAATACGAATAGTTTCGCGATTCTAGATCGAGCAGCAGACCGAGTCGAGGACTCTGGATTCGACAGAGAAACGCAACGGATGATTCTGAATATCAGCTCTGTAAATATCAGCTCTGTAGCTGTTCTACAGCTCGAGTTAAGTACAGAAAACCGAGAGTTCCTGTCAAGATGACTCAAATAATACGAACAGGTTTGCGGACCTAGGTCGGCTAACAGACCGAGTTCAGACCTCTGGATTCAACAAGCGAACGCGCCAAATCATTCTACATCGACTAGATGTGCTTACCAGCTGTGCAGCTGTCCTAAAGCTCGAGTTGTTCAGAAAACCGTCAGCGCGTATCGAGATGACTCGAAACGGCCGATCCCGCCACAGTCCTTCTCGATAGTAATATTGAGCCGATCGAGCTGAGATCAATAAGATCGAATATCGCGGGAAAAAATACTAGAGCTCAAACGAATTGAGGAATTTCGAGAACAAAATTTTTAACCGACCAAAACTCAGCAAAAGTTCCGTCGAGATTTTTCGAGCCAACTAGCTCTCCAGCGCCGAATTACTGGGCGCCGGCGGTAAACCGTCAACCTTGGTTACCGCCGGAGAGTCGTAGAGCTTCCTAGCTCGACTTAAGTTGAGAAAACCGACAGCACCTACCAACATTCCGACTCATAGTAATATCTGAATGCGACAGGCGGACGCGTCTAATGTCTTCGAATCGACTCCTGTCATTGCCAGCCCTGCAGCCCCCCTACAGCCCGTTAAGTGCAGAAAACCGACAGCACCTTTCAGGATGACTCGAACAATACAGTAGTTTGGCAGACCTAATTCGGGCAGCAGACCGAGTTCCGAGTTCTGCATTCGACAGGCGGACGCGCGATTCAACAGGCGAACGCGCCTAATCATTCTATATCGATTAGCTGTGCTTACCAGCTTTCTAGCTGTCTCAACGCTCTAGTTATATTCAGAAAACCGTCAGCGCGTATGCGCCCAGTTGGCAAGACAAATCTCGACGGAACTTTTGCTGACTTTTGCTCAGTTGAAACTTATGTTTTCAAAATTCAACAATTCGTTTGAGCATTCGTATTTTTTCCCGTGATATTCGATCTTATTCCCGCTCGCCATCTTGATCTCAGCTCGATCGGGTGAATATTACTATCGAAAAGCACTGTGGCGGGATCGGCCATTTTGAGTCATCTTGATAGGCGCTGACGGTTTTCTGAACACAAATCGAGCTTTAGGACAACTACAGAGCTGGTAGGCACAGCTAATCGATGTAGAATGATTAGGCGCGTTCGCCTGTTGAATCCAGAGGTCTGAACTCGGTATATTAGCCGACCTAGGTCCGCAAACCTGTTCGTATTATTTGAGTCATCTTGACAGGAACTCTCGGTTTTCTGTACTTAACTCGAGCTGTAGGACAGCTACAGAGCTGATATTTACAGAAACCGATTCAGAATCATCAGTTGCGTTTGTCTGTCGAATCCACAGCTCTGAACTCGGTCTGCTGCCCGATCTAGAATCGCGAAACTATTCGTATTGGTCGAGTCATCTTGAGAAGTGCTCTCGCCTTTCTTCACTCAACTCGCGGTCACAGGAATCGATTTGAAGACATCAGGCGCGTCCGCCTGTCGAATCCAGAGCTCGGAACTCGGTCTGCTGCCCGAATTAGGTCTGCGAAACTATTATATTGTTCGAGTCCATCCTGAGAGGTGCTGTCGGTTTTCTGCACTTAACTCGGGCTGTTGGGGGGCTGCAGGGCTGGTAATGACAGGAGTCGATTCGCAGACATCAGACGCGTCCGCCTGTCGCATTCAGAGGTCAAAAAATATTGACTATGAGTCGGAATGTTGGTAGGTGCTGTCGGTTTTCTCAACTTAAGTCGAGCTAGGAAGCTCTACGAGTCTCCCGGCGGTAACCAAGGTTGACGGTTTACCGCCGGCGCCCAGTTGGCAAGACAAATCTGGACGGACCTTTTGATGACTTTTGGTCGGTTGAAAATTTTGTTCTCGAAATTCCTCAATTCGTTTGAGCTCTAATATTTTTTCCCGTGATATTTGATCTTATTCCCGCTCGCCATCTTGACCTCAGCTCGATCGGGTATCTTTTACTGCCAAAAAGCGTCCAGGCGGGATCGGCCGTTTCGAGTCATCTTGACACGCGCTGTCGGTTTTCTCGAGATAACTCGAGCTTCAGGACAGCTACAGAGCTGGTAAGCACAGCTAATCGATCCAGAATGATCAGGCGCGTCCGCCTGTTGATTCCAGAGGTCTGAACTCGGTCTGCTAGCCGAGCTAGGTCCGCAAACCTATTCGTACTTTTCGAGTCATCTTGATAGACACTCTCGGTTTTCTGTACTTAACTCGAGCTACAGGACAGCTGCAGAGCTGATACGTACAGAATCTGATTCAGAATCATCAGTGGCCGTTGTCTGTTGAATCCAGAGCTCTGAACTCGGTCTGCTGCCTGATCTACAACGCGAAACTATTCGTATTGTTCGAGTCATCTTGAGAGATGCTGTCGGTTCTCTGCACTTAACTCGGGCTGTAGGGGGGCTGCATGGCTGGTCATCACTGGAATCGATTCGGAGACATCAGGCGCGTCCGCCTTTCGAATTCAGAGCTCCTAACTCTGTCTGCTGCCCGAACTAGGTCCACGAAACTATTCGTATCGTTCGAGTCATCCTGAGAGGTGCTGTCGGTTTCCTGCACTCAACTCGGGCTGTAGGGGGGGCTGCAATCACAGGAATCGATTCAGAGACATCAGACGCGTCCGCCTGTCGCATGCAGAGGTCTGTACTCGGTCTGATACTCGAGCTAGGTTTGCTAAACTATTCGTATTGTTCGAGTCATCTTGAGAGGTGCTGTCGATTTACGCACGTGACTCGGGCTGTAGAAGAGCTACAGAGCTCGTACAGAAGACAATCCAGAAGCATCGGGGGCTTCCGGCTGTTGCATCCGAGAGGTCTGAAATTGCTTTGGCTGAAAAACTATTTTTTCGGTGTAATTTTTTTCGACATTATATATTGTCAGGAAGCTCTACGAGTCCCCCGGCGGTAAGAAAGGTGGACGGTTTACCGCCGGCGCCCAGTTGGCTCGAAAAATCTCGACGGAACTTTTGCTGACTTTTGGTCGGTTGAAAATTGTGTTCTCAAAATTCAACCATTCGTTAGAGCTCTAGTATTTTTTCCCGTGATATTCGATCTTATTGCCGCTCGCCATCTTGATCTCAGCTCGATCGGGTGAATATTACTATCGAAAAGCACTGTGGCGGGATCGGCCGTTTCGAGTCATCTTAATACGCGCTGACGATTTTCTGAACATAACTCGAGCTTTAGGACGCTACAGAGCTGGTAAGCACAGCTAATCGATGTAGAATGATTCGGCGCGTTCGCCTGTTGAATCCAGAGGTTTGAACTCGGTCTGTTCGCCGAGCTATGTCCGCAAATTTATTCGTATTGTTCGTGTCATCTTGTCAGGAACTCTCGGTTTTCTGTACTCAACTCGAGATGTAGGACAGCTACAGAGCTGATATTTGCAGAAACTGATTCAGAATCATCAGTTGCGTTGTCTGTCGAATCCAGAGCTCTGAACTCGGTCTGCTGCACGATCCAGAACCGCGAAACTATTCGTATTGGTCGAGTCATCTTAAGAAGTGCTCTTGGTTTTCTTCACTCAACTCGCGCTGAGGGGGGCTACAGTGCTGGTGGTCACAGGAATGTCGAATCCAGAGCTCGTCTGCTGCCCGAATTAGGTCTGCGAAACTATTCTATTGTTCGAGTCATCCTGAGAGGTGCTGTCGGTTTTCTGCACTCACCTCGGGCTGTAGGGGGGCTGCAGGGCTGGTAATGACAGGAGTCGATTCGCAGACATCAGACGCGTCCGCCTGTCGTATTCAGAGGTCAACAAATATTCACTATCAGTCGGAATGTTGGTAGGTGCTGTCGGTTTTCTCAACTTAAGTCGAGCTAGGAAGCTCTACGAGTCTCCCGGCGGTAACCAAGGTTGACGGTTTACCGCCGGCGCCCAGTAATTCCGGGGCGCTGGAGAGCTAGTTGGCAAGAAAAATCTCGACGGACCTTTTGGGTGACTTTTGGTCGGTTCAAAATTTTGTTCTCGAAATTCCTCAATTCGTTTGAGCTCTAGTATTTTTTCCCGTGATATTCGATCTTATTCCCGCTCGCCATCTTGATCTCAGCTCGATCGGGTACCTTTTACTGCCAACAAGCACACGGGCGGGATCGGCCGTTTCGAGTCATCTTGTCACGCGCTGTCGGTTTTCCCGAGATAACTCGAGCTCCAGGACAGCTACAGAGCTGGTAAGCACACCTTTTCGATTCAGAATCATCAGGCGCGTCCGCCTGTTGATTCCAGAGGTTTGAACTCGGTCTGCTAGCCGAGCTAGGTCCGCAAACCTATTCGTATTATTTGAGTCATCTTGACAGACGCTCTCGATTTTCTGTACTTAACTCGAGCTACAGGACAGCTACAGAGCTGATACGTACAGAATCTGATTCAGAATCATCAGTGGCCGTTTGTCTGTTGAATCCAGAGCTCTGAACTCGGTCTGCTGCCCGATCTAGAATCGCGAAACTATTCGTATTGTTCGAGTCATCTTGAGAGATGCTGTCGGTTCTCTGCACTTAACTCGGGCTGTAGGGGGGCTGCATGGCTGGTAATCACTGGAATCGATTTGGAGACATCAGGCGCGTCCGCCTGTCGCTGCTGCCCGAACTAGGTCCGCGAAACTATTCGTATTGTTCCAGTCATCCTGAGAGGTGCTGTGGGTTTCCTGCACTTAGCTCGGGCTGTAGGGGGGCTGCAGGGCTGGTAATCACAGGAATCGATTCAGAGACATCAGACGCGTATGCAGAGGTCTGAACTCGGTCTGATACTCGAGCTAGGTTGGCCAAACTATTCGTATTGTTCGAGTCATCTTGAGAGGTTCTTTCGATTTACGCACGTAACTCGGGCTGTAGGAGAGCTACAGAGCTCGTACAGAAGACAATCCAGAAGCATCGGGGGCGTTCGGCTGTTGCATCCGAGAGGTCTGAAATTGCTTGGGCTGATTTTTTTTTTTGTGTGTGTGTGTGTGTGTAATTTTTTTCGACATTACATGTTGTTAGGAAGCTCTACGAGTCCCCCGGCGGTAACAAAGGTTGACGGTTTACCGCCAGCGCCCAGTTGGCAAGAACAATCTCGACGGACCTTTTGGTGATTTTTGGTCGGTTGAAAATTTTGTTCTCGAAATTCCTTAATTCGTTTGAGCTCTAGTATTTTTTCCCGTGATATACGATCTTATTCCCGCTCGCCATCTTGATCTCAGCTCGATCGGGTACCTTTTATTGCCAAAAAGCGTCCAGGCGGGATCGGTCGTTTCGAGTCATCTTGATACGCGGTGACGGTTTTCTCAAGATAACTCGAGCTTCAGGACAGCTACAGAGCTGGTAAGCACAGCTAATCGATTCAAAATGAGCAGGCGCGTTCGTCTGTTGAACCCAGAGGTCTGAACTCGGTCTGCTAGGCGAGTTAGGTCCGCAAACCTATTCGTATCATTCTTAGTCATCTTGACAGACGCTCTCGGTTTTCTGTACTTAACTCGAGCTACAGGACAGCTGCAGAGCTGATACGTACACAATCTGATTCAGAATCATCATTGGCCGTTGTCTGTTGAATCCAGAGCTCTGAACTCGGTCTGCTGCCCGATCTAGAATCGCGAAACTATTCCTATTGTTCGAGTCATCTCGAGAGATGCTTTTGGTTCTCTGCACTCAACTCGGGCTGTAGGGGAGCTGCATGGTTGGTAATCACTGGAATCGATTCGGAGACATCAGACGCGTCCGCCTATCGAATCCAGAGCTTCGAACTATGTCTGCTGCCCGATCTAGGTCCGCGAAACTATTCGTATTGTTCGAGTCATCCTGAGAGGTGCTGTGGGTTTCCTGCACTTAGCTCGAGCTGTAGGGGGGGCTGCAGGGCTGGTAATCACAGAAATTGATTCAGAGACATCAGACGCGTATGCAGAGGTCTGAACTCGGTCTGATACTCGAGCTGGGTTTGCACTATTTGTATTGTTCGAGTCATCTTGAGAGATGCTGTCGATTTACGCACGTAACTCGGGCTGTAGAAGAGCTACAGAGCTCATACAGAAGACAATCCGGAAGCATCGGGGGCGTTCGGCTGTTGCATCCGAGGGGTCTGAAATTGCTTGGGCTGAAAAACTATTTGTTGTGTGTAATTTTTTCGACATTACATGTTGTCAGGAAGCTCTACGAGTCCCCCGGCGGTAACAAAGGTTGACGGTTTACCGCCGGCGCCCAGTTGGCTCGAAAAATCTCGACGGAACTTTTGCTGACTTTTGCTCAGTTGAAAATTATGTTCTCAAAATTTGAACATTCGTTAGAGCTCTAGTATTTTTTCCCGTGATATTCGATTTCATTCCCGCTCGCCATCTTGATCTCAGCTCGAGCGGGTGAATATTACTATCGAAAAGCACTGTGGCGGGATCGGCCGTTTCGAGTCATCTTGATACGCGCTGTCGGTATATTGGACTTAACTCGAGATACAGGACAGCTACAGAGCTGGTAAGCGCATCTTGTCGATTCAGAATTATCAGGCGCGTTCGTCCGTTGCATCTAGAGGTCTGAACTCGGTCTGCTAGCCGAGCTAGGACCGCAAACCTATTCGTATTATTCGAATCATCTTGACAGGCGCTCTCTGTTTTCTGTACTTAACTCGAGCTATAGGACAGCTACAGAGCTGATAAGTACAGAAATCGGTTCAGAATCATCAGTCGCGTTTGTCTGTTGATTCCAGAGCTCTGAACTCGGTCTGCTGCCCGATCTAGAATCGCGAGACTATTCGTATTGTTCGAGTCATCTTGAGAGGTGCTGTCGGTTTTCTGTACTTAACTCGGGCTACCTGGGGGCTACAGTGCTGGTAGTCACAGGAATCGATTCGGAGACATCAGGCGCGTCGGCCTGTCGAATCCAGAGCTCGGAACTCGGTCTGCTGCCCGAACTAGGTCCGCGAAACTATTCGTATTGTTCGAGTCATCCTGAGATTCTGTCGGTTTTCTGCACTTAACTCGAGCTGTAGGGCTGGTAATCACAGGAATCGATTCGGAGACATCAGACGCGTCCGCCTGTCGCATTCAGAGGCCTGAACTTGGTCTGATACTATTCGTATTGTTCGAGTATCTTCAGGGTTGCTGTCGATTTACGCACGTAACTCGGGCTGTAGGAGAGCTACAGAGCTCGTACAGAAGACAATCCAGAAGCATCGGGGGCGTTCGGCTGTTGCATCGAAAGGTCTGAAATCGCTTGGACTGAAAAACTATACGTTCTCTACAATTTTTTTCGACATTATATATTGTCAGGAAGCTCTACGAGTCTCCCTGCGGTAACAAAGGTTGACGGTTTACCGCCGGCGCCCAGTTGGTCGACCCGACCAGGAAGGACAATGTGACAACTTTTGGGTAGTTGTGCGAATATTTGAAAGATATTTGACCATTTATTTGGAGAAAGCAGATTTTACGCCGAGCATTGGCATATAAGCTTTGTTCCCTGAGCAGCTCAGCTCTCTAGAGCCAGTTTTACTATTAGTTGACTTCCGGGAACCGACTTCATCTTCACTCCAAAAATCTCAATTTGACGTTTTTCTAGAAAAGCTCACAGAAGCTCTCCGCTTCGATCCTAAGCTTTCTTACGGGTGCAAGGAGCTCTACGAGGTCCCGGCGGTGACCAGGTTGACGGTTCACCGTCGGCGCCAGTTCCGGCGCGCTGGAGAGCTAGTTGGCAAGAAAAATCTCGACGGACCTTTTGGTGACTTTTGGTCGGTTGAAAATTTTGTTCTCGAAATTTGAACGTTCGTTAGAGCTCTAGTATTTTTTCCCGTGATATTCGATCTTATTCCCGCTCGCCGTCTTGATCTCAGCTCGATCGGGTACCTTTTACTTCCAAAAAGCACTGCGGCAGGATCGCCAGTTTCGGGTCATCTTGTCACGCGGTGACGGTTTTCCCAAGATAACTCGAGCTTTAGGACAGGTACAGAGCTGGTAAGCACAGCTAATCGATTCAAAATGATCAGGCGCGTTCGCCTGTTGAACCCAGAGGTCTGAACTCGGTATGCTAGCCGAGCTAGGTCCGCAAACCTCTTCGTATTATTCTGTGCTTAACTCGAGCTACAGGTCAGCTACAGAGCTGATACGTCCAGAATCTGATTCAGAATCATCAGTGGCCGTTGTCTGTTGAATCCAGAGCTCTGAACTCGGTCTGCTGCCCGATCTAGAATCGCGAAACTATTCGTATTGTTCGAGTCATCTTGAGAGATGCTGTCGGTTCTCTGCACTTAACTCGGGCTGTAGGGGGGCTGCATGGCTGGTAACACTGGAATTTATTCGGAACATCAGGCGCGTCCGCCTTTCGAATCCAGAGCTCCGAACTCTGTCTGCTGCCCGAACTAGGTCTGCGAAACTATTCGTATTGTTCGAGTCATCCTGAGAGATGCTGTCGGTTTCCTGCACTTAACTCGGGCTGTAGGGGGGGCTGCAGGGCTGGTAATCACAGGATTCGACTCAGATACATCAGACGCGTCCGCCTGTCGCATGCAGAGGTCTGAACTCGGTCTGATACTCGAGGTAGGTTTGCCAAACTATTCGTATTCTTCGAGTCATCTTGAGAGATGCTGTCGATTTACGCACGTAACTCGGGCTGTAGGAGAGCTACAGGGCTCGTACAGAAGACAATCCAGAAGCATCGGGGGCGTTCGGCCGTTGCATCCGAGAGGTCTGAAATAACTCGTAGAGCTTCCCTTAGCAAGTAACTCGTAGAGCTTCCCTTAGCAAGTTATTGCTGGAAGCTTTAGAGTAATTCCGGGGCGCTGGAGAGCTAGTTGGCAAGAAAAATCTCGACGGACCTTCTGGTGACTTTTGGTCGGTTGAAAATTTTGTTCTCAAAATTCAACCATTCGTTAGAGCTCTAGTTTTTTTTTCCCGTGATATTCGATCTTATTGCCGCTCGCCATCTTGATATCAGCTCGATCGGGTACCTTTTACTGCCAAAAAGCGTCCCGGCGGGATCGGCCGCTTCGAGTCAGATTGATACGCGGTGTCGGTTTTCTCAAGATAACTCGAGCTTTAGGACAGCTACAGAGCTAGCTGGTAAGCACAGCTAATCGACTCAGAATGATCAGACGCGTTCGTCTGTTGAACCCAGAGGTCTGAATTCGGTCTGCTAGCCGAGCTAGGTTAGCGAAACTATTCGTATTATTGGAGTCATCTTGACAGACGCTCTCGGTTTTCTCTACTTAACTCGAGCTACAGGACAGCTACAGAGCTGATACGTACAGAATCTGATTCAGAATCATCAGTGGCCGTTGTCTGTTGAATCCAGAGCTCTGAACTCGGTCTGCTGCCCGATCTAGAATCGCGAATCTATTGGTATTGTTCGAGTCATCTTGAGAGATGCTGTCGGTTCTCTACCCTTAACTCGGGCTGTAGGGGGCTGCATGGCTGGTAATCACTGGAATCGATTCGGAGACATCAGGCGCGTCCGCCTTTCGAATTCAGGGTCCGAACTCTGTGTGCTGCCCTTCGAGTCATCCTGAGAGGTGCTGTGGGTTTCCTGCACTTAACTCGGGCTGTAGGGGGGGATGCAGGGCTGGTAATCAAAAGAATCGATTGAGAGACATGAGACGCGTCCGCCAGTGGCATGCAGAGGTGGCTGAAAAACTTTTTTTTCAGTGTAATTTTTTCGACATTATATGTTGTCACTAAGCTCTACGAGTCCCCCGGCGGTAACGAAGGTTGACGGCTTACCGCCGGCGCCCAGTAACTCGTAGAGCTTCCCTTAGCGAGTTTTTGCTGGAAGCTTAAGAGTAATTCCGGGGCGCTGGAGAGCTAGTTGGCAAGAAAAATCTCGACGAACCTTTTGCGGACTTTTGGTCGGTTGAAAATACCTCGTAGAGCTCTTCGGCATCGATGAGCTAGAGGAATTCCGGCGCGGGGTGGAGCTAGTTGGCCCACCCGGCCGGGGCGGACAATGTGACAACTTTTGGGTGGTTTTGCGAATATTTGAAAGATATTTGACCATTTATTTTGAGAAAGCAGATTTTTCGCACCTGTGGACGACTATGAGGGCCTCTGCGTCTTAATATGAACTCTCTAGGTGCACTTTTACTATCAAAAGACTTGGCGAAATCAACTTTATATCGACCTGAAAAAGATCATGTTTTTTTTTTTTTTTTTTTTTTTTTTTTTTTTTTTTTTTTTTTTTTTTTTTTTTTTTTTTTTTTTTTTTTTTTTTCTTTTTTTTTTTTCTCGAGAAATGCTTCCAGAAGCCCTCTCAGCACTCTTACGCGTGCAAGGAGCTCTACGAGGTTCCCGGCGGTGACCAGGTTGACGGTTCACCGCCGGCGCCAGTAATTCCGGGGCGCTGGAGAGCTAGTTGGCAAGAAAAATCTCGACGGACCTTTTGGTGACTTAACTCGTAGAGCTTCCCTTAGCAAGTAATTGCTGGAAGCTTAAGAGTAATTCCGGCGCGCTGGAGAGCTAGTTGGCAAGAAAAATCTCGACGGACCTTTTGCTGACTTTTGGTCGGTTGAAAATTTTGTTCTCAAAATTCAACCATTCGTTAGAGCTCTAGTATTTTTTCCCGTGATATTCGATCCTATTCCCGCTCGCCATCTTGATCTCAGCTCGATCGGGTACCTTTTACTGCGAAAAAGCTTCCTGGCGGGATCGGCCGCTTCGAGTCATCTTCTCCCGCGATGACGGTTTTCTCAAGATAACTCGAGCTTCAGGACAGCTACAGAGCTGGTAAGCACAGCTAATCGATTGAGAATCATCAGGCGCGTTCGCCTGTTGAACCCAGAGGTCTGAACTCGGTCTGCTAGCCGAGCTAGGTCCGCAAACCTATTCGTATTATTCGAGTCATCTTGACAGACGATCTTGGTTTTCTGTACTTAACTCGAGCTACAGGACAGCTACAGAGCTGATACGTACAGAATCTGATTCACAATCATCAGTGGCGTTGTCTGTTGAATCCAGAGCTCTGAAGTCGATCTGCTGCCCGATCTAGAATCGCGAAACTACTCGTATTGGTCGAGTCATCTTGAGAGATGCTGTCTGTTCTCTGCACTTAACTCGGGCTGTAGGGTGGCTGCTTGGCTGGTAATCACTGGAATCGATTCGGAGACATCAGGCGCGTCCGCCTTCCGAATCAAGAGCTTCGAACTCTGTCTGCTGCCCGAACTAGGTCCGCGAAACTATTCGTATTGTTCGAGTCATCCTGAGAGGTGCTGTCGGTTTCCTGCACTTAACTCGGGCTGTAGGGGTGGCTGCAGGGCTGGTTATCAGAGGAGTCGATTCGCAGACATCAGACGCGTCCGCCTGTCGCATGCAGAGGTTTGAACTCGGTCTGATACTCGAGCTGGTTTGCCAAACTATTCGTATTGTTCGAGTCATCTTGAGAGGTGTTGTCGATTCACGCACGTAACTCGGGCTGTAGGAGAGCTACAGAGCTCGTACAGAAGACAATCCAGAAGCATCGGGGGCGTTCGGCTGTTGCATCCGAGAGGTCTGAAATTTCTTGGGCTGAAAAACGATTTTTCGGTGTAATTTTTTCGACATTATATGTTGTCAGGAAGCTCTACGAGTCCCCCGGCGGTAAGAAAGGTTGACGGTTTACCGCCGGCGCCCAGTTTGGTCGGTTGAAAATTTTGTTCTCGAAATTCCTCAATTCGTTTGAGCTCTAGTATTTTCTCCCGTGATATTCGATCTTATTTCCGCTCGCCATCTTGATCTCAGCTCGATCGGGTACCTTTTACTGCCAAAAAGCACACTGGCGGGATCGGCCGTTTCGAGTCATCTTGTCACGCGCTGTCGGTTTTCTCAAGACGTTCAAGACTTGGCTCAAGACGTTCAAGACGTTCAAGACGTTCAAGACGTCAGGGTTCGACGTCGAACAGGGCCCACGTCAGGGCGCACACACAGGCTTGCCTCAAGCCCCCCTCTCGTGCGGTGCGTGTTTGACGTATCGCGGGGGCTGTGTTCACATTGAATCCTCGCTCTCGTTCTTGATATCAAGATATCGTGGGGATCGCAGGAAGATCAGGATTTGTTGTCTGGATTTTACAAAAGACCACTGTGGGCGGTTGGATTGAAAACGGACTCGCAGGGAGCATATATTATACCGTCAGAAGACGATCAGAGTGAATATTTCACGTCAGCTGACTTTGGTGTGGATAGTGACCCACATCCGTGTGATTGGTTGAAAGACACATCAGCTACTGTGCCGCGATTAACGACGCAGGAGAAGAGAGAAGATCAGATAGCACTTGAGTTGGAAATTTCTCCACCAGAGGCATTTGTTCAGCAGGAGGCGTACGATTTCAAGAAGATTGGGCAATCAGATAGATATCAGGCTGCACTTCACACATTGCGTACAGTCAAAGAGAGGAATAAACGACGTTCGTCAGCAATCATGGCGGATGACAAAGCAGAAGATAGCAAAATGGGAGGGAATGCGAGTAGTGAATGGTTGAGAGAGGTGAGGGCGAAAGGGGAGGGCAAAGGTTCCAGTGCTTCGAGTGGTCTGGCCGCGGCTTCCAGTGCTGCTGTCCAGGCGCCTCATTTAGCTACAGCCCAAGTCCCCAATGCTACGAGTGGTCTGGCCGTGGCCCAAAGTGCTGCTGTCCAGGCGCCTCAACCAGCTACAATGACGCCCGAGGAAATGTTCAGACAGATTTTGAAGGGCCAGAGTGAAGTAACTGCGACGGTTAGTGAGTTCAAAACATCGGTTGCAGCTGATTTACATGTCATGGAGGAGAAGATTGATAGAACAACGTCAGATGTCAAAACGTTATCGGAGCAAATGAAACAGGCCCAAGCTGACATTCAGAATCTGAAAAATGGAGACGCTCAATCTTGCGCAAGCGGTTCGACTAGATACGGATCAGGTGACGCGGGCAGTGGTGCAGGGCATAATTCGAACTGGGTACCATCATATATTGAGTTCAAAGGATGGATATCACGTGAGGGTTGGAAGAATAGAGAGATAAAACAAAGGGAGGCCATGAAACAACAGGTGCTGACCGACAACATAACGAAATTATTGGGATTGGCATCGCTGGACGCAACACATAATGCTGCTTTTGATCATGCGAGAACTGCGGGGGAGAATACTGGCAGGTACTGGCCATACACACGAGGGCGGATCTATTTCAAAAAGGGGACGGCAGTGGAGATCATATGGCAGGTTCGGAATTGTTTCGACAGCGAATACAAGAGGGGAAACACTGACCTTCCACCGAATGTAAAGTTTCATGTAGAATGCGCGCCATGGAGAACACCCCATGTCCAACAGATTGGTAAGTTCCAGAGTTGCTTTGCGGAAGTGAAGAAAACGACGGGGACAATGTGCAAGGGGGAGCCAGGGCCGCCAAAATCATACATATGGTTTACACAAAACCCACAGGCAGATCCAGACACAAGAGTACTGATTGCTGAATGGGGTGTACACAGCGGGTGGGCGCTACACACTAATAATCTGAGGAGGGTGGAGCCTGAGGTGGATCAAGAGGGGTTACTTACGAAGCTCAGACAGACGAACAATTGACGGTGCCAGTCTGCCACTCAGCTCGCGGTGGCAACTTGGAATGTCAACATGAGGAATAGCGAGCTTTTGCCAGCAATGCTGGAGTTTTGTCATTATGACGTGCTATGCTTGCAGGAGTGTCAGTACATGTCATCGGCAGCATTTGAAGCATGTGGGTGGCAGGTGCGTTTTAGTGTGTGCCGACGAGCTGCTGTGGCCTTCAGGGGCCCATGGGCGGCGACTATTTCGGACAGTAAGTGCGGTGAGAGGTTTGCTGTTGTACAATTTGCATCTGTGGTCGTGTCCTCAGTGTACCTACCCACAGTGCAGCGGGGAGATGATAGGCTCGATGAATATTGTGACGTTCTAGCTAAGCTGTGTGCATGCATGCAACTATGTAGCGAGCAATACCAGGGGTCCAAAGTATTGCAGTTTGTGGGGACAGATGCGCAGACGGAGCTGGAACCAAATCTCTTGGGGTTCACGGGAGAAGGATTGGAGGAGGTGTGGATGAGGTCGGAGGCGAAACATCATGAGGAGAGGAGGGACATGCTCGTGCGCTTTCTGAATCACTGGGGTCTTTGTGCAGCCAACACCTACGGCGTGCGACAAGTGACGCACAGGCCGTGGAGTACCAGCAGCTACTCCAGGGTGTTGGACTATGTATTTGCGCCGACACAATTTGCAGGTACCGAGGTGGCTCGGACCAACTGCTCATTTGAATGCACGGTGGAATTTGTGGATCCTACACAGGATCGAGCGTCACGCTACAGTGACCATGCGAAGGTAGGTGTGAGGATAAAACATGCGTCGGTGCGCAAGCCTTTCGTGCGACCCAGGCCCCCGAGCCTCATCAATTGGGCCCCGGAGGATTATGAGTCAGCGAATGTGTTCAGTACACTGGCCGATGTGCAGGTACAACAACATATGAACCAACAGGGTGACATAAATATACAAACAGTTGGACAGATGCTTGTGAGTGCTGCGACGATGTGTAGGCATACAAAGGGCAGGGCGGATACTAAACCAATCAAAAAACCTGACCAACTCGTGGACGTTGAAGCGGAGTTAAGGAGGGGTGTCTTCGGTGAGCGTAGGAAACAATTACTGAGACGTCAAAAAACACTCCGAAGAAAGTTCAGGCGGGAACAGCTCCTCAAGGACTCCACTGGCCTCAAACATGGACCCCGTAGGTGTATCAAGGAAATGCTGTGTGACGGGATACTGACAGAAAATAAACAAAGATGGGTGGAGGAGCTCAACAAACACGTACAACGGTCATATACATGTGATGGGGAGGGAGGAGCTGCAAAGAGAGAGTTGCATCGACTACGGACACAGTGGGAGGCAGAGGGCAGAACTACGAACAGGGTCATATCTATGGGTGTGTTGCTGGGGGCTCGAGCCCGATTGAAGGGCGGCACCGCAGCGGGCTCTGATGGCCTGGTGGCGGAGATTCTCAAAGCAATACCTTGGAATGCATTGAGATTGATACGACACTCATTTCAAGAAATACATGATCAGAAAAAGTCGTCACCTGATTCGTGGAGAAAGTTGTGCGTGCAGTTGATTCCAAAAATGAGCATGATCCAAACATTTGGGGAGACTCGTGCAATATCGCTGTTGAGTGTTATGAGCAAGTGGTACATGGCGTGCCTTCTTATTCTTGTGGAGGAACATGGACATATAAAAAAATTGGCGACATATGGATTCCAGAAGAGTCACAAAGTTCATCACATGACGGCCCCTTTGCTGCACATGACACGTCATGCCACTCTCTGGGGAAAAGGCGAGTCGGTACATATGGGGATAATGGATATAAAGAAAGCGTTTGATCATGTCACTGTCTCGATGGTGATCCGCGCGATGGAACATCTGAGATATCCAACAGATCTGATTATTGCAATTGTGGAGCCTATGATTGGAAACACAGCAGTTTTTGATTTCCAGGATGTGTGCAGCGAAGAGATCCTGTATAACAAGTCGGTGCGAACTGGAGGGAAAGAAGGCCCAGTGCTCTTCAATATTGTGTTGGAGGCAATTTGGGCCTCTATTGCTGAATCATGGGAAGCATGTCATTATGGAGTACGATTGGAAGGCGAGGGGACACAACAGGCGCTGGTCAACCATTACATATGGGCTGACAATGTGGTGCTGCTGGCATCTTCGGCGAATCAGCTGAGGAATATGGTGAGTATGTTGACCGTGGCCCTCAGACGGGCCGGTATGGACTGGAAAATTGAGAGCCTGGAGTACCTTGTTTTTGGGCTGAGACAAAACCAGGGACCACAAACATTAGTTTGCGAACTGGGAGATGATATTTGTGCACGGGCTGGAGACCCCAGCCTACCCTATCAATTACGTGAGGCGGTGGTTTTGCCGAGAAAAAGCGAGTGCGACATACTGGGAGTTAAATTTGTGACGAACCCGAGGGATTTCCATGCAGTGCGGCACCGTATTGATGCAGGCAGGCGGTTTTTCTATGCTGATATCAAATTCTATCGATCACGCGCGGTGAGCATGAGGGAGAAATTCAGACGGTATCAGAGCAGAGTTCAACAGATCATATGCCATGGATGTGTGGGGTGGAGCTGTAATGAACATGTGCTGAACATATTGAGGAGCTTTGAAGGAATATGTTTGAACACAATGCGAGGATTACATAGAAAAGAGACGGAAACGTGGGAGGAGTTCAGGGATCGCAGTACCAACAGATCCAGGGAGATGTTCAAGGAGGGGGGGTTCAAAACGTTGGTGGAGAAAGTTGTGAGGTACAACTTTGAATTCGCCGTGGAGGTATCCCAATATAAGTGCCACATGCCGTCCACTGTGTATAGCAAATCGTGGCAGCAGACGCTGCGCTCCATGTTGCACGTATCGGGGGAGTGGACGGTGCAGAGGGATGAAATGCTGGCGGCAGTAAGTCGGACGATGTCGAGAGAGGGAACGAGACGGCTCAGAGGCAGACCACGAATCGTGGCGAGCAGCTGGCATGCACCCTTTGAAAAATGGAGGTCGCTTCTGTGGCACGACACGTGCGTTGTACCGACGGATTGGGAGGAGTTTGTGGAACACATATCACAGATACCCAAAGTGGAGGATATGTTTGTGAGGAGGAGTAAGGAGAGGAGGATGGGAGGGTTTGCGAAGACACCGACAGATGACGAGTTGGCCCGACGTCTTGCAGTTATTAATGAACAGACTACGATATGGGACCCTGGGATGGAAGGTATCGCTGTTGAAATGTGCGGAGACAGTAAAACGGTCGTACAATGGTTGAGGGGAGTCTGGGCCTGTGACAACAGTGGGTATGCCAAACGGATCGCCAGGATACAAAATATCATGTATGACGTGAGTGAACAACACAACATACGATGCCCGACGTACGGTAGGGATTTCTGGAAACATATCTATAGGGAAGCCAATGCCTATGCTGATGAGCTGACACACCATGCGAGAGAAGGAAACTGTTACAGAATTTACAAGCACGACTATATCAAACAGAACAGGACAAACATCAAATACATCAGAGGATGCTGGGATGGTGGAGTGAGCAGTGAGGGTGCTGCAGGAGGTCACTGGATCGAAGTTGCTCCAGAGAATGGCCCGTGGACACTCGTGAGCTCAGAAGCCTACATGTTTGATGTAGGAGCCACCGTGACGGAGGCAGAATTATCTGCTGCCGAGCGCCTGTGCACAGGTGTGGAGCACATTGTTAAAGAAATTTCCTCTGCAAAGCGGAGGAGGCGGATTTAACTGGCTCTAGCCCTTAGGCTTGGGCGCACGCGCCCTGTGTAGCCTGACCAAACACCAAAACTCGAGCTTCAGGACAGCTACAGAGCTGGTAAGCACAGCTAATCGATCCAGAATGATCCGGCGCGTTCGCCTGTTGAACCCAGAGGTCTGAACTCGGTCTGCTAGCCGAGCTAGGTCCGTAAACCTATTCGTATTATTGGAGTCATCTTGACAGACGTTCTCGGTTTTCTGTACTTAACTCGAGCTACAGGACAGCTCCAGAGCTGATACGTACAGAATCTGATTCAGAATGATCAGTGGCCGTTGTCTGTTGAATCCAGAGCTCTGAACCCGGTCTGCTGCCCGATCTAGAATCGCGAAACTATTCGTATTGTTCGAGTCATCTTGAGAGATGCTGTCGGTTTTCTGCACTTAACTCGGGCTGTAGGGGGGCTGCATGGCTGGTAATCACTGGAATCGACTCGGCGACATCAGGCGCGTCCGCCTGTCGAATCCAGAGTTCCGAACTCTGTCTGCTGCCCGAACTAGGTCCGCGAAACTATTCGTATTGTTGGAGTCATCCTGCGAGGTGCTGTGGGTTTCCTGCACTTAGCTCGGGCTGTAGGGGGGGGGGGGCTGCAGGGCTGGTAATCACATGAATCGATTCAGAGACATCAGACGCGTATGCAGAGGTCTGAACTCGGTCTGATACTCGAGCTAGGTTTGCCGAACTATTCGTATTGTTCGAGTCATCTTGAGAGGTGCTGTCGATTTACGCACGTAACTCGGGCTGTAGTAGAGCTACAGAGCTCGTACAGAAGACAATCCAGAAGCATCGGGGGCGTTCGGCTGTTGCATCCGGGAGGTCTGAAACTGGTTGGGCTGAAAAACTTTTTTTTCGGTGTAATTTTTTCGACATTACATGTTGTCAGGAAGCTCTACGAGTCCCCCGGCGGTAACAAAGGTTGACGATTTACCGCCAGCGCCCAGTCCGGGGCGCTGGAGAGCTAGTTGGCAAGAACAATCTCGACGGACATATCTCGTAGAGCTCTTCGGCATCGATGAGCTAGAGCAATTCCGGCGCGGGGTGGAGCTAGTTGGTCGAGCCGACCAGAAAGGACAATGTGACAACTTTTGGGTATTTTAGCGAATTTTTGAAAGATATTTGACCATTTATGTTGAGAAAGCAGATTTTTACGCCGAGAATTAGCATATGAACTTTGTTCCCTGAGCAGCTCAGCTCTCTAGAGCCAGTTGTAGTATTAGTTGACTTCCGGGAACCGACTTAATTTTCACTCCAAACATATCAATTTGACGGCTTTCTAGAAAGCTCACAGAAGCTCTCCGCTTCGATCCTAAGCTTTCTTACGGGTGCAAGAAGCTCTACGAGGTTCCCGGCGGTGACCAGGTTGACGGTTCACCGCCGGCGCCAGTTTTGAGGACTTTTGATCGGTTAGAAATTTGGTTCTCGAAATTCAACCATTCGTTAGAGCTCTAGTATTTTTTCCCGTGATATTCGATCTTATTTCCGCTCGCCGTCTTGATTACAGCTCGATCGGGTACCTTTTACTGCCAAACAGCACTGCAGCGGGATCGCCCGTTTCGGGTCATCTTGTCACGCGGTGACGGTTTTCTCAAGATAACTCGAGCTTTAGGACAGCTTTAGAGCTGATAAGCACAGCTAATCGATTCAGAATGATCAGGCGCGTTCGCCTGTTGAACCCAGAGGTCTGAAATCGGTCTGCTAGCCGAGCTAGGTCCGCAAACCTATTCGTATTATTTGAGTCATCTTGACAGACGCTCTCGGTTTTCTACAGAAACTGATCGAAAATCATCAGTGGCCGTTGTCTGTTAAATCCAGAGTTCTGAACTCGGTCTGCTGCCCGATCTAGAATCGCGAAACTATTCGTATTGTTCGAGTCATCTTGAGAGATGCTGTCGGTTCTCTGTACTTAACTCGGGCTGTAGGGGGGCTGCATGGCTGGTAATCACTGGAATCGATCCGGCGACATCAGGCGCATCTGCCTTTCGAATCCAGAGCTCCGAACTCTGTCTGCTGCCCGAACTAGGTCCGCGAAACTATTCGTATTGTTCGAGTCATCCTGAGAGGTGCTGTCGGTTTCCTGCACTTAACTCGGGCTGTAGGGGGGGCTGCAGGGCTGGTTACCACAGGAATCGATTCAGAGGCATCAGACGCGTCCGCCTGTCGCATGCAGAGGTCTGAACTCGGTCTGATACTCGAGCTAGGTTTGCCAAACTATTCGTATTGTTCGAGTCATCTTGAGAGGTGCTGTCGATTTACGCACGCAACTCGGGCTGTAGGAGAGCTACAGAGCTCGTAGGGAAGACAATCCAGAAGCATCGGGGGCGTTCGGCTGTTGCATCCGAGAGGTCTGAAATTGCTTGGGCTGAAAAATTATTTGTTCGGTGTAATTTTTGTCGACATTATATGTTGTCAGGAAGCTCTACGAGTCCCCCGGCGGTAAGAAAGGTTGACGGTTTATCGCTGGCTCCCAGTTTACTATGAAAGCACTTGGGGGAACCAACTTCGTCTCGACATGAAGAAGCTCAATGTTCAATTTTCGAAAAATGCCTCCAGAAGCTCTCTTTCGGCTCTGAGCACTCTTACGCGTGGAAAGGAGCTCTACGAGGATCCTGGCGGTGACCAGGTTGACGGTTCACCGCTGGCGCCAGTGTCGAGAAAAACTGCAGAGAACGAATAGTTTTTCAACCTAAACGATTTCAGACCTCTCGATGCAACAGCCAAACGCCCCTCATGCTTCTCGATTGTTTTCTGGGCGCACGAGCTCCGTAGCTCTCCTACAGCCCGAGTTACGTGCGAAAATCGACAGCACCTCTCAAGATCACTCGAACAATACAAATAGTTTCGCGAATCTAGCTCGAGTATCAGACTGAATTCAGAAATATGAATTCAACAGGCGGGCGCGCCTGATGTCTCCGAATCAATTCCTGTGATTACCAGCCCTGCAGCCCCCTCACAGCCCGAGTTAAGTCAGAAAATCGACAGCACCTCTGAAGATGACTCGAACAATACGAATAGTTTCGCAGACCTAGCTCGGGCAGCAGGCCGAGTTCAGGGCTCTGAATGCGACAGGTGGACGCGATTGATGTCTTCGAATCGATCCCAGTGATTACCAGCCCTGCAGCCCCCTGACAGCTCGAGTTAAGTGAGAAAACGGACAGCATCTCTGATGACTCGAAGAATACGAATAGTTTTGCGAAGCTAGCTCGGGCAGCACACCGAGTTCCGAGCTCTGGATTCGGCAGACGGACGCGCCTGATGTCTCCGAATCGATTCCTGTGAGTACGAGCTCTGTAGCCCCCCTAGAGCCCGAGTTAAGTGCAGAAAACTGTCAGCACCTCTCAAGATGACTCCAACAACACGAAGAGTTTCGCGAACCTAGCTCGGGCAACAGACCGAGTTCAGACCTTTAGATAGAACAGACGAACGCGCCTGATGATTCGCAATCGATCCCTGTGAGAATGAGCTCTGTAGCTGCCCTACAGCTCGAGTTAAGTACGAAATACCGACAATGCGTATCAAGATGACTCAAAACAGCCGATCCCGCCGCGATGCTTTTTTGCAGAAATATTTACCCGATCGAGCTGAGATCAAGAAGGCGAGCGGGAATAAGATCGATTATGGTCAGAAAAATACTAGAGCTCTAACGAATGGTTGAATTTCGAGAACAAAGTTTCGAACCGACCAAAAGTCAGCAAAAGGTCCGTCGATATTTTCCTTGCCAACTAGCTCTTCAGCGCGCCGGAATTACTCTTAAGCTTCCAGCAACTAGCTAAGGGAAGCTCTGCGAGTTACTGTCCGGCTTCTAATCTAAAACCCTCGAGCTCTCAGAGAGCTCACCGGGATTTTTTACGAAAACCCGGATAGCCAGCGAGAGACGCGAGCGCGCGGGTCTCGTCGCGCAAGCGCCGCCCCGGGCCGTGCCTCCGGCGCCGCGTGTGTTTCCGCGCTCGCAGACTGTTTCATTCACACGCTGTGTTCGCATGGGTTGCGACGAGATGCCTTAGACGTGCGCAGAGGCGCTGGACATCGCACGAAGTGGAGCTCGACGGTTACGGGGAAACGCACCTGAAGCCCTTCGAAATCGCTGATAGCGACGCTTTCAAGCGCGCCTGAACGCGTGGGGGCACGCTGCATGCGTTCTACGGGAACGTATTGGAAAAGGCGCCCCGGTACACGCTGCAGAATCCGAGGAGCCAAAGAAGGGCACGTGGAGCGCTGGAGAGCTAGTTGGCAAGAAAAATACCTCGTAGAGCTCTTCGGCATCGATGAGCTAGACAAATTCCGGCGCGTGGTGGAGCTAGTTGGTCGACCCGGCCAGAACGGACAATGTGGTGACTTTTGGGTGGTTTTGCGAATATTTGAAAGATATTTGACAATTCATTTAGAGAAAGCAGACTTTTGGCACCTGTAGACGACTGTGAGGGCCTCTGCGTCTTAATATGAGCTCTGTAGGCGCACATTTACTATCAAAACACTTGGCGGAACCAACTTTATGTCGATATGAAAAAAACTACATGTTCATTTTTTGAGAAATTTCTCCAGAAGCTCTCTCATTCGACTCTGAGCACTCTTACGCGTGGGAGGAGCTCTACGAGGGCGGTGACCAGGTTGACGGTTCACCGCCGGTGCCAGTCTCGACGGACCTTTGGGTGACTTTTGGTCGGTTGAAAATTTTGTTCTCGAAATTCAACCATTCGTTAGAGCTCTAGTATTTTTTCCGTGATATTGGATCTTATTCCCGCTCGCCGTCTTGATCTTAGCTCGATCGGGTACCTTTTACTGCCAAAAAGCACTGCGGCGGGATCGGCCGTTTCGGGTCATCTTGACACGTGGTGACGGTTTTCTGAACATAACTCGAGCTATAGGACAGCTACAGAGCTGATACTTACAGAAATCGATTCGGAAACATCAGGCGCGTTTGTCTGTTGAACCCAGAGCTCTGAACTCGGTCTGCTGCCCGAGCTAGGTTCGCGAAACTATTCGTATTGTTCGAGTCATCTTCAGAGGTGCTGTCGGTTTTATGTACTTAACTCGGGCTGTAGGTGTGCTATAGAGCTGGTAATCACAGGAATCGATTTGGAGACACCAGGCGCGTCCGCCTGTCGAATCCAGAGCTCGGTACTCGGTCTCCTGCCTGAGCTAGGTCCGCGAAACTATTTGTATTGCTCGAGTCACCTTGAGAGATGCTGTCGGTTTTCTGCATTCAACTTGGGCTGCAGGGGGGGCTACAGGGCTGGTAATCACAGGAATCGATTTGGAGGCATCAGACGCGTTCGCCTGTCGAATCCAGAGCTCGGAACTCGGCCTCCTGCGAAACTATTCCTATTGTTCGAGTCATCTTGAGAGATGCTGTCGGTTTTCTGTACTCAACCCGGGCTGTAGAGAGGCTACAGGGCTGGTAATCACAGGAATCGATTCGTAGACATCAGGCGCGTCCGCCTGTCGCATTCAGAGGTCTGAACTCGGCTGATGTGAATCGCTCGGGCTGAAAAACTATTTGTTCTCTTCAATTTTTTCGACGTTATATATGGTCAGGAAGCTCTACGAGTCCCCCGGCGGTAAGAAAGGTTGACGGTTTACCGCCGGCGCCCAGTCCGAGGAGCCAAAGAAGGGCACGTGGACCGGTGAGCGAACTGGCGCCGGCGGTGAACCGTCAACCTGGTCAACGCCAGGAACCTCGTAAAGCTCCATTCACGCCCAAGAGCGCTCAGAATCGAAGGATAGAGCTTCTGAAATCATTTGTCGGAGAAATGAAAAATTCATGATTTGAAGTCGACATGAACTTGGTTCCGCCAAATGTTTTGATAGTAAAACTGCGCCTAGAGAGCTCATATCAAGACGCAGAGGCCCTCATAGTCGTTTACAGGTGCAAAAAATATGGTTTCTCAAAATGAATGGTGAAATATCTTTCCAATATGCGCAAAACCACCCAAAAGTTACCACGTCCTTTCTGGCCGGGTCGGCGAACAAGCTCCAGCCCGCACCGGAATTCCTCTAGCTCATCGACGCCGAAAAGATCTAGGAGGTAAGAGTGCGGCGGCGCACGCGCACCCGCCGGCTTCTTTTCTGACAACCCTATCTGGCCCAAGAGGCTTTTCGAGAAAAAGAGACACACACCGGAAACTGACGGCGGCGGTGAACCGTCAACCTAGTCACCGCATGTCCAAGAAAACGAGCTGCCGCTCTGCCTTCAAGATGCCGAAGCAGTTGGAACCGCTCGCCTGTAATCGGTGCCGCGGCAAGTACCACGCGGAGCTCTTCGGCGTCGATGAGCTAGAGGAATTCCGGCGCGGGGTGGAGCTACTTTGGCGGACAATGTGTCAACCTGGGGCTGGTTTTTCGAAGACGGTGAGAGATTTACAAGTCGCTTTGGGAAAACCAATTTTTAAACCCTATAGTGGATCACGGCGCGTTCTATGGTTTTCTTTCTGTCTAAGGACTGTAGCTACGGTGCAGCTCTTGGCAATTAGGAGGGAACCATCGGCCGTCCGGATGCATTTTCTCAGATGATAGCGGCTACTTACGTCTCGAACGGAGCAAGCGAACTACGCAGCTCAAGTACTATCTGCATTTGTAGTAGATCACGACTCGTTCGTCTGAGCACTTTCGTGCCTGTAAGGAGCTCTACGAGGTTCCGGCGGTGACTAGGTTGACGTATCACCGCCGGCGCCAGTTTGTAGTAGATCACGACTCGTTCGTCTGTCGAAATCTCACGCTATTATTTTCAGTATAACTCGTAGAGCTTCCCTTAGCAAGTTATTGCTGAAGCTTAAGAGTAATTCCGGGGCGCTGGAGAGCTAGTTGGCAAGAAAATCTCGACGGACCTTTTGGTGACTTTTGGTCGGTTCAAAATTATGTTCTCGCAATTCAACTATTCGTTAGAGCTCTAGTATTTTTTCCCGTGATATTCGATCTTATATCCGCTCGCCATCTTGATCTCAGGTCGATCGGGTAGATATTACTGCCAAAAAGCATCCCGGCGGGATTTGCCGTTTCGAGTCATCTTGATACGTGTTGTCGGTATTTTGTATTCAACTCGAGCTGTAGGGCAGCTACAGAGCTCATAGTCACAGAAAACGATTGGAAATCATCAGGCGCGTTCGTCTGTTGAACCAAGAGCTCTGAACCTGGCCTGCTGCACGAGCTAGATTCGGAAAACTATTTGTATAGTTCGAGTCATCTTGAGAGATGCTGTCAGTTTTCTGTACTTAACTCGGGCTGTAGGGGGGCTACCGGGCTGGTAATCACAGAAATCGATTTTGAGACATCAGGCGTGTCCGCCTGTCGAATCGAGAGCTCATAAATTGGTCGTCTGGCCGAGCTAGGTCGAACCTATTCGTATTATTTCAGTCATCTTGAGAGCTGCTGTCGGTTTTCTGTACCGAACTCGGGCTGTGGGCTAGAGGGCTGGTAATCACAGGAATCGATTCGGAGACATCAGACGCGTCCGCCTGTCGCATTCAGTGGTCTGAACTCCGTCTGATACTCGAACTAGTTTCGCGAAAGTATTTGTATTGTTCGAGTCATCTTGAGAGTTGCTCTCGATTTTCTCACGTAACTCGGGCTGTAGGAGAGCTGCAGAACTCGTACACAGAAAACCATCCAGAAGCATCAAGGGCGTTCGGCTGTTGCATCGCGAGGTCTGAAATCGCTCGGGCTGAAAAACTGTTTGTTCTCTGCAATTTTTTTCGACATTGTATATGGTCAGGAAGCTCTACGAGTCCCCCGGCGGTAAGAAAGGTTGACGGTTTACCGCCGGCGCCCAGTTACTATCAAATCACATCAATTGATCTAACTTGGTTTCAAAAGTTTTCCTTATTCTCAAGCTGATATTGAAGGTTTTCTCGTCGTACTCTGAGCATCTTTTTGAGTGTAAGAGCTCTACGAGGGCCCCGGCGGTAACCTGGTTGACGGTTGACCGCCGGCCCCCAGCATTTCCAGGATCAGAAGCTATGCTATGCCATCCGACCCAACGGTGCCGTCATCCTTGAGCGACGTGCAGCAACTTTACGTGATATGGGTCGGCACAAGCAGAACGCAGCATGTGAACACGTACGATCTTTCCTCGATGCAGACAATGATGGCTCCGATCAGCGTGTACCTGAAGATGAAGATGACCCACGGGCGCAATTGCCTATGAATCAGTCTGGGGATGGCGATGATGAGGTTCGGTCGGGTCCCCGCTCGAGTTCATCTGGTGTCAGAACGCAAGATCCCGGTGTGCCATGAGGGCTACCAGGTTCAGTCGCCACGGGTGTTAGAACGAAAAGTTCTCGTGTGCCATTACGTCGCTGCGAGTACCCAACGGAAACCCAGACCTACCACTGCCATCTACGACGGTGCTTGAGACAAAGCCCACACGCAGGTACCGCAGAAAGTCAGCACCACCACGACGACCTCAGTTTCATACGAGTGCTACAATCACGACAACGACCACGAACACCTCGAGCAAGCCGCACTACCGATGGTCATTGACCCATCGACGTGCGATCTACTAACTAACGTGGAGTCTCAAGGTTGCCTTCCCTGGATATCAGTGGGGTCTGATTTTGCGAACCCTTGCAGTATGGAAGTTCAGACTGAAGATCCGAGCGGTGTGGGATATCACGCTTGGAAGTACCAGCACGCGTGATTTTCAGCCACATTCGGGTATTTCGTGCAGTTGCGATGGCAAGCAGGCGGTGCACCCGGCGCCGCTTTCAGTTACCTGGGCAGAGTTGCGCATCGACTTTGCCATATGCACAGGGCTGTCTCTCGTGACGGCGCAAGGGAACGCATGGCGAGATTTCTCGCGACAGCAGCAGCTCGGATGGCTCTCTTATTCATGTCCCTGCAGTCCCTGGTTTCATGTACCGCCCTACCTTGGTCAATCATGGGCGCGCCATGAGAGTCCTATACCCAGTGGCGCTGGCGACCGCCGATAAGAACGCGGGGCTACGAGTCGTCCCACTTCGGGGTGCAGCACCTACTCCTGTGCGGGCGGTGCCGGAGCTCACCGAGAACCTCTGCAATCGAGTCCGCGAGTCTGACCTCCGCATCCCAGCAGCCCGTGCAGCGCGAGAAGTTGGAGTTGTCAAGCAAGGCAGTAAAGTCACAGCTATTGCCACAGCGCGAGCAGCAGCACAATGAAACTATGCTGATCGAGCAGACCTTACTGCCATGAATGGCAAAGATCTGCATTTTGAGCAAAAGCGTATCCTGCTGCGCAACCGTGAAGTTGTGGTTCAGGGTTATCATGTGCTCTGTCCGACCAAAGGACCGAACTCGGAACTCGGAACCCGGGGGGCCTCGAAAGACCGCCACTCAGGACGGCGCTGCCGGTGGTGTGCAAGACGCAGGTAGTCCTGCAGACCAAGAGGCCGTTAGAAGGGCCAAAAGACAAAGAAAGACCGCAAACTCACAGATGTTGAATCCGAACCGTCATCCACGTGCTGCTACCCCCTCCTTACTCCAACCGATGCTGTACAACAGCGAAAGAACAAAGAACAGAAAGAGGTTAGCCTGTGCCAGCGATCGCGGCATTGTACCACCTGTGCAGATCTGCCTGGACCAACTCGTGGGCTGCTCGTGGCGGCAGCTCGGGAGGCGGCCCGAACAAATGCACAGACGTGATAGGAAGTCTACGCTGTTCGGCCACTCTCTCCCCGCGCCAACGCAACGCCTCAGCCCTATTTGCATCAATCCCCACACGGGCAGCCTCTGACATGGGTGGCGGGGGCGGCGGAGGGGGGGGGGAGGGAGACACAGGCGAGACGGGTAACTCCTGAGAACAACCTGGAATCTCGGGCAGGGGTTCCCGAGCATAAGACAGAGCCACTGAGTGGCTGTCAAGGTCGCCTCCCTGGTTTGACCTCAAATCTTCCCCAGCCCTACGCGCAGATCTAATCCCGGCAAAGGTAGACTGCTTTCTTTCGGCCCTGGGAACAGCAAAGTCTGGGCCCATCTTTGGAGCCTCGGAAACAATAGAAGCAGTGGGGACATCTTTTTAAAAGCACACACCAGAGGACCGAAAAAGGAAGGAGGCGTGATAATTGAGTGTATACAATGCAAAAGCTAACGTGCAGTGTTGTGTTGGGCGAGATTGCTTTGCGATCTTGAAAGTCCAGGTCGGCGGAAGTTTGGCCCGGGGCGATCGCTGGAAGATTGGGCAGCATATATTGAAGCCCGTGCAGAGCGTGCCAAGAAGCGAGGCAATCGTTGTCATGTTCAATTTCCCTTCCGACCTGGTGACCTTGGCAAAGATGTTGTATGTGCTATAAGTGGGCAGACTTCAAGAAAGAAAGCGAGTTTGCGGTTTTGCGTTAATATATGTTGCAAGCGTTGACATGATGTTAGTATGCTGGAGAGATTGGCTGGCCTTCATTATGTGATGGAGTGCTGACCTACATTCATCTGGTTGTATTCACTGCGGACGTGGGCCAGAATGAACTACCCTAGTGCAGACGCGAGAACGAGCTTTACGCGTGCGAAGAAGCGCGCGTGCTGCTGACGCAGGACTTGCGGGTGGAGGCAGGGTTGGTGAACGGCGCGATGGGCGCGCTTCGCGGGTGCGTGTGGCCAGATGGGGCGGCCCGGCGCAACTGTGTTCGCCCGGGCCTGCTGGCGCCTACGTGCGTTTTCGTCGAGTTCGGCTACGGCGACCCGGCAAACGCAGAGCATGGTGAGCGGCGGTCTCTCTTCGAGGACGATCTTGTGCGCGAGAATGTATGCGCCCACTTGGTCGTGGGAGGTGTCGCTTCCGACTGGGGAGCGTTTCGCGCGTGAGCTACCCGCCGCAACTGGCGTGGCCGTTGGCGCGCTGGAAGGCGCAGGGGATGGCGATGGCGACAGCCCGCGGGCGCATGTCGGCGAGGGCCGCGGCCGTCGCCAGGGTCGGGCTCCTCTCGTGAGCGAGGCTTTCGCTGCAATCGTGTCTCAGATGTGCGTCCCAGCACTGGGGCTAGCGCAATTCATGCACAGTTGGGCTGTTTCCTGTTGGATGTTCTTGCAGAGTTGTGCTCCAGCAGTTATCCCCCCTGGGGCCCCTGATGATCACCATGGTGATGGTGCCGCTGCTGATTCTGGTTATACGGATGACGGTGGTCATGTTAAGGAAGACGTTTGGGCTGGGGATTGTCAGGACATGCCAACGCTGACTTTCATGCTGGTGGCAGTTGGTATGCTGACAATGGTAGGTGTGATGATATGCTGCTGATGGCGGTAATGGTGATGACGATGATCATGATAATGATCATGATGGTTGTAGTGTTTCTTATGCTGGCGATGGTTATGATGATTTTGCGGGGGGAGGAACAGCTGGAGGAGGCCGAGGAGGAGGAAAAGGAGGAGGAGGAAGAGCAGGAGGAGGGGGGGATGGGGAGGGGGTGGTGGAGGACCAGGATGGGCTCTGCTGGCGCTGCTTGGTATTTTGTTGTGAGGGTGCAGTTGGGGCGCCGCGGCAAGCGTCGTGTCTTGCGTTTTTGGCTGCAGCAGGTGGGCTTGAACAAAATATTGAGTTTTGTTTGCAGTGGGATTGCACATGTCGGTTTGTGCGAGATGCTGGGGTCTGGGTGTCTGGCGGGGACACGTTCTCGGAACAAACATGGCGTGTCGTTTCGACGTTCTTCTGCGTGCAGTTTGTGGGCCTGCCACGGCTTGCCATCAGCTGAGGGCGAACCTGTTGTATTCCATGCGTGCCGGAAGCGCTCCCGGACCCGCTGCGAACTCGTTCTCCTGCAGCGGTTGCATTGTTTCCTTGGGTAGTTGTGCTTGACGTACTGAGCTATTCATTCGGGTTGGTGCACTTCTGTTCTACACTTGTATGCCTCTTTGCAAAAGCGGTCTCTCATGTGTCGGGGCCTTGCAGGCTGAGTTCGGGTGCGTTCTTGCAAATGGGTGGTTGTGTGTTGCCCCGCAATTATGCACGTGGACAGGTATCATCCAGTTTGCATCATGGGCTCCCCTATGTTTTTTCATCGTGGCATTGCGCTGAACATGGATGTTCGTTCACTTCTAGGAGCCTCGCTGGTCGAGTTCGGGTGCATCTTCCGAGTGGGTGTTTTTCTGCCAAGTGTGCGCTCGCATGCCATATGGAAAAGGCGGAATTCTGGTGCGGAGTGCTATGAGTTTAAGCGGGATGAGTAACAGCTCGCAGTGGTCGCCGCCCTCTTACTTCGGGATGTTTTTTTGGGGGGGCATGTTCACGGGGCATGTTTGCGGTTGTGTGTCTTTGCGGTTTTGAAGCGTGGGGGCTGGGAGTATTCAGTCGTGTTCACGTTTGGGCGGTTTTGTGGTGTCTTGTTGTCGGATAGATAAACGCTACCCCTCTTGGTTTCGCAAGGTGGTTGGGCAACAATTCTTGTTGCGTCTGGTGGGGGTTTCGGGCAAAAACGCGGCATATGGTTTTTCGCCGCCGTTGCTGGTATCTGTTTCCCAAGTATGGTTTCCGAAGTTTTTGAGCCTCACAGGTTAGGCTTGGACGTTTGCCGCACCGTTGACCGTCGCTTGCCCAATAACACGTTCGGCGTGAGGATGTAGCGTGCCCCCGGCAACCCTTGTAGGCTCGTGGCTGGGGGAGGAGGAGGAAGAGGAGGATGATGAGGAGGAGGATGCTGCTGATGATGATGATGATGATGATGATGATGATGAAGATGATGGTAATGGTGATGATGATACTGATGATGATGCTTATGATGCTGATGATGATGATGATGATGATGATGATGATGATGCTGATGATGATGACGACGACGAGATGATGATGATGATGATGATGATGATGATGATGATGATGATGATGAGGAAGAGGAGGAGGAGGAGGAGGAAGAAGCATAAGAAGAGGACGAGGAGGAGGAAGAGGAGGAGGAACAGGAAAAGTAGGAGGAGGAAGAGGAGGAGGATGAGGAGGAGGAGGAGGAAATGGAGGAGGAGGAGGAAGAGAAGGAGGAGGAGGAGGATGCGGAGGAGGAGAAGAGGAAGAGGCGGAGGAGGAGGAGAAGGAGGAGGCGGTGGAGCAGGAGGAGGAGGAGGAGGAGGAGGAGGAGGAGGAGGAGGAGGGGTCGACGGGGTTGTTGTATGCGGTGCGTCGTCGTTCGTCGATGGTGTTTGTCAAGCAGTCTCTGGTCCGCTGGCTGATTTGATGATTTATCGGCTGTCCCGTGCCTGGCTGATTGGTCGTTGTCTACGCGCGGCGTTTGCCCGTCAAGTGTTGTCAGAGTCACTGCCCTTTATGTTTATGCTAATTTTGTTGTTGTGGGTGCGTGCAGGCAAGTGACATTTGCTTGGTGGGTTCCGGGTGTTTGCCACGGATGTTAATCGTTAAACGTTTCTTCAGTAGCGGCGGGATGGTGACGGGAGCAGGACGATGCGGAGGCGTATGAGGCTGATGTTCATGCTGATGTTGATGATGATGACGATGGCAATGCCGATGATGATGAGGATGATACTGATGCTGATGCTAATACTGCTGATGATGACGATGATGATGCTGATGATGACGATGATGATGATGATGATGATGATGATGATGATGCTGATACTGATACTGGTGATGGTGATGATGCTGATGATGATGGTTATGATAATGTTGATGCCGCTGATGATGATGATGATGATGATGATGATGATGATGATGGATACGATGATGATGAATATGCTGCTGCTGCTGCTGCTGCTGATGATGATGATGATGATGATGATGATGATGATGATGATGATGATGATGATGGTGACGGTGATGGTGTTGGTGATGGTGGTGGTGGTGGTGCTGCTGCTGATGATGATGCTGATGATGATGGGGAGGCGGAGGAAGAGGAGGAGGATGTTGAGGAGGAGGAGGTGGACGATGTGGTAATTTGGAGCAGGAGGAGGAGGAGAATGAGGAGGATGAGGAAGAGGGGGGTGATGAGGAGCTCGTGTAGGAGGACGAGGAGGAGGATGATGCTGTGAGGACGATGCGACGGAGGAGGGTGATCGGAGGATGGCGAGCAGGATGGTGAGCAGGAAGAGAAGGATGAGGATGAGGGGACGCAGGACGTGGGTACGGACGGGGAGAGGCATGACGAGGATGCTGGTGATGATGCTGGTGATGATGCTGGTGCTGCTGCTGATGATGGTGATTGTGATGTTACTGCTGATGATGATGATGATGATGATGATGATGATGATGATGCAGGTGCTGATGTTGTTGGTGATGCTGATGAGGCTGATGCTGATTATGATGATGATGCTGTTGGTGATGCTGATGCTGATGATGATGCTGATGATGATGCTGAATATGATGATGCTGCTGATGATGATGATGATGCTGATGATGCTGATGATGCTGATAATGCTGATGACGCTGATGAAGATGTTGATTGTGATGGTGATGATGATGGCGATGCTGAAGCTGATGCTGATCATGCTGCTGTCGATGCTGATGATGATGATGATGCTGCTGATGATGCTGATGATGGTGATGCTGATGCTGATGCTGCTGATGCTGCTGCTGATGATGATCACGCTGATGCTGATGCTGATTATGATGATGAAGCTGATGATACTGATGATGCTGATGACGATGATGATGATGATGATGATGATGCTGATGATGCTGATGATGACGATGATGATGATGGTGGTGATGCTGATGTTAATGATACCGATTACATGATTATGATGATGATGATGATGATGATGATGATGATGATGATGATGATGCTGATGATGATGATGATGATGATGATGCTGATGATGATGATGCTGATGCTATTGATGCTATTGATGATGATGATGATGATACCGATGATGATGACGCTCATACTGATGCTGTGCAGGGTACGGATTCGTACGGAGGAGGAGGAGGAGGCGGAGGCGGATGTGGACGTAAAGAACAGGAGGCAGCCGAGGCGGGTCAGTGGGATGGAGAGGAGGAGGAGGGGGACGATGAGGTGGAGGAGGAGGAGGAGTGCGACGAGAAGGATGAGGAAGAGGAGGCCGATGAGGAAGATGAGGACGAGGAGCACTTCGAGGACGAAGAGGCGTAGAACGGTGATGGGTATTCTGATGATCATGCTGGCGCGATAGTGACATTGATGAGTATGTAATGATGATTATGGTGATGGTGACCAGGCTGAGTATGACCATGATGATGGTGATGCTGAGGATGATGAGACTGATGATGCTGATGACTATGACTTCGATGATGATGCTCACCATGTTGGTGATGTTGACGTTGACGATTCTTTTGCGGGCGATTTTGCCGGAAAGACGGTTTTTGATCATGGTGATGATGCTGATCATGGGGACTATGGCGATCATGATGGTGATAGTGATGATGATGTTGCTGCTGCTGATGATGATGATGATCGTGATGCTGATGATGCTGCTGATCATGCTGATGCTGGTGCTGATGATGCTGACGCTGCTGCTGAGGTTGATGATGATGATGCCGACCATGGCAATGGTGATGTGCCAATGCTGAGGACGGCGATGCTGATAATGCGGATGATGCTGATGCGGATGCTGATTCTGATGATGATGCTGTTGATGATGATGATGTTGAGGCTGATGAGGATGCTGATGATGGTGACGATGATGAGGCTGCTGATGCTGATGATGATGATGATGTTGTCGATGCTGATGACGCTTATGCTGATGCGGCTGATGATGATGACCTTGTTGATGATGACGGTGCTGGTTTTGATGTTGATGATGATGGAGTTGTTTTTGATGGTGATGATGATGCCGAGGCTGATACGGATGATGATGGTGATGACGCTGATGGTGATGCTGATGCTGATTCTGATGATCGATGACGATGACGATGACGGTGATGCTGCTGATGATGGTGATGGGATGGTGATGCTGATGCTGCTGATGATGGTGATGATCATGATGATGATGCTGGTCATCATGATTATGACGATCATGATGCTGCTGGTGACTACGATGACGATGCTGATAATGACTACGATGCTGATGCTGATGCTGCTGATGATGATGATGATGTTGATGTTGATGCTGATGATGATGATGCTGCTGATGATGATGCTGATGCTGATGCTGCTCATGATGATGATGCTGATTATGATGCAGTTGTTGATGGTGGTGATGATGATGCTGCTGACGCTGATGGGAAGGGTGGCGCGGATGATGATGCGGAGTATGAGGAGGATGAGGACCCTGCGAAGGTGGAGGAGAACGCGGTTGCGAAGGAATAGAAGTTTGATAATTGTCATGCCGATGCTGATGCTGATGCTGATGCTTCTGATGATGATGCTGCTGTTGTTGATGATGATGATGATGATGATGATGATGTTGATGCTGATGCTGTGATCAGCTGATGCTGACGATGATGCTGATGCTGATGATGCTGATGATGATGACGATTGTGATGACGATGACGAGGTTGATGATGCTGATGCTGATGCTGATGCTGATGCTGATGCTTATGATGATGATGCTTATGATGATGATTCCGATGATGATGATGATGATGATGATGGTGATGACGATGATGATGATGATGATGATGATGCT
>CAUYUJ010018742.1:75000-140000 GCA_963575745.1 Prorocentrum cordatum
GCCCCTGCTCTACTCTGGGCCTCTTGTCCGGTCGGCTGCGGCTGGCGGCCGCGCCGCTTCCCTCTCCGCCTCGGCGCTGCTGGGCGTGGGGCCCGCAGGCGGGTGCGCGGCAGCCCCGCCCCACGCTCGGGAGGTGGGGCCCGCTGGCGGTGCGCGGTGGCCCCGTCCCACCCCCCACCCTCGTTTCGCTTCTGAGGCCGGCTCCTCGCCAGGCCCTTGTTCCTCCGTGTCTTCGGAGCAGGGGCCCAGGCGTGGGGCCCACAGGCGGGTGCGCGGCAGCCCCGTTCCACGCCTGGTAGGTGGAGCCCGTAGGCGGGTGCGCGGTAGCCCCGTCCCACCTTCGGCCCCTGCTCCACTCTGGGCCTCTTGTCCGGTCGGCTGCGGCTGGTGCTGGCAGTCTTCGTCGTGCTGCGGCTTGTTGCGCCGGTGGTGGTGGTGGTGGTGGTGGTGGTGGTGGCGTCGGTGCAGGTGCTGCTGCTGGTGGCGGTGCTGCTGCTGGTCGTTGTCGTGGTCGTCGCCGCCGTTGTGCTCGTGGTTGTGGTCGCAGTGGGGGTGCTGGCGGTTGCGTTGCTGGTTGCCGTGGTCTTGGTGGTGCTGCTGGTCGTCGTGCCGCCGGCTGCGCAGTCTGTAGTGTTGCAGGTCGCTGTCGTGGCGCTGGTGCTCTTGGTAGTTGCTGCGTCGCTGGTCCGTGTCTGGGCGCCGCCGACCCCCACGTCTGTGCCCAGCGCCTGGTGCACTTCTGGTTCGAAGCCGCTTCGGTTCCACATGCGGCGCTGGCCCAGGTTCGCCTCGATGCCCGCCCACCCTCCCGCATTGAGCTGCAGTGGCACGCTCTGGTCTGCATGGGAGGTCGACGTCGACGAGGTGAGCAAGCAGCTCCTCTCCAGGTTGCAGCTGCGCGTGCGCGCCCTCTCCAGGGCGCCGTGTGTGGTCAAGGGATACAGCGCTGGCATAAGCGGGTCGCCCTGCTCTTCCGCCCCCCCGTCGCAAATCCTGCGTCGTTTGTCCACATATACCTGGACGGCTGGGCGGCTGGTCGTCCGAGGGCAACACAAAATGGGAACCAAGGCAGAGGCCCCAGGGAAGTCGACCAGACGGTCGCGGCGCACGTGGTCGAAGGAAGCAATGCCGTTGATGCTCGCGATCGTGGCGGTGCCAGCGTCAGTGGCGGCGCGGAGGGAGTGGGCCGCGCTGTCTGTGCCAGCTCGCGTCGACAGCGCGTACTGGGAAAAAGCCGCGCAGGCGTCGTCCACCTCGGCCCCAAACTGCCGAGAGAGCGCCTTCGCGACGAGCCCGCGGAAGGCATCTCCTGCCACTATCCCTCGCGCGCGGCCGTTGTCCTCCAGCAACGCGGCCAGGCGGCCAGTGCCAAGGGCGCGGGCGACTCTCACTGGGATTTCTGCCCGGGCGTACACCTCCGCCACGGCAGCGTGGAGCTCGAGCGTGTTGTCCTCGTCCACGGCCAAATTGAGGAGCTCACCGCTCGCGCCGCTCAGCAAGCTAGAAGACCCCTTCGGCGCAGAGCGGACGTACTCAGTCCAGATGCGGCGGTCTAGCTCGACCGGGCGGGCTGGGCGGAAAGCGCGCGCAGCTGACGGCAGCGCGGCTGCGGGCAGTGGTGGGCGCCAAGCGGGGCCCCGCAGCTCAGCCAGCGTCTCGGCCGTGCCTGGCGCTAGCCCGCGCGACGCCAGCAACTTCCGTGCTTCGCTGCGGCCGCCGGCCCTGACCAGCGCCATCGCCTTCTGTAGGGTGCGCTGGCGGCTCGCCTCGGCGTCGTCTACGTGGCGCGCGGCTGGGGCGCCATGTGCCTGAGCGCTCGGTGCGAGCCGCGCTTCCCGCGAGCCCTCCTCGAATTACTCCAGTCGCTTTTCGAGCTCTCACCGCTCTGGGGCCCCGGCGCTGGCGGGCCTCTGCAGCAGCACGCGCCGCAGAAGGATCAGCAGCGTCCACGCCCTGAGCCTCTGCAGTTTGCCGTCCTCGCCGGAGAGAGCGTCCGCGCGCACGACCCCTTGGAGCAGCAAGTGGTAGGCTTGCCGGAGGCGGCCTCGAAGGAACGCTGGCGGCGCTCGGATGCACGCCACTCGGCGGCGGAGTTCGGCTTCTCAGGTCGACGCCGTCAAGAAGCGCCCAGGCGGCGTCAGTGAAGGCGGAGCGGGCTGGGCGTTGTCGACTCGCCGCGCTGCCACCTCGGCAGGGCTGGGCCTGCGCTGGCGGCACAGCGCCAGCTCTGTCGGAGGCGCCCTGGGCTGCTGCTGCTGCTGCTGCTGCTGCTGCTGCTGCTGCTGCTGCTGCTGCTGCTGCTGCTGCTGCTGCTGCTGCTGCTGGGCGGGCCCCCGCCTCCACCGCCTCTTCCTCCTCTGGCGCCTCGGCCTCTGCCTCCTGTCTCTCCTCTGCCGCCTCTTCCTGTTCTGCTCCTGCTGGTGTCGCCAGCCTTCGGTCCCTCTGCTGGCGTCGTCGCTTGGCAGAGGTCTCGGTGGCGCAGCTGGCGGTGGCGTAGGCGGGGCGGCTGCGGCCCACCTAGCTGGGCCGCCCCTCCGAAAAGCTCCAGCAACAAAAAAAAAAAGGTCCTGGCCGAGGTCGTCGATGTGGCTGGCGCTGTCTGCAAGCGTTCTTTTTGCAGGCTGTAAGTTGACATGTCCAGGGCGCGCCCCGCTTCCAGCGGCGACCGCGGCATACATCGTTCCTGGGCTAGCCCCTGCCTGCTCCTGGCCCTTGGGCGAAAGTCTCGGCTGGCATGGGGCCCGCTCGCTGCAAGGCGTCGACTGCCGGCTGCCACCACTCGCGCGTGAGCGGGTGCGTTCTTCATCACGCCACTACCTGCTGGTCAAGAAGCCACGCCGCCGCCAGTAACAAAGGAACGTAAACGTCTGAGTTGGTTCGTGCTCGCAAGGGGCCCGCTGGGGGGGGTCATCCGGCGAAGCGGCCGGGCTGCCGTTGCTGTGCGTTGGTGGGTGCTTGTTCGGGGCACGCCCCTGCGTCTGCTCCTGGCGCGGGCGGCGGCTGAGGGCCAGCGGCGGCTGACTCAGGAAGCGGCGGAGTTCTCAACCCTGGCAGAGCCAACCTCCTTGCCATATCCATGGCTCTCTCCTGCGGCCCTTGTAGCCAGCGCGACCCACTGGATTGGCCCTGGCTGTCCGCAGGGGTACTGCGGCAGTCTCGCGCCTTGTGGCGGCGGGGCGTCGGCTCCCAAGGGCGCGACGTCGCAAGCGACGCATTCCCAGGTACCGAAAAGCCCGCGAGGTCCACGATAGTGCCGCCGCCGCATGGCTTGCAGGTGTCGCGGGCGAATTGCGATGGCATGTGGCGCGGGCCCTCCAGGTTGCAGCCAGGGCTCTCCTGCGTAAGGGTCCGCCTCCTCCTCCTCCTCCTCCTCCTCCTCCTCCTCCTCCTCCTCCTCCTCCTCCTCCTCCTCACTTGGCAGGCCGGCCGCGGCTCGGCAGCGTGAGCACCTGCACCCTTGGGTTGGGTAGTGCCCAGATGCGTTGGGTGACGCCACGAGGCCCGCAAGCGCCGCCACGCCACCTGGCGAGTCACCCCACGGGCTGTTGCAAAGTGGGCACGGACTTTTTGGCTCGGGACGCGTCCCCTGAGTGGAGCAAGTGGACCAGGCCCGCCCATGTCGGCCGATGTCTGGCCGCGCATGCCGTGTGGAAGCTGCGGGGGACACGCCCGCAGGCTGGCCACGCCACGGTGTCCCCTCCGAGCGGCGTCTGGCAGATGGCGCGGTGGTCCTCATCTTGCTGTTCACGCTGCCGCTCTGCCTCTCTCGGGCGCCTCGGCGTTTGCGGCGGGAGCAACCCCGAGAAGTGCCACCGCCTCCCTTCTGGCCCGGGAGGACTTGCAGGAATCGCGCTGAAAACGCTTCCGAAGTGGCTCAGCTGTGGTGGCGGTGGCGGTGGTGAGGCCGACCGCCCGCCTGCTCGCGATTCTGGCGTGGCGAACCGTTCTGCCGCCGACAGCATGTGTGGCGGCGTCTCCGCCAGCGCTGGCACTGGGGCAGACTCCCCCGATCTGCGTTCAGGTGTGCCCGGCAGCTCCGGCTGGCCCGGGGGGGCCTGGGTGGCTGGCTTCGCCGACCCGTTGTCCGCGGTAGCCGT
The DNA here is from genome assembly GCA_963575745.1 of Prorocentrum cordatum. Lineage (NCBI taxonomy): Eukaryota > Dinophyceae > Prorocentrales > Prorocentraceae > Prorocentrum > Prorocentrum cordatum. The sequence continues at coordinate 79,098 of CAUYUJ010018742.1, forward strand.
AGCGCGCCTCCCGTGGACTCCTCGCCAGTGCGCACTGCTCCTGTCGTGGTGGTGGCGGTGTTTGTGCTGGCGCTGGTGCTGATGGCGGCGCTGCCGGTCGCCGTCGCGGTGCTGCTGCTGGTCGCTGTCGTGGCGGTGGCGTTGGTGTTTCTGCTGGTCGCCGTCGCAGGGTGTCGTCGTGGTGGTTGCCATGGTGCTGCTGCTGCTGCTGCTGCTGCTGCTGTTGCTGGTGCTGGTGCTGGTGCTGGTGGTGGTCGTGGTGGTGGTGGTGGTGGTGGTGGTGGTGGTGGTGCTGCTGCTGCTGCTGCTGCTGCTGCTGCTGCTGCTGCTGGTCGTCGTGGTGGTGCCGCTGCAGCTGGTCGCGGTGGCGACGCTGCCGCTGGTGATGGTTGTCGTGGCGGTGGTGTTGCTGCTGATTGATGTTGCTGCTTGTCGTCGTCGTGGTGGTGCTGCTGGTCGTCGTCGTTGTGCCTCTGCTCGCGGTGCCACTATCAGGAGTCGTACCGCCTCTCGTGGTCGAAAATGTTGTCGCGTTGCTCCTGTGGGCTTGCTGCACAAGCCGGGGCGCCACCGGGGACCGCAGCGAAGCCGCGCGAACCCCGATGGGGAACTGGCCCCAGGGGAGTCCTACCGTGGGAATGGGGCTCTCCCCCTGGGGGGCACGGGCTGCAGCTGACGCCAGCGCCCTCCCTCGGAAGGGGCTGGAGGGCTGGCGGCCAGACAGCTGGAATGGCCGTCTGGGGTGGCGGAGGGCCCTGCTGGCTACTGTCGTCCTGGCCGCTGCCGCGGTGCCTGCTGCTGCCGCTGCTGCTGCTGCTGCTGCTGTTGCTGCTGTTGCTGCTGCTGCTGCTGCTGCTGCTGCTGCTGCTGCTGCTGCTGCTAGGGGGCTGCCGTCCGCAGTCGTTGGCTGCGTGCTGTGGTGCTGTGGTGGTGCTGATCGTCACTGTGGTGCTGGTCGTTGGGTGCGTGCTGTGGCGCTGGTCGTTTGGTGCGTGCTGTGGTGCTGGTCGTTGGTGTTGGTCGCTGTGGTGCTGGTCGTTGTGGTGCTGTGTGCTGCTGCTGCTGCTGCTGCTGCTGCTGCTGCTGCTGCTGCTGCTGCTGTGGTGTTGGTCGCTGTGGCGCTGGCCGCTGTGGGTGCGTGCTGAGGTGCTGGTTGTTGGGTGCGTGCTGTGGTGTTGGTCGTTGCTGTGGTGCTGGTCATTATCGCCGCCGTGGTGCTGGTCTTGGTACTGTGTGCTGCTGGCGTGGTGTTGCTGGTCTCGTGGTCTTTCCCCCAGTGGTCGCTGTGGTGTTGCTGGCTGTGCTTGCTGCTCTTGGGGCTGCTGGTCGCCGCCGCTGTGTTGCTCGTGGTGCTGCTGCTGGCCGCGGTCGTCCGCTGCAGCTTCTCGCCGTTCCTGGCGCTGCTGCCGCCGCCGTTCCCGGCGTAGTTGCTGCGGCGGTCGCCCTCGCGGTGCTCGCCGTTGTCGGCCGTGCTGCTGAGGCTGTGGCTCCGGTCGCTGTGGCAGGTGTTGGCCCTCTTCGGCGGCTGTCCTTCTTCCTCTTCGTCCAGTGGCTGGGCCGCCTGGCTGCCTCGCGATGGCAGGCATGCTCCTCAGGAGCCCTGCTCGCGCCATTTCTGCGTCCGCCTCTGCCTTGGTGTGTGGTCGTGGTAAGGGTTGGCCGTAGCGAGACCGCCAGCCCGCGGGCGTGAGCCGCTGCATGCCTGGCCCTGCGTTGCTGCGGCGTCTCTCCTCGGCCTGCTGCGCCTCCGCGCGTTTGGCCTGCTGCTGCGGCTACGGTGGCTGTCGCTGCAGGGCCATGGCCAGTATGTTGGAAATAGATCTCGACCCTTCCTCTGGTGGGCAGCGGCCACGCAGCCGTGCTCCCTCTTCCGACTGCGGCCCCTAGAACATAATCTCAGGACCGAGGGCGAGCAACCAGGGGAGTTGCTGTGGGAGCGTTGGTTAAGAAATATGCCTTGGAGACTTCCGACCCTGGTGGATCCCTTCTCTGATGAGGGCGGTGGTGCTATCCATGGCCGCTCCATGGTTGAAGTTCCACCGGCTTGTAGATCTTCGATTCTTTATCCAATGGTTCCTTATCCAATGCTCTCGCCATATCCGTGATCCTCCTCCTGCTCCTCCCCTTCCTCCTCCTTCTTCTCCTTCTCCTCCTCCTGCTGCTCCTCCTCCTCTTCCTCCAGACGCCGCGGTGCCCGAGCCTCCGCCCCGTCTGAAATAATTCGCCCAGGACTGGGCGTCCTGGCAAGAGCGGCCAGCCGTGCACCGCGGGACCAGCGACCCCGCCCGTGCGCGCCCCTCCCCGCGCGCGCGCCTTCATGCTGTCAGATATTTTTTCGATTGGGTGGATCTGCTCACTGTTTCTATCTTGGGCAGTGGATTCCCAGATGTTTCGGAGGCTCCGAGTTATCCAGTATAACCCCCAAGCCGTCTGCGTTGCCCGCTCCCTGGACGAGATTGTCGAAGAAGTCGGATCGGGTGATATCATCGGGCTCGCGGGGACTAAGCAACAAAAGCGCTGGGCCAGCTTTCAGGGAGAGCAAGATGTTGTTCAAAAACCTGTCGGAGCTTTCCGAGTTTGGCAATGGCCTACAGTGGACCACAAAAGGGCACAGAACACGGGGACCAACAGCCATGCTGGGTGTATGCTTCTGGTTCGGAAGGATCGTTTTCCGCTTCATCGGAGGAGGCAGGTCTGGGCCCCGCCTAGAGCTATCCAGGGACGAGGGGGTGGTGTGTGTTATCGCACCAGCACTTTGGACATTTGCTTCACAGTGTACTATGCTCCACGGAGCCCAAGTCAGCCCTCGAGCGCCACTGGAGCCAGGTGGGAGATGAATGGATCGGCAAGCTATATTTTCATGGATGGAAACTTCCACGCGGGATTCCTGAATGATTGCAATGGATGGGTTCTGCCTCCGCTCTGCGATGCTGTCGGCAGATGTTGTCCTGAGAAAGAGACCTTCAAGGTAGTTGGATGCGACGGCTTCTCAATCAGCACAAGTTGGCACTGGTGAGCACGCACGATATTTGCATGGGTGCGTATTTCTCACAGCAGCGTACATGCACGCGCATCGACTACTATGTCATTCCTGCCTCGGCTCTGCATCGGGTTCAGAAATGTGAATGTCGCCAGTGCTCAGGATTCAGATTACAACTCGCACAAGGGGCCACGCACAATATCGATCACATCCCGCTCGTAGTAGACATGGTGCTCAACAATCCTGCCGGGTGTCCTATGGCTTCTATCCCGCGGGTCAGGTGGAATACGGACTTGCTGATCTGCGCCTGGATGAGAGATATTCCTGAAAACCATCGCTTTGCACAGCTACTGCATATGCAGTCTCCTGTACAGACGGGTCGAGTGGAGGACGCCTGGCACCAGTTTAACCAGGCCTTGATCGATGCGGGCCAGTAGGTTTTCGGGAGCACGGACCCATGGCGGAAATGGCCTGGCCAGGGGGATTCCAGAGCTGCACGAGCACGAGTCAACACACTCCGGGCGCAGCGTCGATTAGCCAAGGCACAGGAGCAGCACAAGTACAGCTCGATGAACAGCTAGCCGAAGCACGTCGTAAACTTCATAGTCTCAAGTGTCGAGATCGTCGTACACATCAGGCCCAATGGGCCCAAGAGCTTACAGCAGCACAACAGACAAAGGATTGGCACATGGTTTGAAAACTGGCACGTCGAATCGCGGGGACGGGGGTCGGCTCAACAAAAACGAAGATTGCAGGCGCTCACCAAGGACCCCCCAGCATCGAGGATTGGATCGAATACATGGGAGGTGAAGGGCGTAAAGGGGGGATGCAAACACGAGTCGTAGCACAATAGGGGTGAACATGATAGGGACCAGGTAGCTGGTTCGGATCGCCTCCGTCAGCACGTGCCCCAACGCCAAGCCGGGCAATTTTCACGTTTTTTTTTTTCGGATGCCACAAGCGGAACAGACACGGATACATTCTGGCAGCATTTGCAGAGCTTGATCTCCGAGATCTTCGTGTCAGACTTGCTCGAGCCAAGCGTCGGCGGGCAGTTCCAAGTTGGGCGGCGCCATCGGAAGTCTGGGGGCTGGCGCAGTTATGTCCGAAGTGGGCTGAAGATCAAGATATGGGCATTGTCGGAGCTGTGGACACTTGCCGCCTTGCATCGTATTTTTTGATTGGCGTACGAGTCTTCCAGCACACTCCTCAGCTCTGGCATCTGAGTAGTGGTGTGAGAAAGGGTAAAAACAACGGCAAAGCTAAATCTACAGGTGAACGAGTGAAACACCTGTTAGGTTCGTTCGGCAAGGCCTACATCGCGGGCTTGTGGTTCCGACGAGATGCGGCACGACCACTGCAGTCTGTAGGGTTTGCTGAGCACCGACGGCGTGTACAAGCTCTTTTGCAGGTTCGCATTCGTCAGGACTGGTTTCGGCGAGCACAATTATCATGGTTCAATGTCTTCTATGATCAAGCGAACGACTTCGTCATATAGCCAAGACGGGTTAGACGGGACAGTCACGCAACTATTTCCTGTGGAAGACGCACATGTGGTTTGTCAGCGGTATCCCGGCGCTCGCTGTTATCTAAAACTTGAGCATGGTGATTGGGAATTCTAGAGGCTCAGTGTGGCGACCTCCAAGGAGATCAAACGGCGCCAGATGCATTCACATATGTTTATGGCAAGCGGATCGTGGACTGGACCCCACAACGGCGACGCGATTGTGATCGGCAGATGTTTCTTGTACGGGAACCACATGCAGGCATCGAAATGGACGTTTCGTGGGCGAGGTGCGCTGGCGATATGGAACGGATGGCAGTCATTTCAGAAGCGAAAGGATCAGCCGCTTTTGCTTCATCTTGGTTTCTCAGTAGGATACAGACCTCACTGAGACGCTCTCAGTACCTACGGGGTTGTGGCAACATGCATGAAACAAAGATATCATGTTTCGCGCGTGTGGCAGAGGAGCGAGGGAGGAGATGGAAAAGTTCTTCGGGAGGCAGGGCGGATGGTATGAGGGCGCACCCGCACGCACAGTCAGACACGTATGAGGTTATCCTCACATAGACGGATGGCTAGGTCCTGAATTCGATCGACGCCCGACAAGCTGCAGCACGACTTGGATGGTCTGCCTTTGGGGATTTCTTGGCCCAGGGGTGTGTGGAACTTAGAGTCCGACGTATAATGTTCATGGGCGTGGTTTGCAAAGCGTTTCTTCTAGGACAGGAGGCTCAGATTTGGTCCCGGGCAGTCGATGACCAGGCTGATCAATGTATCATGCAGCATTACCGGGTCCTTCTCCGGGGTGACGCGTGCCGTGAACAATGCAATGACGCGGGGGAGATCATTAAACACGCGGCCCAAGCAAGCAACGGCATCCGTCTGCAAGCTCGACTTCCCCTGATGACCAGTGCTCTGAGATGTCGTCGTCTTAGGGGTTGGCAGACATGGGTAAGCATCCTGAGGAGAACGTAGCTGTCCTTGCTGCACTGACAGGCAAGCGAGGAGGTAAAGCTCGGTTGAGTCGACGAGGACGGCCTACACATTCAGCGAATCCCTATTTGAAGCAGTTCAGTGATGATCTCAATGAGCTGGCCAGAATACTCCGAGGGCGCCAAAAAACTGCTGCGCGAGGAAGGGGTGGTTTGCTCTTTTCGATCCTGAGGCGGTGCAAGCTCGTGTTTTTTGACCCCCCCCAGTCCATGCATAAGTATAGTTGGGCAGCTGACGGAGGCGCATGAGGAGAAGTATGTGCCCTACCCATCTCTGTTCCTGGTTTTATCCTTGTAATCATGTAGGCTCCACGGGCACCCCCTGTACGGAAACCTTTTAGACCTCCGGGGCCCTGGGGGGGCGTCAGCGAGAGTGCATGGACGTGCTGATCGATTGCGACTAGTTATGTTTATTAATCAATGTATCTGGTGTGATCGTGTATCTGCTGAACGTGACTGGGGGTATGGTCCTATTGGGCAGAGACTAGCCACGGGAACATGCCCGAGAAGTCGTGGGTGTGATGCCGCGGGGGATCGGCTTCTTGAGGGGCCCTCCAGTCTAGTATGTTCCTTGTGGTTTTCTTGCGTCGGACGTTCCCCGACTTAAGCGCATGTACGTAGTGATTTTGATCCGAGCAGTACTTTTTGGTTACCGAGAGTCTTTCGCGCGGACGTACCTCCAGAATCGGATCCAGATGGAAGGTGCGATGGCAGTGGCAGGAGCTCCTCGAACGCAGAGGCGGGCAGTTGCGACGCCGGGCGTCGTGATGGACGCTCAGGCCGAGAGGCTGGTGAAGTCGACGGCCACAGCAGCGGTGGGCATAGACGACATCGTGAGGCGCCACCAGGGTGCGTTGGCGACGTGTCTCTTGATGCCCGAGGAGAACGCAGTTCTGCAATCGCTCTTGGAGAAGGGCCATGGCATCCACGAAAAGAAGGAGGCGCTGAAAGCTTCCAAGCAGCACGCCCAGCTGAAGCAGGAGGTTTGGAGCTGGATTCAGTTGTGGTGCCAGCTGTGCATGGCGATCGCGAAGGACCAGAGCATTCCCGAGCCGCAGAAGCCACTGGTTCTCAAACATGTCTCAGAGGTGAAGGATATGAAAGTGTTGTACCATCACGTGCACGTGTGCTTCACGAAGAAGTGCTACCGCCAGAAGGAGTGGAAGAATGACTGGTACCGTCTCGAGCTGATGGTCTCGCCGCAGCTTCAGCCGACGCTGGAGGAGCTGATCGGGATCATGTCGAAGATGCCCGAGGTGGAGAGGAAGGTGGGCGGCCCCGCGCGGGGCCCGCACGCTCGTGCCGTCGTCGATTGCCGTGCCGGGGTGGGGAAGTTTCAGAGGCACGAGTGGGTCCGAGTGAGAGCCCGAGTGAGAGCAGCAGTAGGAGCCCAGGAGTCGAGTTTTTGTTTTCCCTCCTCCTCCTTCTCCTTTTCCTCCTCCTCCTCCTCCTCCTCCTCTTTCCCTGGGGATCCCTCGTCCTGGACCGACTCACAAAACCTCCAATGGCTTCTGAGTGTTTTCGAGTGCCCCGATGAGTCTAGCACTATAGGCAGTGTGTCTCACGAGTCAGGTCTTCCATCGTGAGATGGTTCAGCTTTGTAGTTTTGATTTTTGGTCTTCAGAGGGGCTTGGGCCCTTCCTGAGAGGAAATCTTCGGGGTGCGTTCGGCTCGCGCCTCTTCGGGGTCTTTGTGATGCGCTAACAGGAGGCTCAGTCCTATGCGCCAGTGCTCTGATGAGTGTGCGCTGGATCGGCGGTCGGTTGATCGCCTCCCTGGCCCACAAGCGGCATATGGCCGCAAACGGCGCGAACCAGGGGTTGAGATGCGTGCTGAGCTACTTCACGACGCTGATGACCCACAGGCTCCCCAGGCTGCTCCCACCACCACCTCTTCCTCCTCCTGCTCCTTCTGTTTTTGCCTCCGTGGACCTCGCCGCGGGCGAAAGCCGGTTTAGGTAGAAGATGCGATTCCACCTCTCGCCCTTCGTCCTCCTCATCCTCCAGTTCCTCCTCCTCCTCCTCCTCCTACTCCTCCTCCTCCACCTCCTCCTACTCCTCCTCCTCCTCCTCCTCCTCCTCCTCCTCCTCCTCCTCCTACTGCTCCTGCTCCTCGATGCCCTTCTTCCTCCGCACGTGCGCGGCCGCCACGCGCAAGCCTCGCGCCGGGCCGCCCGCCCAGGCGCCCCACGGGCGCCGCATCGCCGATGGAGCGCAGTCCCACGGGCCCACCGCCACGCAGGCGAAGGGCGGGGGGGCTCGGAGGCGGAGGGGGGAGGGAGCAGGGAGTTGGCTGACGCTTCGCCCTCGCGCCCGCGGCCTGCCCAGGGGAAAGAAAGGAAGAATGGGCGCTCGGGCTTCGGGGAGGCGGAGGAGGAGTGAGGGGGGAGGAGGCTGACGCTTCGCGCTCGCGCTCGCGGCCTGTCCAGGAGAAAGAAGAGAGGTTGGGCGCGTTCGAGCTTCGCTGTGCCTTGCTGTCTGCGTGTGCCTCCTGGGGGGGCCTCCGGTCACCCTGGCTGGGGCTCCCCGTGGTAGCTTCTGGCCAGGACGCGCCCTGGGACATGTGTGACCTGGGCCCGATGTCTGCGAGGGAGGTCGGAGTGAGGGAAGGGGGCAGGAAGGAGCAGAAGGAGGAGGAGGAGGAGGAGGAGGAGGAGGAAGAGGAAGAGGAGGAGGAGGAGGAGGAGGAGGAGGAGGAGGAGGAGGAGGAGGAGGAGGAGGAGGAGGAGGAGGAGGAAACGGAGGAGGAAGGAAAAGGAGGCGGAGGAGGAAGGAGGAGGAGGGTCATGTTTTTTTGTGGGATGGTTCCTCGTCCTTGTGCCAGAGAGTAGCCGCGCCGCGTCCATCGCCGGGTGGTTTGCGCAGTGGACATAACAGGGCTTTTCCCATGTTGTGACCTCACTGTTTGGAGGACGCCGACTGCACACCAGTACCGATCCTGTCCTAGCCAGCAACGGTCCGTGTATGTTTGGCGTCATCATATCTGCCGAAATGCGCTCTGGAAAGGGTACCCTCCTCTCTTCTGGCGTGTCGCGTGTCCAGCCTGGGGTTTGTTTCCCAGACGGTCTTTTCCTCCTCCCACTCTTCCTGATTAGCTCCTGGTTCTCAGCGAGGGCTCTGGAGCGTACAGCCTGCGCAATGCCTCCAGCACGTGGCGCAAGAAAAATCGAGGGGGCAAGTCATGGCTTTCCCCGGTAGGGTGCCACCAGATGCCATTCAGAGAACCATGGGTTATGGTCATCGATGTTTGCCGAGGTTTCCTCAAGCTTCGGGGGCGGTCGGGGGGGCTCGGGCCAGCAGGAGATGGGTCCATGGCGATTCGACCCACACGTGGCCCTTGCCGGTCATAGCTGCAGCGGGACCATGACCCTTTCGGCACGAGCCGCCCAGCCTCCAGACTTGCCCGTGAGCGGGCCGTCCCCGGGAGTTCCTCCGCAGAAGCCGCTGGAGCGATGCAGCGGCTCGGTGCAACGCCCGAGACGTCGCCGCGGAGCCTCGGCGACCACAGCGCTGGCGATCGCAGCCTCGGCGAGGTGTGCGGGGGCCGCTTCTCGCTGGTCTCCGAGATGCCGAGGCCTCTTCTCCTTCCAGTCTTCCCTCTCCTCCTCCGCCCCCAGCCCTACCTCCACCTCTCTACCTTCTCCAGCTTCTCGACGTTCTCTACCTTTCCCACCTTTGCCACCTTCTCTCCACCTTCTGCACCTCCACCTCCACCTTCTCCACCGTCTCTACCTTCTCCGTCACCTCCGCTTCCACCCCCACCCATGTTTCCACCTTGTCAACCTTCTCCGTCTTCTCCTCCACCTTCATCTGCTCCTCTTCCCTACGCCTGAAGCTGCAGCTGGATCTGCACCTGCACCCGCACCCACACCCGCGCACCCACACCCGCACCCACAACTCGTCCTCGTGCCCCTCCTTGTTCTGCTTCTCCTCCGCCTCCCAGTCCTCCTCCTCATCCAGCTGCCGTCTTTCTAATTTCCCCTTTTCTCCCCGCTACATTTTCCCCTCCCTCTCTAATTTCGCAAGCCTGATCATTGTAAGTCTTCCCCATGCTTTCTTGTCCTCCTCTTTCTTTCTTCGTCTTTCTTTCCTCTTTCTCCCTCGTCCTTCTCCTCATCCTGTACCTCTCCTCCTCCTCCTCGCACTCCTTCTCCTGCTCCTTCTCCTCCTCCTCTCCCTCCTCTCCCTCCTTCTCCTCTTCCTCTTCATCATCAGCACCCCCCATCATCATCTCCACTACCATCATTATCATCATCAGCATCACCATCATCATCATGATCATCACCATCACCGTCACCATCACCATCACTATTACCATCATCATCACTATCACCATCACCATCACCATCACTATCAGAACCATCACCATCATTATCGTCGTTGTTAACATAAAAAGGGTCACCATCACAATCAGCATCACCATCACCACCACATCCTCGTCCTCATTCTCACCATCATCACCATCAGCATCAGTACCGTCATCATGATCATCACCATCAGTAGCATCGTCATCACCACCATCAGCATTGCCATTACTACCATCAACATCACTACCAGCATTACCATCACCATCACCATCATCATCATCACCATCACCAATATAATCAACATCATCAACATCAGCACCACCATCATCATCATCACCATCATAATCATCATCATCACCACGATTACCACTGCCATCATCATCACCACCACCATGTTCACCAACAACGCTATCACCATCACCATCACCATCACCATCACCCTCACCCTCACCCTCACCCTCACCATCACCCTCACCATCACCCTCACCATCACCATCAAAATCACAATCACTATCACCATCACCATCACCATCACCATCACAATCACCATCACCATCACCATCACCATCACCATCACCATCACCATTACCATCACCATCACCATCACCGTCACCGTCACCATCACTATCACCATCACTAGCACCATCACCATCACCACCACCACCACCACCACCACCACCATCACCATCACCATCACCATTACCACCATCAGCACCACCATCATCATCATCCTCATCATAATCATCATCACCATCACCATCACCATTAGCATCTCCATGGCTATCACCACCATCATCAGCATCATCAGCATCATCACCATCACCACCACAACCACCATCACCACCACCAGCATCGTCGTCATCATCATCACCATCACCATCACCATCACCATCACCATCACCATCACCATCACCATCACCATCACCATCACCATCACCATCACCATCACCATCACCATCACCATCACCATCACCATCACCATCACCACCACTAATACAACAACAGTCACCACGATCCTCCTCCTCCTCCTCATTCTTCTGCTGCTTGCCGCCTTCGGCATTGGCGGGCCCGTCGGCCATGCGGGGGTGTCCCGCAGCCGGGCCGTCCTCCCCTGCAGTCCCGGGCGGGCCTCCCGTCTGGCCCAGGGGGTATGGCTCGGGCGGAGGTGGGTGGCGCCACGACGCACATGCCGCTTCAGCTGCCGCTTGCCCGAGCGCTTGCACGCTGTGCAGTGGTGGACGTGGCCCAGTGCAGCGCCCAGGGCAGAAGGAGCTTTTTCATAGCACAGCGGAGCTGGAGCTCATCGACTGGTCGGCTCAGTAGCTGCCAAAGTGGACGAGTGTGTGGCATCCTCTGGCAAGACACGCTGTGAACGTCTGGGCCCTTCGCCTTCAGGAGGCCGAAGTCCCGTGACGCATGGTAGCGTGCAGGATCGCGTTTTTCTGTGCGGGTGCCTTGTCTCTCTTTGCGTTACCCCTGCCCTCCTGATGGATCGCCCCCGCCCTGCCTGCTCCAGGCCTCCTTTCGTGGCTGCTGGCTCCTGTTTTTGTGCAGGCTCGTCGTGCGCCGTGCAGATTTGTTGTTGTCTCGCAGTGCGCGCATCCCGGCCTTCTTGATGGGTCGCCTCCGTTCCCCCAGCTGCTGGGCGTCGGCCATGTGCGTCGCCTGTTTAGGCTTAAGTCGGGCCTGTCCCTCTACAGGGGGAATGTTCAGAAGTAGTAAAACAACAGCTTGAGAACGATTTTTGACTATTTAGGTTTATGTTGACATATTTTGTGGGTATTTTCATTTTTCGTCCAACCTGCAGGGGGACACGCCCGACCTGAGCTTAGGCGATCTTTTCACTGTTCTTGCTGCCGCACTTGTCCTCAGCGCGCGTCTTCTGTGCGGTCGCGGCGCAGCGCTGGGCTTCCGGCCTTCTCTTTGCGGGCCGCCCCCGCCCGGCCCGCTCCCCTGCATTCTTGATCCTCGACCTTCCCCCTGGTCTCGCCGTGCTGTCCGTGGCCACTCAGTCCCCAGGGTTTGAGCTCGTGTCTTCCAGTGCTGCCGCACGTGCGCGGGGCCACTGCGCTCCACCCGGGCCCCCTGCTCGCTCCTGCTTCCCCCCCCCCCCCCAGGCGTTGGTTGGCGCCAAGCCGTCGGTCGCTTTCAGCGGCAGCACTCGTTTCAGTGACCCTCCTTGGCTCTCACTGGAAAGGGGCAGGCGGGCCTGATGAGACAGATTCGCCGCGCTGCCTTCCTCAGTGTCTCTGCGACCCTTGCGGTGGAGCGCGGCTTCGTGCCTATGCCACGGCTCGACGACGAGCTCTCCCCGCTCCTCGCCGCCCGCGGCGTGGGCCCACCCAGCGGCTCCACGGGGGCGTCCCGCAGCCAGCCCGCCCGCCCCCGCGGCTCGCGGCGGGCCTCGCGTTGAAGCTGGCTCGGGGGGTTTGCTTCGGGCAAGGAGGTGGGGGGCGCCACGACGCGCGTGTCACTTTCGCCACCGTGTGCCCGAGCGCCGGCCCAGCCTGGGCTGGGTTTTCGGGCGGTCCCCAGCAGAAGTGGCCCAGGCGGGAGGAGGCGGCCCACTGGTCCCTCCTTCGCCCTCTGTCGCCTCCTTCGTCCTGCTCCTGCTGCTGGTCCTCCTCCTCATCCTCCTCCTCCTTCTCCTCCTCCTCCTCCCCGTTCCCCTGGCGCTTACAGATTACTCCACCCTGTCTGACCAGCAGACAGGTTGGTAGGGTGGGCCAGACGTTTCGTGCGTTTCGCCTGCGGCGCCATCCTCGTTTATGATCCCGGAGCTTGAGGATTCCAACTGCTGCGCGGTTGCAGGGGGGCCGTTTCCAAAGCGTGCTGCGCTCGCCCCAGTGCCGCGCACATTCGTTTCGACGTGTGGCAGTGGCCGCGGCGCCGCGCACAGCACCAGTGTACACCTCCAACAGTTACACAGAGGGGGGTCGCCTTCAAGAGGTGCCTCTCGCCTCAGAGCCCGCACGCATTCGTCGTGCACCCTCGAAGCAATTACACAGGAGGGCGGTTCTGTTTTATTTCTTGGCTCTCGCTTGGGGTCTTCGTCATGAATGATGGCCACACGTTTTGCGCAAATTGAGCGGGGCAGTTTTTCAAAGCGGGAGTCTCGCTGGGCATTTCTTGGGCAATTCTGATTCTACCTTGTCGCTAGTCGCCGTTTTTCTGCTTGTGAGTATAGATTCAGCTTCTTTTTAAAACAGGCCTTACGTCTGAGTTCCAGGAACATGGGCGCTGTTCTTGAATTTGGGCGCTTCCCAACGTGACGATGGGGTATGGTAGGGGCTTATGAGGAAGGGACTTGGGACGGGTGGGCGTATTGCCGCATCGTTAGAGTGTCTTGGGTTTTTCTCCTCCTCTCCTCCTCTCCGTTGTCCTCCCCTTTCCTTCTCCTTCACCTCCTCCTTTTCCTCCAGGAAGCGACACCACAGCACGACTTTGTACCAGGGCATCAGCACGTCCACGGAGGAACTGGCGGCCTCGGGCGCTGAGTTCGCACGCCGTGTCGACGTGGGGGAGAGGGGAGGGAGGAGGAGGCGGAGAAGGATGATGAGGAGGGGGAAGACGTGGATCACGAGGATGATGAGCAGGATACTACACATAATGAGTGTCACTGGGTAGAAAGGTGAGTGTCAGATTGTATCGTTGCCGCTCCTGTCTGGCGCAAGCTTTCGTTATGATAATTTGTTGCGCTCGCCCAGATAGACCTGGTACTAGAAGTTTCTTAAAGGAACGAAGGACCAAGTTACAAACCACAGACGGTGCATTGCAAGACGACGATACGGACGATCTCGACCGGATTCTCAATGGTCGGCTAATTTCGACCGGATATCACAAATTTTCAGCCGTTAAGCAAATGGTGATTGATTGAACTATTGACCGCGAGTTCGCCAGACAAGTGGTGTTCGACTGTCACCGGTGTTACCCTATCAACTAAGATTAGCCCCGCCATGAATTGTCATACACCTAAAATGGTTCACGAGTTAGCATTCCAGGAAGTACGGCGGAGCGCCTGGTCGAAACGATAGTAGGCTACGGATCGGCATACCCGCTCAACCCTCCATTCAAGAGGGGCCGATGGCCCCCCGCATTGCCCTGATACCAAGAGCGCTCGAGATGTTAGCGGCGAGGAGGTCAGCGCGGCGCCCGCCGTCTCGTTGTCTCAGCCGCTAGCTGGAGCATAATTTGTGGAAGCGCCTAGTGAGCCACCAGGCCCATGGACCAATCAAAGCAGTATGGGGAACGGAAAAAGGCAATACCGTCAAAGTGTAACCGCGAGGTGAGCTGGGGGGCGCACAAGGGTTCAAGCCGAAATTCACGCCTAATTTCGTGGAGCGCCAGAGTTGATCATTGTATCAAGTGCTGGTGATGGTGATTCAAAAAGTGTGCCGACATGGGCTTGGTCGGAAGCGCAGTCAGAAGCCATCCGGTGAACGCAGTATTGCAAGATGACGCTAAAGCAGGGATCGGTGCAGTAATGGTTGCGGTGGGCTCGGGGGCCTACAACGCTGCGGAGCTGCCGAGCGCGGGGAGATACTAACTTGTTAACTAACCCAAGCGTCAAAGGCAGGTAAGCACTATTGCGCAGCCAAGTGGTCAGTCATCAAGAGCCACGGCTAGCCAGAGGGTGACACGGGGCGCAAATTCGCTCGCCCGTGTAGGTCGCCGATGTAAACATATGTTCGGATCGGCGAGAAAAAGCGGTTGAGTCTGGCAGGCGCGTGGATTTTGACCATGATGGAAATTCGAGGTCATGCGGTTGCGGGCAGTGCAGGGCCTGAGGTCATCGGATTGATTTCCACGAGAGTCGTAGCGCGTTTCAGTTTGAGCTGCGAGTCCCATGGCGTGCTGCCTTGCAGCTGGTCAGCGAATCTTTGCGGGGGGTCAATCGTTCCAAGGGTTTTCGTAGCTGGGGACCCTGGGGGATGACGCGCGCTACTGGGCCCGTGCCCACCCGTGAGCCCCACCCAGGCACTTGTGATTTGTATTTGAGATATGGATGCTTTCAGAGAGAGAGAGAGAGAGAGAGAGAGAAAGTGGGGACAGTGGGTTGAGATGCGTTGTCGGCGTATTATTGTGAAGCGATCAGATATTATGGTTGACGTCCTAGTGCCGAAGGGGTGGAGTTATTCGACGCCACCCGCCGGTCACGCCGTAGTCAGTTCACCCGCTGCGTCAGTGGAAATGTAATGAGGAAGAACCACAGGAAGATAACGAGGAACATACTGGATGGGGTGTCAGTTATCTTCGTGGACTACAAGTGATGGAGGGGGAAAGGGAACAGAGAGGAAGCGAAGGTGGGACATCTAATCTTAGTCATGCGATGCCAGCAAGCCGAGCTGACTCAGGGTGGCGTTCGGGGCAGGGCCCGGTCCTTGCCCGGTGAAAGTATTATCCGATGTGATTCCGTTCGTGCTGCGCAGGGGAGTGATGTTCAAATGCGGCGGTGGCTCGGCCGTTGCGGCTTCGCAAAATGCCGTGCGAGCTTTGCGCGATCTTAACGTTGGTGTCGAAATTCGCCCAGCGGGAGATTCCCGGGCTAGCTGTGAAGTTGAACGGGCGGCCAGGGCCATCCAGGAGGCAGTCAGGGCGATGAAGAGCGCGATTGGCAAGCGCTGCGAAGCGGAGTCCGGGCCTCGCCGCCGTCTGATGCCATGATTCGGGAACTGGAGCGCATGCGTTGCCAGTGGCGGGCTGTTTCGCAGGGCCGGGGGCGACGTCGGTGTGGCGCGGTGTATGCGTTTTCCATGATTTTCCTTCGGAAGCAACGAATAATGTGGATTCCAGGGCGACGCGTGCACCAGGGCCTGCTTTCTCGTGCAAACTTCACCACGTAGCCGGAAAAAGCGTCGGTGTATAGAGTTCGGTTCCCTGGATTCGCGTCCAGTGCTTCCTGTGTTGATCCATCAGTTCGCCTCGGGGGTGTGC
Source organism: Prorocentrum cordatum (assembly GCA_963575745.1). Taxonomy (NCBI): domain Eukaryota; class Dinophyceae; order Prorocentrales; family Prorocentraceae; genus Prorocentrum; species Prorocentrum cordatum. The sequence goes on from CAUYUJ010018742.1 coordinate 94,814, forward strand.
GGGGGGTGGCGCGCGAAGGCTGCCGGGCGAGAGGTCCAACAGGCAGTGGCCCAATGCTTCCGAATGCGCGGTGTGTTTTGGGTCGCAATTCAACGAGGTCAAGCGATGGTGGGAGCGAAATCGGAGAATAATCAAGCTTGGGTTAAACGAGACAAGCCAGGGATTGATCGCCGGTCCCCCAGGAGGAGCAGTCAGCGCGAGTTCAGGAGGAAAGGCAGTGAGGGGGAGTGGTGGAATGAAGCGAAGTTACTTAAATGACAGATGTGCCGTGGCTGCCTGTCCCTGGCGCTGCCGAGGCGGATTTGAGCGCCAGGGTGATCGTGCCCGTGCTTAGGGGCCCCGCGAGAGAAGGAGACGCGCGCGAGGCGGGTCATCGCTCGCAGAATGGCGACGTGAAGCTCTGAGGATCTGGCGATGGGGCCTGCTCCCACATGTTATGGGTGCAACGCAATAGTTAGGGGTGGCGCCGCCCATGGGCCGCGCGGCCTTGAGCGCAGGGTTAGAGTCCTGAAATGATTTGGGAGACAAGAGGACCGCGACATCTGGAGAGTTTGGCGCCGGCTCGCACGACGCAAGATGCCTCGACGTATATTCAGGTGGATGAGCCGGAGAGAAAGGAAAGCAGAGACGTGGGCGAGTTGCGCGGCATTTCGGCCTTCGACGACAACGCTGCCCCTGGACAGCGTCGAACGGCAAGGGCAGCGCCTGGCGCGCCAGTCAAATGCCCCGGGAAGCCAGGTTACGGGCAGAGTACGGACGCCGCGTGCCATCGCCAAGGGAACTGGTCAATTATGGGAGCTAGAAGACGGGTGGGGGGGTGGGCAACAGTTCAGCGGGGATTTGGAGCGGTCTAGGGTGAGTTCGAAATCGTGGAACCAAATCTACGGGGATCAATTCATTCCGGGCCACCCCTCTGCGCCGGCGTTATCGGCGGCTGTTGAACGGAAGCCGCGAAGCGTGGAGTGCGCGGTGCAGGAGGGAGATCAGCAGGCCAGAACGTTTGACAAGTTAGTCGATGAAGAAGAGAGTTAAGAGGACGATGAGTTGGTTGCAGTGATGCAGTGGTGGGGGATATTCGAAATTTGCTGTGGCGTGGTGGCTTGGCTTGAGTGGCGAGATCGGGGTAATCAATGGAGCCAATAAAGTCCGGGGAGCAGTTCGGTCGCATGGGAAAGGCCAACAAACCGTCCAAGCCCATGTTGGCGAGGCCTAACCACTTGTCAGAGTGACCGGGGCGGCTAAGGGCATGAGACGTATGCTTGGGTTGGCCATGGGCGTAAACGCGCTTTGTCAGCGCGGCAGCCCGTGAGACTGTAATGATGAAGTTTTCAGCAGGAATGCGCATCATTTTGTGGTAGCCGAAACACTTCTATTGCTTGTAGTTTGCCCTGTGTTCGGTGCGTTCAGCAAAGTGTTTTTTTTTTCACGTGGAACGTCGGCGAAGAACATCCTTGGGCATGGGGTCGAACGTTTGAACATCGGCATAGAGCTATTTAACCTCCGAAGACGCAGCGGTTTGAGCCTTCAGGTGGGCTGCGAGCTCAGCCCAGAGGAGGCTCGGGTCATCTGATGTTAAGTCATCAGGAGGTGATGCGCGCTGCTATGACATGAGACGAATGACCAGAGTTAGGGAGTTATCCATCAAGATCCACCGAGGACGCCACCAACATTGAACGCATTCGACACGCTTTTAGCGGAGGATGCCAACGGCAACGTTGGCACGTGGAGTTAACGGAAGGAGGCTGGACGAAGAGGGCATATCTATCTCTCTATACATATGCACACGCATGGCGGCAAGTTGTGCAGGACCATTTTTGCAGGGCGGATTTGGCGATTCGGAGCTGCCAAACGGGGATTATGTTCGTCTTGGTCAGGCGAGGTGGCAATGAATCATCTTAGGCCCAGTGCCGACGACGAAGACATGATAGCGGGCGAAGTCGGCCTGGCAGAAGCGAAAGAGCCAGCGTGTTAGACCACGGCCCGAGGGGCTATGGCACTAGCGGAGTGAGGTTGCCAGGCGAGCGCGGGCCCGAGTGGGCGCAATGTGTGCGCTGGGGTGCGGAGAGGCTTCGCGTAACGCCACCAACCCATCCAGAAACGATGCCCAGACGGGTAGCCCTGCTCATGGTTGTTGACATCATACCGTGGAATAGAGGAATGGGTAAGATGTCGTACCCCAGGAGGGGAGGATGGAGGAGGAAGTGTATAACAAAAACAACATCATGATGAGGAATATGACTAGTAGGATGAGGAATATCAGGATGAGGATGAGGGTGAGGAGGAGGAAAAGGATGATGATGATGATGATGATGATGATGATGATGATGATGATGATGATGATGATGATGATGATGATGATGATGATGATGATGATGATGATGATGATGATGATGATGATGATGATGATGATGATGAGAAGGAGGAGGGGAGGAGGAGGAGGAGGAGGAGGACGAGGAGGAGGACGAGGCGAAGGGGAGGAGGAACCACACCGGGGAGATGGGGAATGGGAGGAGGGAGGAGGAAAGAGGGGAACATGCGAATGAAAAAGAGTACGAGAAGGAGGAGGGGGAGGAGGAGGAGGAGGAGGAGGAGGAGGAGGAGGAGGAGGAGGAGGGAGGAGGAGGAGGAGGAGGGGGAGGAGGGGAGGAGGAGGAGGACGAGAGGAGGAAGAGGAGGAGGACGAGGAGGAGGAGGAGGAGGAGGCCGAAAAGGAGGAGATTGAGGAGGATGTGGAGGAGGAGATGGAGGAGGATGTGGAGGAGGAGGAGGAGGGGGAGGAGGAGGAGGAGGAGGAGGAGGAGGAGGAGGAGGAGGAGGAGGAGGAGGAGGCCTCGGCGCGCTCAGTGCGCCTGGTGCGCTTCCAAGAAATGGTCTCTGGGGGCGCGCCTGGAGCGCCTGGTGCGTTCCCCGGAAATGGTCACTGGGGGCGCGGTGGGGCCTGACTCTCTCACGTGCCGAGGGTTAGGATGGCGCGACTTCAACAGCAACTCCGTCAAACATTAATAAATGAGTAGAATAGACCAACCTAATTTTAGTGTATTGTATTCCTCGAATGAACCAGAATGGAACAGTTTGTGACACAAAGTACACTGTAGTATCATTGGTGCTATATCATATTTGTATATTTGATAACAACAGAGCATACTAGAGCAGAGTAAGGTAGAGTAGAACGGAGTAGATCAGGAGTGCTGCAGAGTAGAGGCAGAGTAGAAGTAGGAGTAGGAGTCAATCGAGGGCGCCGCGTAATCCCACGCTCCCGCCCACACGTACGAATCAATTGGGGTACAGCTTGGTACTGGGATTGGAACGAGCTCCCTCCTCGCAAACGGAAGGAGCTCGCGCGCGGTCCCGCTTCAGACGATTTGGCGAAGAGAGAAGATTCCGCGGGCCGCGCAGGGGCCGGAGCGGCAACACTTTCGGTGGGCGCGGCGAAGTCGAAGCATGCGCCGCGCTGACACAACGTTGCCACTTTCGCTCGCACAATGCGCGGCGCTCGGGCGAGCTCGGCATTTGGCCCGCTATCGCGCGGCCCCGCTGCCGCTGTCGCTCGTGTGCGACCTGGGCGCACGAACCATGCGCCGCGCCCGCGCTGGAACGCCGCGTCCGACCCGAATGCGCACGGACCTTGGGCGAGGGCAACGGGTCGCCCACCCGCGCGGGCCTTCCAACCTTGGGGAGTGGCACGTGTTCGCCGCGCCGAGGCGGCAGCGTCACCTTCGGGCGAGTCTGCGCGGCGCCGAGGCGAGAGCCACACTTTCACCCCGCCCGCGCGTCGACGGGCACACGCCTGCGAAGAGGGTGCGTCGCGTCCGAGCGGGGTTGCTCAGTGGTTAAGAAGAGTGGCGCACGACGCCGGGGCGAGAGCGGCATTTCGGTCTCTCGCGTGGGATGTGCGCCCCGTTCCGTTCTTGCCGTGCCTTTTTGCAGCATCGACGACACGATGTCCGCACCCAGACGAAACAGCATTGATTTGTGGCGTGTAGGTTTTCGTTGCAGGTCGGATAGAAGGGCCCGGAGGTGGGGGCAGTCGGCGGGCAGATGCCCAGAGTGGGGGTTTGCAGGATCAAGGTATAGGGATAGAGTAGAGTCGAGTCAATTTCAGCCGGTTCGGGTGGGGTAGGGTAGCGTAGGGTAAGGTAGGGTATGTTAGGGTAGACTAAGGCAGAGTAGAGTAGAGTAGGGTCGGTGGTAGAATAGAGCACGAATAGAGTATAGCAGAGTAGAGCGAATAGGACCAGAGAAGAGTAGTTACGAGTAGATGGTGAGCGTATGGCATAATATAGTAGAGTCGAGCAGACCGGGGCAATAACAGAGTAGATAACAGTAGGAGTAGAGTAGAGTAAGGTAGGAGTGTAGGGTCAATGGGAGTAGAGTAGAGGATGTTCGGGTAGAGCAGGGTACAGAGTAGAGCAGGCTAGAGTAGAGTAGATTGTAGAGTAGAGCAGGGATCGAGTATACTATTATGGGAGTACAGTAGAATAGGAGTATATAGGGGAGTAGAGAAGAGTAGGGTTGGTATGGGTAGTGTATAGTAGAGCAGGGTTGAGCCGATCAGAGTAGGGTAGGGAAGGACTAGCTTAGAGTAGAGAAGAGTAGAGTAGAGGACAGCTTGAAAGAGCACAGTCGAGTAGTAGTATCATAGCGTAGGGATAGAGTATAATAGGGTAGAGTAGTTTCGGTTAGGGCAGGGACGGGCATCGTGGAATAGAGGTTAGGGCAGTGTATGACGTCGTGGAATTGAGTGTAGTAGGGTAGACTAGAGCTTGGTAAAGCAGAGTACGCTAGATAGTATAGTAGAGTAGGGTAGGATCGAGTAAAGTAAAGCGGGGTCGGATGATGCATATTCGAGTAGAGCATATGTGATGGGTGCAGTAGGCCATGGTCGCGTTGAGTAGAGTAGAGTTGGGGTAGGCACATTTGAGAGTAGAGTCGGAATAGCGTAGTGTAGAGTAGCATATGTCAAGGTAGGGTAAGGTAGAGCAAAGTAGAGCATATTAGAGCATAGTACAACCGAATAGTGCACATTGTATAGCGTAGCCGGATCTAATACAGCAGAGCAGAACAGAGTGGAGTAGAGTAGCGCCGAGTCGAACAGAGAAGGAGTATAGTAGGGCAGGAGTCGAGTAGAGCCGATTCGAATAGAGTAGGGTAGAGTAGAGTGGATTATGGTGGGGTAGTGTAGGGTAGGGGTGGAGCAGAGTAGAATAGAGTACAGTCGAGTCGAGTAGAGTAGCGTAGAGTAGAGGATATTCGGTTAGGGTAGTGTAGTGTAGTGTAGAGTATATTAGGGTCGGTCATGGTCGGGTATGGTAGGGTGGGGTATAATCGAGAAGGATAGAGTAGAGCAGAGTAGGGTAGAGAAGGGCAGATGGTAGAGTAGAGTCAGGCCGAGCAGGCTATAGTATAGTGGGGTAGAGTCCATCCCAGTCCAGTCCAGTCTGCTCCTCTCCAGTCTACTTCAGTTCGCCCTAGTACACTTCTTTCCAGTCTCCTGATCGATCCTGAGTCTGCGTTGGCTGATCGTATTCTTCTTCTTCTTCTTCTTCTTCTTCTTCTTCTTCTTCTTCTTCATATTTTATTACATTATTTGCTTCGTTTCACCCTCCTACCTCTCTCCTCCTCTTCCATGCCCGTCTTGTTTATTACTATCGCTGGGGCATTCGGCCAGTTTCGCCAATCCTGGAAACAGAGCAGCTTGGGCGCAGGAGGGGGACGGGGGTACATTGGGGTAAGCTCCAGTGGAGGCGTAACGCGAGGTTGAAACTCCAGTGGCCTTTGGGCCATCCAGCCATGGCTCCCAGTTTGCGGTCCAGAGGCGGCTTGGAGGCCTTTGGGGTCTCTGGGGGGCCGTCCTGGGGTCCTTTGCGGCCCACTTGGTGGCGTGTTTGAGCTTTTTTGGGGCCTCTTTGGATTTTGGGAGCCTCTTGAGGATCGCGGGGTCATGTTCGAATGGGCGGCTTCCAGCGGCGGGCCGTTGGCGTGCTTTTTGGGTCCCTGTTGGGGCCGTCTTGGGGACCTCTTGGGCATCTCTTGGGGACCTCTCAGGGCGTCTTTGGCTGGTCTTGGGGGCCACTGGGGACGTCTTGGACGATCCTGGGGCCGAAGTGGCCTGAATGCAGACATGGTGCCACAAGTCAACCAGGTTCCATCGATCTTGACTTTTTGGGCTGTCCCTCACGGCCTGCAGGACGTCCGGCAGGCTCCCACGAGCACCGAAGCTGGCCTAGTGTCCTAAAGATGGGCCAAAGGGGCACAGAAATGGCGCGAGGCTTAAGTCGGGCCTGTCCCCCTACAGGGGGATTTTCGACGAAAAATAAAACATGCACCAAAAATAACAACAAAATAGTCCAAGAATATTATGGGGATTATGTTTTGAGTATGTTTTGATATTTTTTTGGGCATTTTTGGATTATTTTTGGGGTATTTTTTAATTTTCGTTGAAACTCCCCCTGTAGGGGGACACGCCCGACATAACGCGAGGCTCTCCAGGGGTGGGGGATGGGGGGCGAGACCACCCACGGGGCATCCCTGAGGACGGCCCCCAGACCCCCCGCCCCTCCTCGGCGGGGACGTGATCAACGGGAAGGGGCTTCCTTTCAACTGGCTTGTGAAGTCTTAGGACGTGGCTCGACTTTGCCTGGGCTGGTGCGCCTCAGGAGGAGGGCCGAGGATGAACGGGAAGGGGCTGATTTTTTGACCGTCGTGAAGTTTTGGGACGCAGCTTGACTTTCCTTGGGCGGGTGCGCCTGAGGCTGAGGGCCGAGGGTGGCCACACGGAGCGAGGGAAATCGAAGAAGAAAAACCGCCATAAACATGAACTTTTGGCGCTCGGCGTGGATTTCTTGGATCCGAGCTGGGCCCCCCCCCGGCGGCGCCTCCGGCGCCGCCCCTGGCGCGCTCCGCGCGCCAGGGAGGGGGTCCAGCGCAGATCCAAGACATCCGCGCGGACAGCCGAGCTTTTATGTCCATCTCATTGCTTGTTCCCCTAGAAACGACGTCTTGCCCAAGTCGACATGGTCGGCATGCACATCCGTCGCAACCTTTCGGCTTGAGCCGCGCCGCGTGGTCGACCACCGCAGTGACCCTCCCGACGTCTGGAGCCGCCGCGATGGAGGTCCGCGCTCTCGAGGAGCGGCTGAAGAAACAGGAGCGGCAGCTCCGCACGCTGGAGACCCAGGTCGGAGTCCTCATACAGGGCATGAACGAGCTCAGCCTCAGACAGAAGTCAGCCAACGAGACGATGGAGCTCGAAGAAGGAAAAACGCCATAAACATAAACTTCTGGCGCTCCGCGCGGATTTCGTGGATCCGCGCTGGCCCCCCCCCCCCCCCCCCGGCGGCGCCTCAGCGCGGATCCAGGAAATCCGCGCGGAGCGCCGAAAGTTTATCCTTGTGGCGTTTTTTCTTCTTCTATGAGCAGCTCGAGAGTCGCTCGCGCCCCCCCAGCATCGACGCCATGACGCCGCCGCCAACACGGGACGGCCAGCTGCTCGAGCGCGTGGACGCGCTCGAGGCGGAGGTGCGTGCGCTCTCCCGGGAGAGCTGGCGCTGCCACTCCCTCGAGGCTCCCCCAGCGGAGCTGCACGGCCACCACGTGCACGGCGCCAACAAGCACGCGGAGCACGCGCCGTCGCCCGAGCCCTGCGAGGAGAGCAGGACGGACGCCAAGATTCCCCTGGGCGTGCTGACGTCGCACCGGCTGGACGCGGGCGACATGTACGAGATGAACGAGTCGGTCTGGGACGGCTGCCTGTTCTTGGGCATCGCTCCCCTGGGCAAGCCGGTGTCGGCACTGATGGCGGCGATGTACGTCCTCAACGTCTTCGTGCAGGCGGCCTTCGTGATGATCGCCTGGAACTTCATGGTGGAGCCCGACGTCGGCACGGACACGCTGGAGGGCCTCCTCCGCTTCAGGGTCGGCCTCGCGCACAGCGTGGAGTACGCGGACACGGTGCTGCAGCGGTCGATGGCCTCCCAGATCTGCAACGAGGAGGACAAGCTCCACATGTCCGCTGCCCAGAGGACTCTCTACTCCGACTCGCTGGCCTTCTCCTCCGGCGGCCCGCTGCTGAGCCTCCTGGCGCAGCTGTGTTGGCTGGGCTCCATGGTCAAGGAGGTGAACGCCGCCTACAGCTTCACACGCTCGGTCCTGCAGGTCCCGCGCGGCGGGGTCACCGAGGTGATCACGGCCGACAGCTCGGCCGACGGCCTCCACGAGATCAAGGAGCTCACCAAGGAGAGGACCTCTGGGGTCGGCCTCCCCTCGGGCTCCCTCGTGGCTCTCACCGTGGTGACACGCGTCACGGCGCTGAGCAGGGCACGGCTGTTGTGGGCGTTGTTCGGGATCACGCTTCCCAGGGTCTTGCTCGCGTCTTCCGTGGGCTACGTTGGCGTGTACTTCCTCGCGACCTCCGCCCAGATGTCGGACCTGGTTCTCAACGCCATCGCTCTGGCCTTCATTATTGAGATGGACGAGTTGATCTACGACCTGTTCGCGCCGCGGCGGCTTCACACGCTGATGAACAACATTGAGCCCCTGCCGATGCCCCCGCTCCGCAAGTGCATCCCGGGTCTGAACTGTTTGCTGAAGCTGTTGTTCGTTGTGGCAGGCGTCTTTCTCATCCAGATTCTGCTGCTCGAGCCAGTGTTCTGGCGGTTGAAGCAGGCGCAGGATATCCTCTGCTCGGGCGAGCAAGATTTCGTATACGCGAGGAACCCAGCCACCGGCATGGTGCACGTGACCAGGACTGCGCAGCCGCAGGGGTGGTCCCAGATCGAGAAGACGCTCTTGCAGGTGGCGCGACCAGAGCTGGAGTCGAAGCACGGATTTGACCCAGGCCAGGAGCTGTTGGCATTGGCGGTATCCAATTTCTCCATGGCCGTGGTGACCCAGACAGGCATGAGTGCCTCCCTCGGGGGAGTCACACTCGAGGCGTCGGAGTTCGAACCAGGCTACTTCGAGGCTATCATGAACATAGGCTCTTGGACGGTGGGAGAAATGGCCGTCGTTCTGCCGTGCGTCGACCGAGAAGCTGGCGCTTCGTTTGACCAGGCGGACTGGTTCTTGGAGCAGGTCACGGGCATTCCTGGCTTCACCTGTACCGCTTTGTCTACCGCCAGTTCGGAGATCGATTCCACTTTTCTCGACTTGTCCGAGCTGTGCTCAAACCAGGCGATGGTGAATGTCCGCGCCCTATGCCCCGAGGCATGCGGTTGTCAGCTGGGCATGGCTGGGATGACAGGACTGTTCGGCACTGTGGACTACGGCTGTCCGCAGTCTTGCTACGAGTTCCAAACCATAATCGACCAGTGGACGTACTTCAACTTCAAGTACATCGGGTACACGCTGTATTATCCAGCTGCCTGCGGGAAGTCCCGCCACCGTGCCAGCCCAGCATTCCTGGTAGCAACTGTCCGAGGGTGGGATAACAGTGATGAGGATGAGAGTGAGGATGATGCTGTTGCTGTCGTTGAATCTTCATTATTGAAGACATTGCTGTTGATCCCCCTCACCAGTGCACACTGTGTTTTTCAATTGAAGTGCCCCCCTCGGGGCTCGCACCTTGTTATTATCAGGGACGGTCTTCATGCTCAAGCTGGGTTGTTGAGCCCCGAACTACAACACAACTTAGTCCAAAATCGTGCTCTCGCGCGGAACTTCCGCACACATCGTGCAGAAGTCGCGCTTTCGCGTGGGAATTCCTCGCAGTGTATTCAGACGCCGTGCCCTCGACCTTCAGGAGTAACTCTCTCTTTTGCCCTTCTCACGGTTTACTTGTGAATCGCGCTATCGCTCGAGACTTCCTCGTGATTCATGCACTACCTCACGCTTCAGCAACACGCCTGCTCCACCTGGCCGCTTGATCCCGCCTTCCCGACCTGCCAGCTAGGGTCTGCCCGCCCGATCTGCCTGTCTGGTTCTGCCATGTTTTTTCTGCTCCCCCCTCCTGCTATTTTCTTTCGTGCTCCATCCTTCTCCCTCCCCCTTCCATCCGTCCTCCCTTCCCCCGTTTTAACGGCTGCGCTACATGCACGTGGCATGGCAGGAAGATATACCCCCAAGTGGGTACGATCGAAGACGCATAGGGCGGGTACCGAGGGTTTGGGATATACATGTTGAGCGGCACGCGAGCAGATCTGAGCGATCTAGTGTTGTTGAGTTTTTTTTCTTAAAGCGAGCAACTTTTGTTGGTCCCCCCCCCTCCGGTAACCATGTTTTTTTCAGTTGGGTGCTCGGGGTCGGGCCTCGACGACGGTCGCGGCACCGCTCGTTGCAGTGTTTCTCGGGGCCATGTCGGCGTCCTGAGGGGGGTCAGACGGCCGTTTTCGGCGGCGAGCGAGGGGGGGAAGTGAGAAGGAGAAGGCCTTCTCAGAAGGCGGCGGGGCTTCTCAGAAGCCCTCGCGCCGTCTTTGGGGAAGGTTTAGAGAAAGGCTGGGGGACTTCCGAACCTTCTGAGAAGGCCTTCTCCTTCTCACTTCCCCCCCTCGCTCGCCGCCGACATTTGGGTGTCCATGGGGGACGAAGTGCGTCTGGAGTGCCCCGAATTTAAGCATTCCTGAGCCGTCTGAGGGGTCAGCTGTGAGCATGAGTGGTGTGCCGAATTGAGCCCTCCGTGGCCTTCGGAGGGCATTTTACCGGTATTGTCACGTGTCCCAGGCCAGCTTTGGCGTCAGCTGCATTTCTGAGAATACGGCGAATTCGCAAACTGCCGGGATACTTCCAGTTTCGGAGGATGTATTTTGCAAGATGTACATGTTCAACCCCATAAGTCTCAAAAAAGATCTTTTGTAGTCGCATTTTCGAGGATATCTCAGGCGAAACGTAGATATTTGACAAGACTACGAGCCCGCGAGCTCCCTGGGCATTTCAATTTTTCGAGGATATCTCGAGCCAGCTTTTTGTTTTGAAAAGCAAGTGATACTAAACCGCTTTTCAACATCACATTTGTTCGATACTGTCTTATTCGAAATGCCCATTTTCGGAGATCCGAGATTTGGCTAGCGATCTTGACACCTCCATTTTTCGGAGGATGTCTCAGGCGAAGCGCTCATTGTTAGCATAAGACGTCTTAAAAGCTAGAACCTCCAGCAGGCCGATTTTTCGACGATGCCTCAAGGGAGAACCTGGCATTCTGTGAGAATACCCGCGCGGTCGAAGGGCTCTCGGGCCAGCGAAGCCCCTCTCACCATGCCCTGTGCAGGCTTCTCCCTCTCCTGCATCACATCCTCGAGGAGGAGGAGGAGGAGGAGAAGGCGGAGGCGGAGGCGGAGGAGGAGGAGAAGGAGGAGGAGGAGGAGGAGGCGAAGGAGGAGGCGGAATCGGAGGAGGAGGACGAGGCGGGGGAGGAGGAGGAGGAGGAGGAGGAGGAGGAGGAGGAGGAGGGGGAGGGGGGAGGGGGGGAGGGGAGGGGGGTGGAGGAGGAGGAGGAGGAGGAGGAGGAGGAGGAGGAGGAGGAGGAGGAGGAGAAGGAGGAGGAGGAGGAGGAGGAGGAGGAGGTGGAGGAGGAGGAGGGCATCATACATCCTCCACGTATACCACGGCGATGGCCCGCAGAGGTCCCGCCGAAGTTAATCGCTTCGGTGATTCCGCTGGCCATGCTGTATCACTGTTGACATGTGGGCATGTGGGGAAGCCTCTCAAGGGGGTCTTGGAGTGCTCTGGGTTGCCAGAGTTGGGGGCCTCTTGGGAGCATTTTGGGAAGCCTTTTGGCAGCCTCTTGGGGCTTCTTGGGGGGCCTCTTGGGGGCCTTGTTGAGGCCTCTCTGGACCTCCTGGGTGCCTCTTGGGGGCCTCTTGAGGCCTCTTTGTGGTCTCTCAAAGGTCTACTGGCGGTTTGGAGGGTCGTCTCGGGGCAGAGAGCTGGAAATGTCGGTTCTTGGTCCCCCTCTTCGACCCCTCTTGAACCCCTCTTCAGGCCCTGTTGGGCCGTCTTATGGCCCTCTTGGGGGCTTCTTGGGCCGTCTTGAGGCGATCCTGGGAGCCTCTTGGGCCGTCTTGGAGCGTCGGGAGCCCCCCAACGCCAGAGCGCTCCAATCTTTCAAAGCACTTAGGGCAATCCATTTATTTTGCCTCTCTGGGTCCTCTTAGAGGCCCTCTTGGGTCGCTCTTGGGGCGTTTGGGAGGCCTTTTGGACCGTCAGTAATCAATCGTTTCAGCACACCGCTCACGCGTGTCGTGACCCCATAGGAAGCTCCACCGAAGGCCCCAGTGGCAGCGCCCACATGCGGTTACACCCGCAGTTTCGGTGCACCGCTCACACGGTTCATAACCCCATAGGCAGCTCCACCGAAGGCCCGAGGGGTCGCTCTTGAGGCGTTTGGGAGGCCTCTTGGACGTCCTGGAGCGCTCACGGGTCGTGTCGGACACTCTTGGGGCTCTCCTGTGGGGGCCCCGTGGGGCGCTCCTGGCGCGGTCTTGGGGGGCCTCGCGGGTCGCGCGGGGAGAACAGCCACCTCGGACCCAGAGCTTCGCGGGACTCTCGTGGGGTACTTCTCGTCTGGGGACCCCAGGGGCCGCCCCACGCTTGCGAATTAGACATATCGCCCACCTCTCACCAGGGATTCTGGTACGCCTTTGGCCCGTTGGGCCGTCGAGTTACAATTACTACGGCGACGGCGATGCTGGAAACTCGTCCAGGACCAAGGGTTCCCCCAGGGGTGCCTGTACCGATGCCTTGGACGTCGAACTGATTGGCGACCCGAGCGCTTCCCTCGCGTGCCTGGGAAATTTCAGCCATTGCCTGGAGCTAACGGGGAGGTTCACTCGCTGGTACGCGACCTACGTGAGGGGCATCATCCCTTACATGTACGGCGTGTGGGGGGCGAGCGAGCGCCTAGAGAAGATGGCAGCGGGGATGAACAGCGTCGGCCTTCTGCCTGTTGACAGCATCCAGAACTTCACGGCTCGATTCTGGGCTGGAGGCATTGCCGTCTCGCTGCTGGACAACACGTGGACGCTCGCGGACCCGCAGGTGCCGCACCCGCGTGGCCTCCATGGCTGCCGCTTCCTCGCGTCATACGAGCTGTCAGCCCTCTTGGGCTTTGACCTTTGCAATCCAGGTACACAGACGTCCATCCGCGGGGTGTGCCCCGTCTCGTGTGGTTGCAGGTCGGGCATGAAGGAATGTCCGTCCGCCTGCACGAACGTGGACTTTGGAGAGAGTACCGCGGCCGCTGCCGACACCGACAATGCGTCGAGCGCAAACGCCAACGGGACCGTCGGCGTCGCCACCGTCTCGGCCAGCACTGCCGCCACGAGCTCCACCACGGGCACCGCCACGTCGGTCACCACCACCACCGAGACGGCCACGAGCTCCACCACGTCAACGACTGGCACCCAGACGGCCACGGCATCATGAACACCGCCCTTCATGCCACGGCAAGGCTTCGGCGGAAGTTCTTGGCACAGAGAAGGACCCTCTGCGTCGATTTCACGCTGCATGACTCCTTGGTCTCTCCCTTCTCCATCCTCCCTCCTCCTTCCTTCTCCCCCCCTGCTCTTTCCCCTTCTCTCCCGTCCGCTCTCCTCTCCTCTCCTTTCCCTTCGTTGCCCTCTCCTCTCCGCTTCTCTCCCCTCCCCTCCCTTTCCTCCTTCCACTCTCTCCTCTCTCGTGCATCCTCTCCCCCCCCCCTTCCCTCGCCTCTCTCCTCTCTTCTCTCCTCTCCTCCCCCGCCTCCTCCCCTCTTCTATTCTCTCCTCCTCCCCTCGTCCCCTTCGTCTCGCAAGAGCGTTGGCCTCGAGTCTGCCCTGTTTTTGCCCCCCGGGCGACGGGCGGCCCCCCTGTCAGCATACCGGGCGCGCGCCCTTTGGTTCGTCACTGGCCGCGGGAGCGGACCTGACCGCTCTGCTGCACACAAGGCGAGCTCGCGTACGGGGGCGCCACGCAGCTCGACATACTCACAGTCCTCCTCCTCCTCCTCCTCCTCCTCCTCCTCCTCCTCCTCCCTTTCTTCCTTTTAAACAAACAGTCAGACCAGCAAGGTACAGTGGAGACCCATACCAAGAAACACCCTGCTTGCCTCCAGGGTGCCCTGGGTTTCTCTTGGGCTTCGAGATGGTTTTGCGACGGAAATGCGCGACGTTCCCACACCAGGAATCCATGGACGTCCTGGGGTCTCAGGGTTTGGGCTTCTTGTGGAAGGTCTCTTGTGGACTGGCCTCCATTGTACGTAGCAACGACAAACAAAGGACACCAGCGAGCCTCAAGCGCCGCCTCCTCCGGCTGCGCACCGCCCCGACGCCTTACTGCGGCAGCGTGCGGCCCAGCGGTCCCCGCCCGCCCTGGTCGCCAGCGGTCAGAGGTCGGACGAGGCCGTCCCACGCACAACGCTTCTCGACGCGGCGCAGCGCAGAGCCCCCCGTCGACACCAGGGGAACGAAACATTGCGCAAACACAAAAACTCGGAGGTCCGCGCGGATTTCTCGGATCCGCGCTGGACCCCCCTGGCGGCGCCTCCGGCGCCGCCCCTGGCGCGCTCCGCGCGCCAGGGAGGGGGGTCCAGCGCCGATCCGAGAAATCTGCGCGGACCTCCGAGTTTGGTATGTTTATTCCATTTTTCGGTCCCCGTCGTCACGGCCCCGGTCCGCCGCGGGAGCGGGGCGTCGCATGAGAGGCCCGCGTCTCTTCCTGCACCCCGCGAGGGCAGGGCGCGGCCGTCCCGCCCGGGTGTCCCAGGACGCCCCGCTCGTTCCTTGTGCAGGCTGGTCGCGGGAACAGGAGGCCAGATGCGAACCCTACCCCACCACCCCACGAATTCGAAGGGGGGAGGGGGGGTTCACTTCGTTCGGGACCTCCCGAGCGAAGTGAACCCCACCTACCCTCCTTGAAATATCGTGGAGTGGTGTGGCAGGGTTCGCATGTGGCCGCCTAGGGAAGTCCCGCGTGCCCGCGCCAGGAACTCCCCATCTCCACCTGGGAGCGGACCGCCAAGGACACCGAAGGTCCGCAACCGCCCACGTCGACGGGGCCGTCTGCCAGGTCTGCAAGATGGAGGTGCGCCGCCTCCAGACCGTGGCCAAGGTCAAGACGGACCCAACCAAGACTGTATAGGTGATGTCTGAGCTGCTGGTCCTTGAGGAACTCTCCGCGGAGTAGTTCTCAGAGGCCGCCCCGATCGTCGGCGTCGAGCCCGATGAGTCCACGGGGAGAATCTGATCAGTGCAGTCGGACTCAACCAGCGTAAGACGGCCAACCAGAAAAACCAGACAAATAAGCGGCTGGTCGTCAAGCACCTTGACGCCATCCAAGCCATCTTCCAGTCCCATGTCCCAGCTGTCCACGTGGTCGAGCCCCCGTCCCACCTGGGTCGTCACGGCGCCGCGGAGGGTAAGCGCAGCATGGGCGGTGTCTTTGGCGTCGCCCCTGATGACGCGGACACGGTCTCGCAAGAGCCGGGAGGTGCCTTGTTCATCCTCAGCTGCCGATGGGTGGGCGGACAAAATCGGTGACGTGGCGGGGCTTGACGCTGGCCTCGTTGCCAGGCTGGTGCGCCAGCGCCAGCTGCCCGCAGGATGCTCACAGTGACTCCTGGCCGCTGCAAGCCCTGAGGATTGTAAAAGGCGACCGCTGCGCAATTGAGCGTGCGCGTGCGGCGCGACGCCGCGACCGCCAAGCGCTGCCCACCTGCGTGGCTGCTGCCACTTGCGTGGGCTTCGGGGAGATCCGTCCCGCGGGCTGCGGGCTTGCGCAGATCCAAACCCTCCCACGGGCGCTGCCTCTTGCGCTACAGTCGGCAAATTTCTGTGCTTTTGTGAAGTCCTGCGGAGTGTGGTGCAGCGCAGACCCAAGCCACACCCCGCTTCTCTGGGCGCTGCCACCTGGCAACTGCACTTGCGGGAGCGGGAGGTCCAATGCAGTGCGGTCCTCGGCATACCCGAAGTACTATTGCTCCCCTCCCTGGGCGCTGCCAACCGCACAATGTTCGGCACTTTGTGAGCTCCCGTGAGGTCGAGCGGTGTGCAGTTCTACGGAGACCCAAAGTCTTAATCCCTTCCTTGTGCGCTGCTAAGTGCGCCATTGTCGTTACTCTCGTGAGCTCCTGGGATGTGCAGCGGAGGGGCGTAGAACGCCTACCATTGAGCTTCTGCCGGTCTCGCCTCGTGCAGCTCTCCTGGGGCGCGCCATGCGCAGGTCCCCGCGGCGCCCGCAGCAGGGGCACCGCCGGTCTTCCAGCGCTCGCTCTTCTGGGATGAGCCCGCTGGCGCTGCCGGGCGGGGTGGCGCCCCGGGGCACTGGCTGGTGGGGCTCCCCGCGAGCCCGGCCCCGCGCGCCTCCACTCCTCCACCATGCGGTTCTCTCCCCCTCTTTGTGCCGGCGCGTTTCCCCCGTGCGTCGCCGCCCGGGCGGCCGCCACGCCGCCACGCACGCTGGCGTGCCTGGCCGTCCACGTGCGCTTCCACGTCCAGTGCACGCCCCGCCCCGCCTCTGCTCCCACTCGGCCGTGCCGCCGCCACGTGCCGGCCACACGCGGCGTGATCGTCGCTGTGCACGGCGCGGCGCACGTGGGGTGGTGTCCTGCCGCTCTGGTCTCCTCGCTCGTGCGAGCTGGGGCCCCGGCTTCGGCCCCGGCTTCGGCGAGCTGGGGCCCCTGCCTATCTTCTCCTGCTCCTCCTCCTCCTCCTCCTCCTCCTCCTCCTCCCTCGGGGGCGCGCTCTGCCAGCAGGCTGCTGTGATTCGTGGTCGCGTAGAGTCGCAGCCCGCTTCCGCCTGGCCGTGCAATAAGAAGCGACGCCCTCGTGGCTGTCGTTCGAGGGCCTTTCGGAGCCAGCTCAGAGCCACAACGGCTTTCGGAGGCCCGTGGCGCCTCAGGAGTCGGGACCTCGCGGTCCCCCCGTGAGATGCCTCCCTCCTCCCCCTGTCCTCGTCCCCTCCTCGCTCCTCCCCCCTCCCTTCTCCCCCCCTCCCTTTCCCCATTCCCGCGCTTCGCTTTCTCCTCCTGCCCCTCCCATCTCCTCCCTTCGCCCTCTGCCCTCGTTTCTTCTCGCACCGTGGTCCGGAGGCCAGGATGCGAGGATCACTTCTTCCCAGCCCTCCTGCAGTGTTGGGTGTCCAGCCTTTCCTCCCCGCCTCCGCCCCCGCCTCTGCCCTCCGAGTGCCTGTTCTGCTTCCGGCACGCCCCTCGCGCGCGCGCCGTGGCCCCGCGGGAGCGCGACGGAGGGCCCAGCCGGCAGGGTTCGCATGCCCGAGCCACGCCGATGCGGGCACGCTCCTCGCACGCTTCGTGGCCCCAGGGGATCTCCACAGAAGGCCTGCATGGCAGAACTCGAGAAGCCCGACCGTGCCCATGCTGGCACACCCCTGACACGTTCACCCCTGACACGTTGCGTGGCTTCAGGGGAGCTCCACCGAAGGCCCACATGGCAGGTTTCGTATGCCTGCTCGCACCCATGGTACACCCCTCACGCGTTTCGTGACCCCATAGGAGCTCCGCAGGAGGCTCACATTGCAGGGTTCGTATGCCTGACCACGCCAAATCTGCCGCGCTCCCTACACGTGTCGTGGCCCCATAGGAGCTCCACAGACGGCCGAGATGGCAATGTTTGTATGCGTGACCACGCTCATTCTGGCCCACCTCTCTTGCGTTTTGCGGTCCCGTAGGAGCACTACAAAAGGCCCCAGTTGCAGGTCCGCATGCCTGACCACGCTCATTCTGGCAGGCACACTCCTCACACGTTTCGTGGCCCCGTAGGAGCTCCACAAAAGGCCCAAATGGCTGGGCTCGTATGCCTGACCACGCCTTCTTACACGATTCGTGGCCCCATAACGTGGGGGCTCCACAGAAGGCCGCGGTGGCAGCGTTCGCATGCGTTCTCGGGCCCTTTTCGGCAGATCCCTCTCACGTGACCCCACGAAGGCCCCAGCGTCGAAATGCATCTACCTATTTAATGGCGCGCTGCATTTTCAGGAGAAGCCATATCGTATGCCACTCGCAGTCTGATCGCTCCTCCCCCTCGTATCACCCGCCTTGCGCGGTGTTCGGAGCTGCATATGGTTGGATCCTTCGTCAGGCTGTCTTTTTCGAAATCCTGCGCCAGTCAATCAGCTGGCCCATCCCGTCTCCTCCCTTGGCCTGTCGTGCACTCTCCGCGATGCCTGTCGCATCTGAGCGGAAACCTTCGCTGGCCGTGGCCTCCACAGGAGGTTCTGGCATCGTGTCCGTTCAATTGTTCGTACGTGGTGGCATCGTGTCCCATCGAAGTTGTTATTGGGCATGTGCCTAATTTTCTGCGCTGGCACTTGGCAACCCGACGGTGGGCGTGCCTTTGCAAACAAATTCCGTCATTCACCACCACCACAGCAGCCAACATTGCAACCATGATTACGACAGCCTGTGACAGGCACACTTCGACGATCAGTAGTCTACCACCTTCAGTATCACCAGACCGCTACTACTACTATCATTTTCCTGCTCCGGCAATGTGACACTACAGTCGCGATTCAGTACGCACGGGAAGCGAGCAAATTCATTGCACCCAGCAGTGTGAATGAGAGCCGATCTGTGTTGAGAACGACCGCGGAAGGGGGCCAACGTGGACACGCACACACACAAACGCTCTTCCGCTACCACCCTCCATCACTGTCGCACCACCACTGATACACTACCACTACTACTACTACTACTACTACTACTACTACTACTACTACTACTACTACTACTACTACTACTATTACTACTACTACTACTCTTACTAGTATTATGTCGTTGACTACTACTACTACTACCACTACTACTACTACTACTACTACTACTACTACTACTACTACTACTACTACTACTACTACTACTACTACTACTACTACTACTACTACTACTACTACTACTACTACTACTACTACTACTACTACTAACTACTAACTACTAACTACTAACTACTAACTACTAACTACTACTACTACTGCTACTACTACTACTATTATCATTAGTATTATTACTATTACTATACTTTTAGTACGACCACCACCACCACCACCACCACCACCACCACCACCACCACCACCACTACTACTACTACTACTACTACTACTACTACTACTACTACTACTACTACTACCATTACTACTACTATTATTATTACTACTACTACTACTGCTACTAGTTCTTCTACTACTACTACTACTACTACTACTACTACTACTACTACCACTACCACTACCACTACCACTACCACTACCACTACTACTACTACTGCTACTACTACTAGTAGTAGTAGTATTACTACTACGTCTACTACTACTACTTACTACTGCTGCTGTTACTACTACTACTCCTGCTACTACTACTACTACGACTACTACTACTACTACTACTACTACTACTACTACGCTTACTATTATTATGTCGTTGACTACTACTACTACTACTACTACTACTTCTACTACTACTACTACTACTACTACTACTACTACCTCTACTACTACTACTACTACTACTACTACTACCACTACTACTACTACTACGACTACTACTACTACTACTACTACTACTACCAGGCTTGGGTGGGGTTGCACAGGCACAGCAACATGGCGCCATCCGTGCATTCTTTACCTTTTCGGTCCGTTGCCAAACAGAACTTAATTGGAATGTTGGCCAGTCTATCCCCCCACATATCTCTTCGAATAGTTATCTGCTGTCAGTATGGATTTAGTAGGAAGAGTGGTCATCCTACTCCCCTACAGGGTTCTTCAAAGGTTTTGGGTTGTCTTCAATGGGGGTTCAATAGGGGGGTCAGAGAGATCTTGAAACGTTCTGTTTATTTTTGTGTGGATTCAATACGAGTGGCGCCCATCCCGTCCACACACAAAGTTCAAACATGCTGTTTGCTTTCAACACGGGTTCAACAGAGAGGGCGGTCATTCCATTCTCCCTCGGATGCTTTGAGCTACTCAATTCGTTTTTGCTTGGGCTTCAATAGAAGGGGGGGCCATTCCTGCACCCTTCTTAGAGCCATCGCTGTTAGATGTTGGCGCTGAACGAGGACTCAATATAAAGAGGCTCCCAGCCCATCCATCCACAGTTCGCGTGTTCCGTTTACCTTTCGATGGGGGTGTCAATAGGAAGGGCGGTCCGACCCCCCGCACAGAGTTCTTCAACTATTCGGTTTGCTTTGAATGGAGGCTCAGCCGGAAGCTGAGTCATCCCATCCCCCCTTGTAGCAATTCAGGTTTGTTGTTTGTTTCGTTGAGAACTCAATGCGCGTGGATGGCGTCCACCCCGTCCTATTACAACGTTCACGCATGCTGTTTGTTTTCAACAGGGGTTCACTAGAAAAGTGCAGCCATCCCATCCCCCTCTGAGTTGTTTGAATTATCCATGCGCTTTACACAGGGGGAGACCATTCTACCACCCTTCTTAGGGCCATTGACGGTCTATATTTGCTGTCAATTGGGGTTCATGACGATGGTGGCCAGCCCATCCATCCACAGAGAGTTCATTCGTTACGTTAGCTTTTTGCTAGGGGGTCAATAGGAAGGGCGGCTGTCCCGCACACCCATCGAAATATTGACATTTGTTGTCGTGACGGTGTCAGTATGGTGCTTATCGCATCCCCCTACAGCATTCAACCATTCTATGTTTACCTGTGGTGAGTTAGTGCGAAGGGTGGGCATGGGCTGTCATCCCTTTCCCCTATCGCGGGCCCTTTTGAAAGAACGGCTCTCGGCTTACGCCCCGCGAAGATTGTATCTGCAGATGCCTCCAACGTGTATTCACGAGGACTGGCGTCGATCCCATGAACTCACAAAGGTATTGTGGTCTCGTTTGCTTTTGAATGCGAACTCAATGAGAACGGTGCTCACCTCACCCTCCCAAACAGTTATCGCATGCATGGTTTCTCACTGAAGTATATCCGGAAGGGCTTCGCCTGCTGCCGCTGGCCCCCTCTCTCTATCATAATGGGAGGTGGCAGAGCTATGCTGGGACGTGGCGGCGCGGTCTTGGAAACTTCTGAGCACATCACGCGAGGACGAGTGGCATTCAGCAAGCGCTTCGAGATATTGGAGCGATTGTTGAACGCTTTGTTGTCTCCTCTGAGCGCCAACCTGCTGGAATTCACGAGAGAATCTGGCCTCGGGAGCGCGACTCTGGTGCAATTTGCAAAAAGGAGGGTCGTGGATTTGGTGTCATCCAAACAAGGTTCTGGCCTCGGGAGAGCGAGTCTGGCGTAATCTAGAAGTGAGCCTTGCTTCGGGAGTGCGAGGCAGGTATACTTTGTACGAAGAATTTTGGTCTCGGGAGCGCGAACCGGGCGTACTTTGCAGAAAGGGTTGTTTTGGGTCTGGAAGCGCGAATCTGGCGTGATTTGCAGGGGATTCTGGCCTCGGCAGCGCGAGCCCAGCGTAATTCACGGGGTTCTTCTGATTTTTGGGAACGCGAATCTGGCGTAATTCGCATAATTTATTTTGGCCTCGGGAGCGCGAATCTGACGTAATTAGCCAAAACAATCTGGTCTCTGGGGCGCGAGCCTGGCGTAACTTACGATGGGGGGAACGAACAATGACATAAACATAAAAACTTGGAGGTTCGCGCGGATTTCTTGGATCCGCGCTGGACCCCCTCCCCGGCGCGCGGAGCGCGCCAGGGGCGGCGCCGGAGGCGCCGCCAGGGGGCCCCAGCGCCGATCCGAGAAATCCGCGCGGAGCTCCGGGTTTTATGTTTATATCTTTTTTCTTTCCCCTATACTAGAGATCATTGTCTCGTTGCGCGAGTCTCAAATATTATTTTTACGTGCCTCAGACCCACCAGAAATTCAGAGCACTCGATTCGGTCGTTGTAAGCGGGTGGTTTTCGTCTTCCCCCCTTGTGCAGACAGTTTCAATGTACAGCAGGAAGAAGAAAGCGAAACTGAAACGTTTGGAGACTGGAAGCTGGAACTGGAGCAGGGTGCTAGAAACCTCATCCCCTCAGCCTGATGGCCCCACCAGGTGGCTGGCGGACTGTGTTCGATCTCCACTTGCGTTTTTCGCTAAGGACTCCAGAGGAGGTTCATAAGGACCGCAGAGGCGTCCGCCAGCCGTTTCTCGTGAGACGTCTGGACAATTTATTGCTCATCTTGCTGATCTTTCTATGCTACCCTCCTTTCCCTACTATTGTATGCCCTGCGTCCTCCTTCCTAGTTGCAGGTGCGAAGACTGTCTGGATCACGTCAAGCATATCACTGCACTTTCTGTTCTGACCGTTTGACGTGTTCACCACCTCCAAGAGGTATTCCGTGACATGAGCATTTTGCCGTTGCAGAGTGTTCGTCGCCCAGAAGGTTGTTTGAGTTCTCCCTCAGGAAATATTGAGGAGTCGTGCGCTCTCCTCAATGGCGGCTACATTTTTGGTTTGAGCGGCCACGATTTGTGTTACACAAATACGTTAAAGGTGCACGTGGCCGTGCTCTCACCCCCCTCCCCTCCGAGAGGCCGTCCGGTCTGGCAGCAGTTTCGCTTGAGACTCCTTCGCAATTTTGTCAGGGCTCGTACTCTCGCCTAGATGCCGGCTGCATTTTTGGTCCGGATGACCACGACTCGTATTACAAAAAAACGTTAAGGTGCACATGGCCGTGCTCTCACGCTCTCACCCCCCCCTTCGAGGCCGCCCGGTCTGGCAGCCGTTTCGCTAGAGACTTCTTCGCAATTTTCTGACGGATCGTACTCTCGCCTCGATGCCGGCGGCATTTTTGGTCGATTGGCCACGATCTTTTGCTAGAAATGCATTCGGGTGCGCATGGCCGTGCTCTCACCTCTGTCCCCCATAGCCAGCCTCCTGCTCCTCGACCCGCCTCTTCACCTCTGCTGCTATCAGGGTGCTTTGCTGGGGAAGTAGGCTTTCCAGTCGGATGTCGGCTGGAGCGGGATGCGCCCCAGCTCTTTGAAGATGGGGAGGGCGAGGAGAGCGAGGAGGAGCGGATGAAGGCGAGAAGATGCAGGATGAGGGGCACGGGAACAGGGAGGATTAACATGTGGGAGGAGAGGGCAGATCGGGGATGGGGATGGGGAGGACCAGACATGTAAAGCCGCCGCACAAGCATTGAACAGTAAATCCCCTTAAAGGGGGTACACTAGAACATCTGCAAGATAATGAGGTGTCTAGCTATGAGTGCAAAACTAAGGACTCCCCAATGGAAATCATTGTGTCTTTTTCATGGGTTCATTGTTTACAATCATTCTCATTTGTGGTGCATTTGCAAGATGGACCTTGCTCGCAATTCCTTCGCAAAGGGAGCATAATTGTGCACCGGCCTTAACAGAAGCTATGTTAATGTACCTTGCAAAAGGCGTCTTATCGTAAATCCGCAACGATGAGGAAGGACGTGCAAATCTTAATCGAAGAACCACCAGAGACTCTATCAGTAAACCGTTCGTGCAAACAATCAAATCGAACATCTGCCCTCTGCACCCCCTAGGCGGGGGACAGGAACGAATAGGAGGGAGAGGAAACGAAGGAGCAGGGAGCTCTGGGTTCCTCTTGGCTCTACCACAGTATTTCTCTTCAAGGCAGAATCGCCCCAAAGAAGGAAGCTAAGTGCAAATTCTCTAACAATCGATTTTAATCTAGGAAAACCTGTGCTACCATTACTCTGACGGAAGGACCCCACATGAGAATCCTCTGGGCGAATTTGGAAAAAGCGCTCACCGTCGTCCTCGTGGTTGGTGAGGCTTCCTGACTGTCTCTTCTGCGTATATTTATTCTCGCCCTGGCGCGGGCCCTCCCCCCGCTCCCTACGTTGCCCCCGACCTCGCCCTCCTGTTTTTTTCGCGCCCCGCCACCGCCTCGCCTTTCCATTGCACGAGCGCGCATGTCGGTTTTCCTCGGCGCCGTCGCCGCCTCGGCCAGCACAGGCGCGTTCTCTAATGGCCACGTCGCGCAGCCGTTGGGACAACCCCGCGGGCCAGGCTGTCGGGACAACCCCGCGAGCCGCTTGCGCGCAAGACCAAGCCGTTGGGACAACCCCGCGGGCTTCGAGCGGGGCGCAGCCGCGCTCAGGCGGGCAGCGCGAAGCCCAGCTCTGCCGCGAGCTGCTTCGCCTCCGCCCTGGACAAAACCGCTCTCTTGTCGAACTCCAGGAGCGCCTTCCGCAAGGACGCTGGCGGCCCTCGCTCCAGGAACTCCCGCGGCGGCGGCCGCAGGATCAGCATGTTCCGCATGCACGTGGCGCGGGAGAGCATGACGTAGAGGTGCAGCCATCACAGGCCCTTTGGAGCAAGCAGGCCCATGATAACCATATTCAGGCCGCGGGGACCCAAAAGTGACGACAAGCATACGAATTCCGAGGACCCTCCTCGGATTCGAAATTCACAAATGTGGCCCGGGAATGACGCTCTGGGAACACGACGAACACAAAGTGGCCTACAGTTGGCTCCGGACATCCAGAATGTGGCCCGGGAGCGGTGTTCTGGGAACAGGAAGAACACGAAGTGGCCTACAGCTGGCTCCGGGGTTTCAAAATGTGGCCCGGGAGTGGTGTTCTGGGAACACGAAAAACACGAAGTGGCTTACAGTTGGCTCCGGGCATGCACAATGTGGCCCGGGAATGGCGTTCTGGCAGCGCGAGAGCCCAAAAGTGACGACAGTTGCAAGGTTTGGATGACCCGCTCGGATTACCAACATGATCTGCTGGCCCCATAGGGAGGGGGCTCCCGCCTGAGACTTCCTCACAATTCACTCACAAACGAGGCTCCCGCCTGAGACTTCCTCCAAATTCAGGCCTGAAGAGCCCAAAAGTGACGACAGTTACAGGGTTTGGATGACCCGCTCGGATTACCAACATGAAGCGCGGGCCCCATGGGGAGGGGTTCCCGCTTGTGACTTCCTCGCAATTCACTCACAGACAAAGCTCCCGCCTGAGAATTCCTCCGTATTCAAGCTTGAGGAGCCCAAAAGTGACGACAGTTACAGGGTTTGGATGACCCGCTCGGATTACCAACATGATCTGCGGGCCCCATAGGGAGGGGGCTCCCGCCTGAGACTTCCTCACAATTCATTCACAGACGAACTCCCGCCTGAGACTTCCTCCAGGTGAGTATGTGAATGAGTGAGCGTGTGACAGAATGCGAGTGATGATCATGATGATGATGATGATGATGATGATGAGTATGTGAGTGACTGAGCGTGTGAGAGAGCGCGAGTGATGATGCTGATGTTGATGATGAGAGAGTGTGAGTGAGTGTGAGTGTGAGTGAGTGGTGATGATGATGAGTGAGTGAATGAGTGTGCGAAGGCAAAAGAGGAGAGGGGGTGGGGTGAGTGTTCCTGCGCGGGGTGTGCAGAGAAAACAAGAGCCCCACTTTGGATGTGGGGAACAATCGTATGTGATTTGTAATCCCGACGCGAAAGAAACTCTTCGAGTTCCCTGCTCATTTGTTTCCCTATCCAACGTCGGGTTTCCGTTTCGATTGAACATCGGGATCGCGCCCTCCTTCCCGCTTCCCTCCTCTTTTCTCTTTCTGTTCCCTACCACCTATCAGCCTCCTAGCTTCCGCTTGCCTCCTACATCCTACCAGCCTCCTACCTAGCTTCTGTCTTCCTCGTACCTGCGAAGTGTGAAGCTGTCGTCACTTCGGTGGGCTCCTGGGATGTTCAGCGGAGTGGTGCCTCGCGCAAATCCAAGCGGGAGTTTGCCCTCAGGTCGGCTGGCGTCTGCGCAGTTGTCGCCAGTTGCGCGGGTAGCCGCAAGGGCCAGTGGAATGGTGTCCCACGCAAATCCAGGCGGAACCTTGTCCTCCTTCGGGGGATGGCATCTGTGCAGCTGTTTCCACCTGCGTGGGCTCCTGGGAGGTCCACGGCGTGGTTCTCCACGCAGATCCAGGCGGGACCTCGCCATCCCCTGGGGGTTGGCATGTGCGCAGTGGGTGCCACTTTCGTGTGCTCCAGGTGGATTCTTGGGAAGTGGCGTCCCACGCAGATCCAGGCTGGAGCTCGGCCTCCTTCGGGGGCTGACATCTGCGCAGCGGTCGTGGCTTTCGTGGGCTTTTGGGGGTCTACTGGAGTGGTGTCCCACGCAGGTCCAGGTGTGGGTCTCCCATGTAATGTTCACGACCAATGGACGGTCCTCGCCGTGCCATCATCCGAAGGAGTTTCGGCGAAGTACTCCTTTCAATTGCTGCAGATGGGTAGGATATGTCGCATGGGATGTGATCTCACTTGTTTTTTCGACCTTCAGATGTGTTTTGCGTTGAATAGAGCATCGGGGTCGCGTCGCCCTTCCTCCCGCCTCCCTCCTGCTCTCATCTACTTTCCTACTTGTTGTTTGCCTCTCACTTCCTGCCTACCTCCTACCTGCCTCCTACCTGCCTCCTGCTTGCCTCCTACCTCGCCATCCCTAGGGGGTCGCAAATTGTAAACCAGTCGCCACGTTCGAGGGCTGCTTGGGGGTCCAGCGGAGTGGGGCCCCACGCAGATTCATGCGGGACCTCGGCCTCCTTTGGGGGCTGGCAATTTCGCTTCAGTCGCCTTTTTGAGTCGTGGGCTCCTGTGCGGTCCAGCGAAGTGGCGTCCCAGGCAGATCTGGGCGGGGCCTCGCCCTGCC
This sequence comes from Prorocentrum cordatum, assembly GCA_963575745.1. Lineage (NCBI taxonomy): Eukaryota > Dinophyceae > Prorocentrales > Prorocentraceae > Prorocentrum > Prorocentrum cordatum. The sequence continues at coordinate 121,321 of CAUYUJ010018742.1, forward strand.
CCCCCCGGGGCTGGCGTCTGCGCAGCTGTCGCCACGTCCGTGAGCTCCTGGGAGATCAAGCGAAGTGATGTCCCACGCAGGTCCAGGCGGGACCTCGCCCGTCCCTGGGGGGATGCGAACTGTCGACGCTTCTGCGAGCTGTTGGGGGGTCAGCGGAGTGGTGTCCTTGCAGATCCAGACGGGGACCCCGCCCTGCCCCGAACCCTGGCAATTGAGCAACTGTCGCCGCGGTCGTGTGCTCCTGGGAAATCCAGCAGTCCAGCAGGGTGCTGTCCCACGCGGATACAGGCGGGACCTCGGCCTCCTTCGGGCGTCTCGTTTTCTGGACGTTCCCATCGTTTTGGTTTAGTGAATCGTGTTTGTATGTGCTGCGAGCACATGTGTTTGTTCAACGGTTTTATCGGGTTGTGCTGTATAACTGCGCTTCCTCCTCGTGCTCTGTATCAGCGGCCACCAAACACTGTTATGCTCGATAAGTTCAATAACTTCCGAAAACGAATGGCCACCAAACATTGCTATTTTCTTTATTTTCTATAACTTCTAGATGCGGATGGCCACCAAACGCTGCCAATTCTATGATTTCTATAACTTCTATTACTTTCGGAACCATTCGGGCCCGCCTGCATCGTTGCTGCAATGATAGCAAGTACAGGAATTATGGAAAATAACAATGTTTGGTGGCCATCCGCTTCTAGAAGTTATAGAGATGATTGAACATAGCAATGCTTGATGGCCATCCGCTTCTAGAAGTTATAGAAATTATAGACAATAGCAATGTTTGGTGGCCGTTGGTGCAGAGCAGAGGTGTATTCTCTCCCGTCCGTGCGGTTAGCCCCCTTCCCTTTTTCCTGTCCCCTTCCTCCGCGAAGCCGTTTTGTTCACCATTATTCAAAATGAATACCACTCTCCTCTCTCCCCTGGGTCTGTCCAGGAATCGGCTTCGGAGTGTTAGGCGCCCCCTCGCGTACTTGTTTTTTACACGCAGGATGCCGGTGAGTTGGGCTTTCGCTAGTTTTTTCAAAATGCTGCTCTCGTTGAGGCGCTGGCCTCATTTTCGGACTTCCGCCGCCGCACTTGGGCCCCCATTCCATTACTTAATATGAATACTATTCTCCTCCTCCCCCTGATGAAGTCCGCGCGGCGGGCGGGCTGCGCCGCGGAGGCCGGCTCGCCGTCCCGATCGTCGTCGTCGTCGTCGTCGATTCCTCTCCTTCTGGGAGGGCAACGGGGAAAATGCAAGGCCCACCGACATCAGGGGAAAAGCAAGGCCCACCCGAACAGCCTTGTGAACCTCCTGAGCATGGACACGATCGAGTTGGCGAAGAAACTCCAGAACAGTGGGCGCAGTGCCCAACTACAGGTGTCCGAAGTGCCGTGGAAGTTCTGGCTATGTATCAGCGTGGAAAGGTTCCATCTGGGAATGCGGCGCTGGCATTTCGCTGCGACAGATCGTTGGGCTGATTGTGTGCTTCTCCGAAGGTATCGCGGCTACTCCAGCGTCGCAGCTGTGCGGAGTGGGCGAGAGTTCTGTCTTCCACTGGTATGGCAAGTTCAGGGCCTGCATCGTCGCGAGGATGGAGAAACTCCAGAAGTCGTTCGGCAAGCAGGGCTGGAAGGGCATCGTCGTGGAGGTCGACGAAGCGTCCGTGGCGAGTGGCAGCGCAGGCCCGCCCCCCAAGAAAGGAGCGCCCATGTTCTCGTACACTCGCATCATAGCTTCGCTGGTTCGCGGGCCCCGTAACATCGTGATCGAGCAGCTGCCCATCAGGAAGCAGTCGTGCAGGATCAAGGGGTCGCAGAAGACGGTGAGCGGGGGGACAATCAAGTTCGACGGCAAGAGGTTCGTGCCACCTGTCGCCAGCTCTGTCCGCCCCAGAGGGCAAGAAGTTCTTGACTCAGCATTTCAAGTCTGGCATTCTTTCCAGCGGCTCCGCTGCTACGTACGGTTCCCTTGTGAACGAGAGGAAGATCTTCGGCGATCGAGCGAAGCGGATCGCCGTCGTCCATGGAAAGGAAGAGTGGACGAATATGTTCAAGACCGACGGGAAGAAGGTATGGGGAGGGGCGCAATACATGGGCGGCTTTTTCGACAACTGCAAGCAATGGGCGAAACTTCGACACGTTCGTCGATCTGATGTGATGCATTGCGCTCATGAGTGCCAGTGCTGGTTCGTGACCATGAAGGAGGACCGCCTGGTGGCGTTCGGGAAGGTTTGCAAGGACTACGCCTGAATCTGAGGCGTTTGGGGGTAGCTTCCAGAGCAGCGTTGCAGTGACGCTCTGGGAGTAGTTAGCTAGAACCACTGCGTGCTTTCTGATCGGTCTGGGTAAAGAGCGATCGCCCACTCACGACGGGGGCGGAACATTATCGAAATATTGAGCCAAAAAGGATGTGACTAACCAAAGTAACAATTGTATATGTATGTATATATATATATATAGATGTATATAGACATACATATATATATATATATATATGTACAGTGGAAAAGAAATGGGCGACACAATAAAGAACACAGAAGCACTTAACGCATGATATAATGCAAAGATACGCGGCTGAATGAGAAAAACCGTTGGGAACGTCCAGAAAACGAGACGGCCTTCCCCGGGGGCTGGCATTTTGAGTAATTGTCACCACCTGCGTCTGCGGGGTGGCATCTTGCGCAATTGGGAGGCCCTGCCGGGGTGGTGTCCCGCGCAGATCCATGCTGGGCCGCGTCCTCCCCTGGGGCTGGCATCTGCGCAATTTCCGCTCGCGGACCCGGCCGCGCCCGCGCGCGTTTTATGCCCGCTTTCGCAAAGTGCAGGGACGAGGCCGGGCAGCTGATCGTGCAGCTTTGGTTCGCTCAGTTCTTGCGCTGACTACAAAAAACCGCTCTGGGCGCCGGGGCCAGGCGAGGTCTGCAGCGCTGCTTCTCATGCGGTTGACGTGCCAGGTCGGGCGCGTCCTCCTACAGGCGGATTTGGGGCAAGGATAGAGGATGGTCAAACATGCTCAAACGTAGTCAAAACATACTCCAAAGATCGCACCCCGACCTTTTGACATAACATAATAAGTTTTGGATCTTCCTCGTGGAGAGGGATGCGCCCGACTTATAAAGCGTCGTCCTTCCTTCATCTTTCTTTCGCCTTTTTCGCCTTCCTCTTCGCGCCTTCTCCTTCCTGTCACTACTGCCGCGGCGGCCTCTCGCCCTTCCCCTCCTCCTTCTCCTCCTCCTCCGCCTTCTCCTCCTCCTCCTCCGTCTCCTCCTCCTCCTCCCCCTCCTCCTCGTGCTCCTCCTCCTCCTCTTTTCCGCGGAGGGGGAGGAGGGGGAGAAGGAGGAGGAGGAGGAGGAGGAGGAGGAGGAGGAGGGCGAGGAGGAGGAGGAAAAAGAGGAAGAGGAGGAGGAGGAAGAGGAGGAGGAACAAATACATCAAGAGACGGAAGAGAAGGAAGGAGGAGGAATCTTTGCTCATCCGTTTATCCATTCCCTCTCCGTTTCCCGGCCTCTCCTTTCTTGCCTCTCTCCTGCTCGTGTGCTGCCGTTCTGCCCCTGCCAGCCTCCCTCTCTCCGCTCTCCTCCCCCCCAATCCCCGCCTCCCCCATTCGCCAGGCGGTGGGGGTGGCAGGTCCAGCGCGAGCGATCCGTGCCGACACACACACATTTCTGTTTATATTTAATTATTCAACACTTATGTATGTATGTATGTATGTATGCATGCATGCATGCATGCATGCATGCATGTATGTATGTACGCATGTATGTATGTATGAATATATATATATATATATATATATATATATATATTTATGTATATATTTTCTATGCATGTATATATATAAGGTATGTACACACATATATATACATATATATATATATATATGTATACATGTATAGCGCAACCGCAAGCGAAGGCGCAGGCGGCGTCAAGGGTCGACCAGGGCTACGGGCGGAGCTGAATTATCCAGCGAGCGCACTCACGGCTGCCAAAGCTGCCGCCGAGGGGCGCTGAGCGGCGCCGGGGGCTGAAGGCGGCTGCAGGAGCTGCATCCGTGACGACACGCGCGCGTACAATATCTTCACGGTCGAAGCCTGCTCCGCCGCCCGCGGGGCTCCTCCCACCTCTGCGCCGTGTCCTCCTGTCCGGCTGGTGCCCAAAACGTGGGGCTCCGGCGCGCCCTGCGCTGCCCCGATCGCGTCTTGGACCAGGAGGAAAAAAAAACACACACAGACACAGCGCATCGTCGATTCCCCAGAAAATAGGGGAAACAATGAAGAGTGTGGGGGGAAGACGAAAACCCAGAAAATATGGAAAAATATGGGACATCTGGTTATTTGCATGTATTTATTTGTGTGTCCCAGGGCCCCTTCATTGGACCCATTTCGAAAGTGATGAAGATGTTACCCATCGGCCGATGAAAGGAAGTACTTTTGGGCTCCCAGAGCCCAATCTACTTGTCTAGCGCCTTCCTACTGCAAGAGTCGCTGTGCTTTTGCTGCGTTCTGTGATTCTCTGGGCGGGCCTGAACCCCATCTACTCCAGCCGCCTTCCTACCTCATGGTTCTACCTACTTCTTCCGACCGAGGGGCACTTGTGTAGTTTTCCTTTTTCACTGACGTCCGTTCCTGGGCGCACCAGCAGAGGAACTTACTTGCACATTCGATACATAAAAGGGTTCAAGAGGTAAAACCCCAAGTGTGGCAGGCTAGTTGCAAGTCCGTCGTAAGCGGGCATGAGCTGGTGGACCCGTTGCGAAATATATTCGAGTGACAACAGTCGAAGCAACCCAAACAATTTAAATAAGTGGACAACGCGCCTAACCAGGAACACCGAAATCTCCCGAGTCTTCTCCCGGGAAGGTCTAGAGCTTTTAAATACGGAATGCGGTTGTCAATCAGCCGCAGCAGAGAATCAATGGCAATCCCGCCACGAAGGTTTTTTTTTTTTTTTTTTTTTTTTTTTTTTTTTTTGTTTTTGAAAAAAAAACATGTCAAGCCGAAATCAACTTTGAACGTGTCAAACCAGGATAGCGACGCGGCCAACAAAAACGCTTGTTTTTTTTGTGGGGGACGCTTGCAAGGACGCTGGAACGCATGCCTGGGGAGCTTGCAAGCTTCGAGAAGCAAGCGTCCACGGAACTTCGCAGGAACTGCGAAGGACCTGTGGAGAAGGCTTCAGGCGAGAAGGCTTCAGGCACGCGTGTTGGGAACGAGGAGGAAAACGCTTCTCGGGACACGCTGCGACTTCAAGCAGCCTGCTGCGAGGCTCCCTGTCCGGCGCCGAAAGAGCTTCCAGGCCACCTTGCGCTGCTGGTTTCTAATCTGAGGCCCTCCTAGCTCTCAGAGAGCCATCTGGGAAGACGCTCCCCAGAACAAACCGAAATCTCAAGCAGCCTGCTGCGAGGGTGCCTGCCCGGGAGCCTTGGAGAGGGGCTGGCGTAGCTCCGCCTGCGGGCTTCTAATCTGAGTGAACTCTCCAAGGAGCTATCCGGAAATCCGAACACCGTCAAGGAAGGAACTATGGTTGCCCCTCCCTGCACAAGGACATGGGATTCAGACCCCGCCACAGAAGTACATTTGAAGGCACATCTGCAACACGCAATCTAGTTGAAAGCAGTTGAAATTGTAGAAGTTGGAATGTTCCGCCCCCCCCCACAACGTGGAATTCAATCGGTCAACTGCAACATCGGGAGCATATTTGTAGATCCGACACCAAGATAAGTATCTCAGTTTTCCTCCTCCTCCTCCTCATCCTTCTCTTCCCTCTCCTCCTTCATTGTTTTTTTTTCTTCTTCCCACCTGTGCGTTTCCGTGCGCTTCTTTCGTATGACTATCATCATTACCGTCATCGCGACCGTGACCTCTACCAAGATCTTCGACTGGGGAGCCAACGCCAATCTTTGATTAACTTGGCCCTCGCGTCGCCGATGGGTTTCGGATTTCGAAGTGTCGTTGACAGGGGAACGCGTAGCATATTACATTTGGTATCGAAATTGTGCGCTTTGCTCCTATGTCTCTCCTCTTCTTGGTGTTCCCGCTGGCGGCCTGCGAGAGATCGCTGCCGCTACCGTTCTACTACTTAGCGCCCCGACCAGGACAAGCACCATCATCATCACCACAACCCGGCGACCTAGATCATCACCCCCTTGACCGCCACCACTGCGAAGACAAACGCCACCATTACCAACACCACCGCATTTAGCAGTGCCACCATAAACATGACTGTTGCTATTGCCCCTCCTCCTCCGTGGCTTGTTCCTGCGTGTGGGGAACTTCGACGTATTGGTAGGGGAGGGGAGGGCTGGGCGTTCCGATATGACTCTGTCACATCGTAGGATCTTGAAGACAGGGGCTTCTGGCAGCGAGGTGGTCGGGACTTATGGGCTTGGCACGGGTGCATGCGCTGCAGCATGTTTGTCTCATCCTGGGCTCCTCCTCCTTCTCCTCCTCGTTCTCCTCCTCCAGGTGGCAGTGAAGATGGAGAGGCCCAAGCCGGGCGGACTGCAGGACGAGGTGGATATCCTGCTGCAGCTCGCGCGGCCGGGGCCTTTGCAAGGCTTCCTGGCAGTGCGCTTCTGGGGCCTCGAGGCCGCGGTGGCGACGACGGCGGGTCTGCGACGACAGGGGTGCAGGAAGGAAGGAGGAGGAGGAGAAGGAGGAGGGGGGGGAAGGGTGTTGGCGGGGAGGGGGGGAGGGAGGGAGGGAGGGAGCGAGGGCGGGGGAGAGGCAGGAGAAGAGGGGACGACCTCGAAGCAGAAGTGTTTGCCTGGAACCACAGCTTGCAAGCAAACCGCCAGGCAGGGGAAGAGCCTGCGCACACCACCGCGCACGCAAACGGGCAGGGGAACATAAATCCTACGTGCACCATGATCGGCAAGGAGAGGCGACGAACATTGAGCAAACATACGATTCGTCCCGACATTCTGTTTAATCAGAACTCGAGAAGCCAAGCGCAAGCCATTGAAGTGCTGCCGCAGGGTGGGTTGTTCATGGGCACAAGCCCTCGAGCGCCTGCTCTCCCTGCGGATGGGACGCCGCTCTGTGTGCACTGGCAGGAAGGGCCCAACCAACGCCTTTCTGTACGCAGGTCGCGAGGACGTACCAGTGCGAGGACAATGCCTGGCGGATCAACCGCAGCGAAGAACGCAGCCTGACCCTCATGTACCTGCACACCCCTAGTCGACCCGGGCACCTCTCGCAGACTAGAGCCTCGACGACTGGATCCTGAGAGTCCCTGAAGCCCCGCGATGGAGTCGCTGGGCACGGCTTAGTAGCTACCGCAACTGGTATGGTTACGTCAAGCTTTGAGCCGCTTGTGCTTAAGGAGAGGAGGGAGGGAGGCTTTGGATTCCATGCGGGAATGGCTGTGCACGTGCCCCTGTGGGTCCGCAAAGGCCGAACTCAGAGGCCTCGCCCAAGAGTGCGACAGATACGCGGGCGCGATGCGGACCTCCGGGGACGGCGCGAGCGGTGCGAGGGGAAAGAAAGGGCACCATAGCTTGAAGGGGAAACACACACACACACACAGGTTGGCCCAGTCGCCTGTCCCGGGCGAGGGTTTCAGCCTCCTCGACGGGAGGCATGTGAATTCCTGCTGCCCGTGTATTCGTGCTTCAGGGAGATGGGCAGGGTATTTCAGATACGTATGTGGAGTCGGGGATGAGGGGATAGCGTGTTGGTTTGGGCAGATGCGATGCTGCGGCCCAGCCTGTCCTCTGTAGGCATGCTGTGGGCAGGCGTGTGGGGCGAATAATCTTGAGCGGGGCAAAAGGCCAGGTGCTCTCTCGGCAAAGTGGGGCGTAAAGCCGCCCGCTAGCATCTGACCTCATGTGTGCACAGTGCGGACCTGTCTAGACATTAGTGCCCTCTCGGGTATCCTTGTGAAGAATGGGCTAGCTTCGGTAGCTGTAACAAACTTGGCTCGGAGCGTGCCGCATGTTCAACATCGGGAAGGAGGAGGGAGGAGGGAGCAGGGAGTGGGGAATATGGGGAAAGATGATGATGATGATGCTGATGATGATGATGATGATGATGGTGGTGGTGGTGGTGGTGATGATGATGACGAGGAGGAGGAGGAGGAGGAGGAGGAGGATGTCGATCTTCCTTCGTGGCCTTCTACCTCTCTCTGCGCTGGAGTCTCCTGGCCCATGCCCATGCTCTCTTTGCCTTCCCCATGCGTCGCCGTTGCTGGCTGCGTGGTTAAAGCGTCGAGATCCTCGGGGTACGGTCGGGTCATTCCCCTCCTGAGCGGTTCTCCGCGTGGCTTCGGTGAGGCTGTCTCTGGGGCATGCCCCATCGACGCCTCTTCCCCTCACCTGTTAGAGCCCTCCTTGCGCGCGCGTGCGGGGTGGCTCGTTCTCTTCTTCTTGGTTGCTAGTGTCTTGCGTTCATGGTAACGCGAGGAGGCCGCGCAACTCGCTGCCGAGCAAAAGAGGAGGTCGCCGACGAGGCGGATGAGGAGAAGGAACGAGGAGGAGGAGGAGGAGCAGGAGGAGGAGGAGGAGGAGGAGGAGGATGAGGAAGGGAAGAAGAGCACGAGTATGATGGGAGAGGACGAGGAGGATGGGAGAGTTGACGAGAGACCAGGAAGGATTATTACGATGATGATGAGGAAGAGGAGGAGGCGGAGGAGGAGGGAGGAGGATGAGGCGGATAACGAGGTTGAGGAGGAGGAGGAGGAGGAGGCTTGCTTCCTGTATCACTGTGCCCCCTTTGGCCCCTGGAGGTCCTCTGGGCGGAAGCACAGGGGTGAATAGGGATAGATCTCCTACCTCGTTCACTTCAATGTCCTTGCCCTTGTCCTCGTTGTCCACCTGCTCATGTCAGCCAGGTCGCGAACATTTTTGTTGGTCCCGGAGAGTTGGGAGTCTCGGCTCCTCGTGCCTTGGTGGATCGAGGTCCTTGGCACGAGGCGGGGACCTATTGGCAATCCTCGCCGAGTTTGCCAAGTCAGAGTCTGTTTCGTCATCGAGAGTATTCTTGAGGACGCGCCCAGGATGTAAAGGTGTCCTGCTTTCTGGAATTTTCATTTCAGTGGATGTGCAGCGGAATTTTGAGTTGCCCCCCCTTGCGTATGAGTGTGACGGGGCGCCCGAGCTGTTTTCCGTAGGCGCCGTGCTTGTTTTTGAAGGCCGTGTGGGCGAGCCGGCCCGCCGCAGCCGCCGAATGGCATCGCAGGGGGCGTCGTCGCCTGGTCGCGTCGCCGAGCGTGCACAATTTGTGCTTTTCGGGGTCAGTGTAGCACAGCCCGCCGCAGGCCCCGCTTCAGGTCTCGAGTTATGATGTTCCGACCTAATTCAGCCTTGATCATAAGAGAGAGTTTCGAGCACCAGGGAAGTGCCAAAATTGGAGAGATTTCTCGCGTCGGGCCTTTCGCTAGCATGTCGGGCAGGCACCGTTTCGATACTTTCCTGGGTGCTCGAACATATTTCTGGGATGTGGTCCTTAAGTGCGATGGGAACAACATAGGTCTGGAGGGCAATATTGGGCGGGTCGGCCCGCCGCGGGCGCCGACTCGGTTGGAGCAGCGTCGCGAGTGGGTCGCGGGCGGGTCGCGCACGGGTCGCACTTGGGTCGTGGCTTTCGGGTGGGTCGAGGCTGTGGCGCGTGGCGGGTCGTGGGGGACGACGACGACAACCACGACGACAGCAGCAGCGATCCTTCTAAGACTGTTACCTCTTCGCTCGTCGCGTGTCAGTCGGCAGCTGCATGCCACGAGGCTCGACTCCCGCCCCCTCTTTCGGATGCCTGCGCCCCTTTTGGCTGGAGCTCCTCTCTCGTGCCGGCTCTTCGGGGTGAGCTCCGACAGGGCAGCAAAACGGGCGGGTCGGGCGGGCGGAGCGGAAGGGGGCGGGTCGGGCGGGCGGGCCCCGCTGGGCGGGACCTGGCGGGCAGGTCGCTCGAGCGGGCGGGGTGCACGCGGGGCCGCCCGAGGCGGGTGGGGAGCGCAGCGCGGGCGGGCCAGGCGGGGGCCCGGGCTGGGCGGGCGGAGCGGGCGGGCCCCGACGGGCGGAGCGGGCGGGCGGGGCGTGGCCTCGCGAGCTCTTGGAGAGGTCTTTTGGGCGGCAGCGGGCGAGGGCACGACGCCGAAGCTCGCTATGGGGGGTCGTGGGCGAAAGGGCAGCTCCTGAGTGGCGGGGAGGAGGTCTCGTTCGAGCGAGGGCGCGACTCCTGAACACGTGATGAAGAAGTATCAGGCGGGAACTGTTGTTGCCGTCGTCGTTGTCGTCGTCGTCATCGTCGTCGTCGTTGCTGTCGTTGTTGTTGTTGTTGTTGTTGAATATTATTCCTTCTAAAGAATTATTATTGTTGGGACCCCTGGTGCGCGACCTCTGCGCCGCGCCTAGGCCGCAGCTACATTTTCATCATTTTTTCGCGAAAGCTTCAGAAAAGTGGATTGTGTCCGGATCCGGTTGTTTTGTTCCCCCCCGTTTTCCCTTGCAAAAAACAATAGAAATGAAAATTCTTGTTCTTACTTGATCAAATTGCAAGAATCCCTTGCAAAAAATAAGGTAAAGTGGACATTCGTGCGCGCAAGACGAAATCCTTCCAAAACCTTAGGTTTCGTAACGATTTTAACATAAAAACATCAAAAACCCAATGGTTTTTTAAGAAAAAATTGTCAAAATGTCCTTCCGCGCGCGCTGTCCGAATCCCACAAAACCAATGGTTTTTCAACATTTATGTTACATGAGCTCGCGCGAGCTACTTTTTCTTGTTCTAACATAATCAAATTTCAATAATCCCTTGCAAAAAATAAGGTAAAGTGGACATTCGCGCGCGCAAGACGAAATCCTTCCAGAACCTTAGGTTTCGTAACGATTTCAACATAAAAACATCAAAAACCCACTGGTTTTTCAAAAAAAAATGTCCAAATTTCATTCCGCGCGCGCTGTCCGACTCTGGTTTTTCAACATTTATGTTACATGAGCTCGCGCGAGCTACTTTTTCTTGTTCTAACATAATCAAATTTCAATACTCCCTTGCAAAAAAAAAGTAAAGTGGACATTCGCGCGCGCAAGACCAACAAAAAACACGACGATCTCAGGAACTTGCCCCAAAAATGTGACCAACTCCGCTCTCTCTGTCTCTCTCTCTGTCTGCTCTCTGTCTCTCTCTCTGTCTGTCTGTGTCATGTATTGTATGTCACAATTGCAGGATGCTGGGCACACGCGCGCCCCGAATAAGTGACCAAGTTCTGTGGGTGTGTACCCCACGCCAGTGTAGTAGCCACGGTCGTCCGCACGCCACGAAGTGAAGTGTCCCAACGTCATAGGGCGGGAAGCTGGGTTTGGGTGGTCGCGAAGAGTCGTTTGGATATTTGGTAGAGCTTGAACTGCCCCCCCACGAAGTGGGGGTATTGTCTCGCGTCGCATGAAAACCCTGGCACTGGTGAGAACACTGAGCGTTCGGGTAAAATGATTGTTGTTGTTGTTGTTGTCGTTGTCGTTGTTGTTGTTGTTGTGGTTGTGGTTGTTGTTGTGGTTGTGGTTGTTATTATGGTTTTTGCTCTTCTGGTTCTTCTTCTTATTATTGTTGCGACTATTGTTGTTATTGTTGTTGGTGTTGTTGCTGCTGCTGTTACTATTGATACTTTTGTTGTTGTTGTTGTTGATGTTGTTGTTGTTGTTGTTGAACATTATTTATTCTAAAGAATAATTATTGTTGGGCCCCCTGGTGCGCGCCCCCCCTGCGCCGCCTAGGCCGCAGCTACATTTTCATCATTTTCGTGAGGAAGCCTCAGAAAAGAGGGTGTGTACAGGATCCGGTTGTTTTGTTGTAATCCGCTTTCCCTTGCAAAAAACAATAGAAAATGACATTTCTTGTTCTAATATAATCAAATTTCAAGAATCCCTTGCAAAAAATAAGGTAAAGTGGACATTCGCGCGCGCAAGACGAAATCCTTCCAAAACCTTAGTGTTCGGAGCGATTTTAACATAAAAACATCAAAAAACCAATGGTTTTTCAACAAAAAATTGTCAAAATCTCATCCCGCGCGCTCTTGCGGATTCGTAGGAAACCCAACACTTTTTAAACATTTCTGTCAAACGGGCTTTTGCGAGCAACTTTTTCGAACTTCTGCGACAACGGTTGCGCACCTGCCAGGGCCATCATCCCTGTCAAATAATACCATGCGGGACACATTCGTTTTTTCTTCGCGCGCGCACGCCGTCGTCGTCGGCCGCGGGGCCCTGAATAGTAGCCACGGTCGTCCGCATGCCACGAAGTGAAGTGTCCGAACGTCATAGGGCGGGAAGCTGGGTGTGGGTGGTGGCGAAGAGTCGTTTGGACATTTGGTAGAGCTTGAACCGGCCCCCCCACAAAGTGGGGGTATTGCCCGCCTCCTATGACAACCCTGGCACTGGTGAGAACGGAGTGTCCCCACGTGCTAGTAATTGTTGTTGTTGTTGTTGTTGTTATTGTTGCTGTTGCTGCTGTTGCTGTTGCTGATGCAATTGTTTTTGTTTTTTTTTGTATTGTTGTTGAATTCTTATTTCTGAAGAATAATTATTGTTGTTCCCCCCGCACCGGTGCACATGGTTTTTTCAGTCAAAGTGCGACCCTCGACGTTCGCACCCTGTTTTTTTGAGAGGGAAAGTCTTGATCCTCAAATTGCGTTGTTGCCCCCCCGGATTACAACAACAACGGTTCCCGCTTGAGACTTCCTTACAATTTACTCATGACCCCCGCTCCCGCCTGAGACTTCCTCACAATTTACTCAGGATCGGCGCTCCCGCTTGAGACTTTTTCGTCAATTTACTCAGGACCCCCGCTCCCGCTTGAGACTTCCGCACAATTTACTCAAGGAGCGGCGCTCCCGCTTGGGACCTCCCGCACAACTGAGCTACGTTGAACTCTCATAACGGCGCTCCCGCCTGGGACCTCCTTCGAACTCTCACTCCAGAAGAATAATTATTGTTCTCGTACGCATTTCTCCGAGGGAATAGAGCTCAGAGGCGATTAGTGCGTACGCGCGGCCGCGCGGCCCCGCGCGGCCGCGTCTGGGATTTTTCCGGCCGTTTCGCTTGGGACACCCTTGGAATTCTGAAAATCGGTGGCACCCCTCACGCAGATCGCGACGTCATGGTCAAAAACACAAGGGATTTGCCACGACTTCGAACATCGGTGGCGCCCCTCACGCAGATCGGCGGGGTCAGGGTCAAAAAACACATGGGATTGGCAACGTGCCAGCGCTGCAGCTGGTGACGTTCGGCTTGGGTATCGTCTCCCATGTGCCCCCGAACATTGCCAGAGCTCTCACCCCAACGTGGCCGGCGACGGCGGGCCCCAGTTCACCTCCCACGTCTCCTTGAGCGTTGCCTTCCGCATCACGCTGAGCAGCATCGCCAGTGCCTGCTGCTGAGGCTTACCCTTTTCGCACAAGCAGATCCTGGCGCTGTAGTAATGGCGCTTCGTTATTGTATATAGCTGATAAAATTCCCGCACGCGCGAATCCCAGCAATGTGATTGATGACGTCGGGCTCCGACTTCACCTCCCGCGGGGCCGCTGGGCAACAACACTGTCCACTGCCGTATTTCGCTTTCCTGCACGCAGTGACCCCAGCGTTATGTCTACTGAAATGGGGTCTCAGTGTGGATTGCCGCTGATATCTGCTTGCGACAAGTGAAATGGGGTCTCACCGACAAGTGCCAGAGCTCGCTGCCTCTGATTGCGGGTTCGCCTCCCGCGCTTTTCCAATTACACGTGGCCAGGAAGAAATATAACCCCCCAAAAGGGGTACGATCGAAGATGAAGAGGGCGGGTATCCAGGGTTTGGGATATGCATAGTGAATGACGCGCGGGCAGATAGGAACGAGCAGTCTTATAATGGTTGTTGTTGAATATTATTACTTCTAAAGAATGATTATTGTTGGGCCCCCTGGTGCACGCCCCCCTCGCCGCGCCTAGGCCGCAGCCACATTTTCATCATTTTCGTGAGGAAGTCTCAGGCAAAACGGGGGAGTCCGGATCCGGTTGTTTTGTTGACGCCCGCTTTCCCTGCAAGATCTTGTTCTAACATAACCAAACTTCAAGAATCCTTTGTTTGTTGTTTTGTTGAGTCCGGATCTTGTTCTAACATAACCAAACTTCAAGAATCCCTTGCAAAAAATGACACGAACTGCACACTCGCGCGCGCAAGACGAAATCCTTCCAAAACCATAGTTTTCGTAGCGATTTTAACATAAAAACATGAAGAACCCAATTGTTTTTCAAACAAAAATGTCAAAATTTCATCCCGCGCGCTCTTGCGGATTTGTAGGAAACCCAACACTTTTTAATCATTTCTGTCAAACGGGCTTTTGCGAGCAACTTTTTCGAACTTCTGCAACAACGGTTGCGCACCTGCCAGGGCCATCATCCCTGTCAAATAATACCATGCGGGACACATTCGTTTTTTCTTCGCGCGCGCACGCCGTCGTCGTCGGCCGCGGGGCCCTGAATAGTAGCCACGGTCGTCCGCATGCCACGAAGTGAAGTGTCCGAACGTCATAGGGCGGGAAGCTGGGTGTGGGTGGTGGCGAAGAGTCGTTTGGAAATTTGGTAGAGCTTGAACCGGCCCCCCCACAAAGTGGGGGTATTGCCCGCCTCCTATGAAAACCCTGGCACTGGTGAGAACGGTGTGTCCCCACGTGCTAGTAATTGCTGTTGTTGTTGTTGTTGTTGTTGTTGTTGTTGTTGTTGTTGTTGTTGTTCGGTAAGGCTTTGCCCCTGGCCCCGGCTTGTTGTTGAGATTTTCTTCTTCTCTCAAAACTCAAGTGCTTACCCTTAAGGGTAATCGGAGCTCCAGCTACCGAGGGTTTGCCTCACGGGGCCGGAGAAGGGGTTGGCACTGGGGCGGCAGCGGAAGGTGCCCCATGGGGCTGGAGAACGGGCCGGCATTCCTGGCGCGTTTCCAGGGGTTTCCCCCGGATTTCCGCGAATCCTTCTGGATCCCTTTGGATTTCTGAAGACTCCTCCGGACTGTTTAGGATCCCCAGGGGTTCCTTAGGACCCCCCCAAATCCCTCGGGATTTCTCAGGAGCAATTCCGCGGAACTCTCGAGGATTCCTCCGGATTCTCCAGGATTCCTCAGGCTCCTTCTGGAGTCCCCAGGATTCCTCAGGATCCCGCAGGAATCCTTGGGATCCCAAGTGATTCTTCAGGATCTCCCCATGGGGTTCCCAGGATTCCGTTGGGCTCTTCAGGACTCTACAGGATATCTTCGAATTCTTCAAGATCCCCAAGGCTTACTCAGGACACTTCAAGATTCCTCAGGATCCACCATTTCTCCTCAGGACGCGGAAGATCTGAACGCGGTGGGCGCCCCTGCCGGCACGGCGCCCACGGCGCACTATTACTACCACTAGTCCTGCACTACTACTACTACTACTACTACTACTACTACTACTACTACTACTACTACTACTACTACTACTACTACTACTACTACTACTACTACTACTACTACTACTACTACTACTACTACTACTACTACTACTACTACTACTACTACTACTACTACTACTACTACTACTACTACTACTACTACTACTACTACTACTACTACTACTACTACTACTACTATTGTTATTATTCTTCATGGTTGCGCCACATCCGCCGACCCCGTAAGTGCGTTCTAGCAAGACATGTCGGACGCTGTTGAAAGAGCAGGCGGAAATGTCGGGTGCACAGAAGAAACATAATTCATCGGGGGAGAGGCTCAGTCGGAAATGGGTGGAAGGGGCGAAATAACGAGGTGCGACGTGACGTGCGCGGCGTGCGGAGGAGCGTTCTCGGACACGAAACATTTGCAGCGGCAGCAGGTGGGGAATCATCAACATGCAACAGGAGCGGCGCGTGCAAGAGAATACTAACGAAGTCGGAGAGGTCGTTTGGCGTGTCGGAGCTTTCGTGGGCCGTTTTGGAGGCTTCTTGAGGCCTTCTTGGCTCGTGTTTAGGCCCTCTGGACCCCGGAAAAATCCCGTGATGCGCTCGTGCCGGGCCCGGGGGGGTCAAATCTCCGGTTTGTGGTCCCTGGTGGGGTTCTGGGAGGCGGAACTATCTCATGCGTCTGGAGATCCAGAAGGAGGTAGCGGATTCACGTTTCCCCTCCTTCTCTTCCCCTTCCTCCCTTCTCCCTCCTTCCTCCTTCCTCCTTCCTCCTTCTTCCTCGTCGTCCTCCTCCTTCTCCTGCTTCTCCTCCTCCCCCCCTCCCTCCTTTCTCCTTCTACCTTCTCCTTTCCTTCTTCCTCCTTCCTCTTCGTCCGCCCCCTTGTTCTCCGGCCGTTTCCTCCTCCTTTCCCCTCCGGGGCGCTGGCTTGAAGCGCCGCCTGGGGACCACGGCCACGGGCGAGCTGGCCGCGGCCTCGGTCAGCGTCTCAGCGTTGGCCTCGGCGCCGCTGGTCGCCGATGCCGTCGCGACTGAGCCCCGCCTGCGGGCGCGGCGGGCGCGCCGGACGCGTCCGCGCAGAAGGGGGGCGTTTCGGCGTGCCTCACGGCGTCGCTGCAGGACGACGACGCCGAGAGCCCCCTGCCGACCCAGGCCGTGGAGCTGCAGGCCGACGGTTCGCGCTGGGCCGAGGCGCGGCTGGCGTGCCCGCTGTGCCGGCGGCCGCTGGACCTGCAGGTGCGCGTGAAGCCTGGAGACTCGCCTCTTTTGGACTTGCCCTGGGATCGACTGAAGAAGGAGGGAAGGGTTCAGGGGTTAGAACCGATCCTGACACCACCCCTGCAAATTCACCTACTACACATGACGCCATGGCGCCGCCGCCTCGCGCTGCCCGCGGCGATGCTGCTGGAAACCGCGCCTCTGGCGCGCTGGCAGCGATGCCTGCTGGGCGGAACGGCGCAGCTGCCGCCCCAGAGCCGAGCGGCTGGCAGCCAGCCGATGCCAGCGCTGGCAGCCGCAGACCAGCGACGCCCCCGCGTGCCAGCGGGCGCGCGCAGCCGCTGATCACGCGGCGCGGTGGTCGCCAGCACCTGGAGGGCAGCCAGTGGGGCCCAAGGTATTGGAGCTACAACCACGAGTGCTGGGTGTACATCGCGGAGAACAACGACGAGTTTGTCTACATCCGCTCTCTGCAGCGCAATCAGCGTTTCCGCAACTGGACTCCAAGGGCGCCTTGGGGAACGCGCGCGACGAGTGCCGTTGGAATCGATGGCCATCGCGCGTGGCCCGGAGAGTTTTACATGAGAGGCCATGCCCAGGAATGTCGGCTGCAAGGCCCACTGCTCGAGCAGGCTTGAGTTTTATTTTTGAAAAGTTCGCCTCGAGCGCTCAATGCACGCACAAGTTTTGGCCACTTCACTATAAATGAGATGTGGCTTATTATATACATCTCGGTGAAACGCAGGGCGCCCTCCCAAGGGGCGTTGCCGAAGGGGGTGACCCATTGCAGAATTTGTTTATGCAATTTTCGTGTTTGTCAACGCGTGTCTGCCTTTATCTTGATTGTTGAGATCCTCTGTGCGACAGCGTGCTTGTGATGGTGGGCAGGCGTTGAGAATGATCTGATACCAGCTTCTGTTATATTGCTGTTGGCGGCGCCCGCTGCGTCTTCGACGCAGCAGCTTTTGGTGTTGTTCTAGACTGCTCCGATCCTCTTTCTCCGCTCGCCCGCGTCCCATTCTTCTCCGCCCTCGAGCGCCGAAGGTGTTTGGGGGGCGCGCCGAGGGGGCGCCGAAGAGTGCGTGGAGAAGAAAGAAGAGCCTTGGGTCGTCTGTCGCCCTCCCCCTGCCCGACCATGCCAGCGGATGTGCTACGTACCTTTGCGCGCAGCTGTTGCGTTCGGGACCCGGCTGAGGCGATGCAGAATTTTTCTGCCCAGCTGCTTGCGAATTTGAAGGAGTGAGAGGGTCGCGGGTTCTTTCCTCCTTCGCCCGAGTCCCGCCCTCGCGGCCGGGGCTCGGTGCGGGGTGCGTGTGACGAGAAACTGTGTAATGCCCGCGTATCTATGCTTTATTCTGGGCTGGCCCGCGCGGCGTTCGCAGCGCAGGGGCGAACGCTGGGCGCGGTGATAGCGGACTTGGAGGAAGGCAGAAACGTCAGCTGGATGTCGAGCTACGTGGCCATGGCGCGCGTGGGGGCTCGCCGCGGCCTGCTCCTATATCGGCCATTTTCGAGACAGCCGTGCACGCGGGGAGGTTTGGAAGGAACGAGGCTGTTGTTGCAGAAGTTGCGGGGGGAAGCGCTGCCGTGGCCCGAAATCGAGGAGAGGTTGATGCCGCGGAAGACGTGCGGGAAATGTCGGAAGGTAAAACAATAGGCCGAATTCACTACGAATGAGTTCGGCGCGAAGTCGGGCCCGAGCTTCTGCTGCGAGCGCGCGGAGATGTTGAAGGGGGCAGGGGGAAAGTGGTGCGCGACTTGTGAGCAATGGGCCGAGATGGCGTCCAGAGTGGCGGGGGCCGAATCCGAGAGGAACAGAGTTTTCGTGCGGACGAGCAAATGCGACCGGTGCGCAGGGCCAGCATCCCGGAGGAAGTCTCGGAAAGAGTCGCAAGGGTGGCAGGAGAATGTGCGAGAGGAATTCAAGGACCGTTGCACAGAGTGCTCGGAATTCCTGAAGACGGAGGCAGAAATTGCGGCGAACCAGTGCGCGACGAAGGGCGCAGGGGAGAAGCTCTACAAGAAGTGCGCGGGGAAGAGGAAATGCGGATGGAACGAGTGGAGCAAATCGCAGAAGGAAGCGGCGTGCATGAATGGCGCGAACACTGCT
>CAUYUJ010018742.1:147500-175000 GCA_963575745.1 Prorocentrum cordatum
TTTTAGCGCTCCCCTCACACGGTTCGTAGCCCCATAGGGGGTTCCACCGAAAGGCCCCGGTGGCAGGGTTCGCATGGCGGCCCCGCACCATTTTGGCGCACCCATCACACGGTTCGTGGCCCCATAGGGGGTTCCACCGAACGCCCCAGTGGCAGGGTTCGCATGGCGGCCCCGCGCCAGTTTGGCGCACCCCTCACGGTCCGTGGCCCCATAGGGAGCTCCACCGAAGGCCCCAGTGGCAGGGTTCGCATGGCGGCCCCGCGCCAGTTTGGTGCACCCCTCACACGGTTCGTGGCCCCATAGGGAGCTCCACCGAAAGGCCCCAGTGGCAGGGTTCGCATGGCGGCCCCGCGCCAGTTTGGCGCACCCCTCGCACGGTTCTTGGCCCCATAGGGGGCTCCACCGAAGGCCCCAGTGGCAGGGTTCGCATGGCGGCCCCGCGCCAGTTTGGTGCACCCCTCACACGGGTCGTGGCCCCATAGGGAGCTCCACCGAAGGCCCCCGTGGCAGGGTTCGCATGGCGGCCCCGCACCATTTTGGCGCACCCCTCACACGGTTCGTGGCCCCATAGGGAGGTCCACCGAACGCCCCAGTGGCAGGGTTCGCATGGCGGCCCCGCGCCAGTTTGGTGCACCCCTCACACGGGTCGTGGCCCCATAGGGAGCTCCACCGAAGGCCCCAGTGGCAGGGTTCGCATGGCGGCCCCGCGCCATTTTGGCGCACCCCTCGCACGGTTTGTGGCCCCATAGGGGGCTCCACCGAAGGCCCCAGAGGCAGGGTTCGCATGGCGGCCCCGCGCCAGTTTGGTGCACCCCTCACACGGTTCGTGGCCCCATAGGGAGTTCCACCGAAAGCCCCAGTGGCAGGGTTCGCATGGCGGCCCCGCACCATTTTGGAGCACCCCTCACACGGGTCGTGGCCCCATAGGGAGTTCCACCGAACGCCCCAGTGGCAGGGTTCGCATGGCGGCCCCGCGCCAGTTTGGTGCACCCCTCACACGGGTCGTGGCCCCATAGGGAGCTCCACCGAAGGCCCCAGTGGCAGGGTTCGCATGGCGGCCCCGCACCATTTTGGCGCACCCTTCACGCGGTTCGTGGCCCCATATAGGGAGCTCCACCGAAGGCCCCAGTGGCAGGGTTCGCATGGCGGCCCCGCGCCAGTTTGGTGCACCCCTCACACGGTTCGTGGCCCCATGAGGAATTCCCTTGCTTCGTCCCACCTGCCCTGCGGTTTTCACACTTGCGTATGGTTGGGTCCTTTGCCTGGATAATTTGTTGTTGTTTTTTCTTTCTCCCTCTCTCTCTCTCTCTTTTTATCTCCATGTCTCTTTCCTTCTTTTTCTCTCTCTCTCTCCCCCTCTCTCTCTCGGTCATTACATCTCTCATTTGTTCCCAACCATCCTGTGGTGTTGGGCCCTCGTTTTGAAGAGACAGCGCCCCGCGTTCCCACTCCTCCTCCTGCCGCTCCTCCCTCCTCCCATCCCTGCCTCTGCATGCTCGCATGTCACTTTCGGCGCACCAATGACACGCTTCGTGGCCCCAGAGGGAGCTCCACCGAAGGCCCCAGTGGCAGGGTCCGCATGCAGTTCCACCCTCATTTAGGCGTACCATTCACACGTTTCGTGGTCCCATGGTGTGCTCCACCGAAGGCCCAAGTGGCAGGGTCTGCATGCAGTTCCACGTCGATTTCGGCGCACCTCTCACACGTTTCGTGCCCCATAGAATGCTCCGCCGAAGGCCCAAGTGGCAGGGTCTGCATGCAGTTCCACCCTCATTTCGGCGCACCCCTCACACGTTTCGTGGCCCCATAGGGAGTTCCACCGACGGCTCCAATGGCAGGGTCCGCATGCAGTTCCACCTCCGTTTCGGTGCACCTCTCGCACGTTTCGTGGCGCCATATGGTGCCCCGCTGAAGGCCCCAGTGGCAGGGTCCGCATGCTGTTCCACCCCCAGTTCGGCGCACCCCTCGCATGTCTCGTGGCCATAAGGTGCTCCGCCCGAGGCCCCAGTGGTGGGGTCCGCATGCAGTTCCACCTCCATGCTGGCGCACCCCTCGCATGTCTCGTGGCCCCTATAGGGTGCTCCACCCGAGGCCCCAGTGGCGGGGTCCGCGTGAAGTTCCACCTCCATTTTGGCGCACCCCTCGCATGTCTCGTGGCCGAAGGCCACAGTGGCAGGGCCCGCAAGCAATTCCACATCCATTTCGGCGCACCCCTTACACGTTTCGTGGCCCCATATGGCGTTCCACCCAGGGCCCCAGTGGTAGGGTCTGCATGCAGTTCCACACCCGTTTCGGCGCACCCCTCCCACGTTTTTTTGCCATAGTCCGGTCCACCGAAGGCCCCAGTGGAAGGGTCCGCATGCAGTTCCACCTCCATTTCGGCGCTCTCCTCGCACGTTCCGTGGCCCCATGAGGTGCTCCGCCGAAGGCTCCAGTGGCAGGGTCCACATGCAGTTCCACCCGCAATCCGGCGCACCCCTCACACGTTTCGTTGTCGCATAGGGTGCTCCACCGAAGGCCCCAGTGGCAGCGCCCGCATGCAGTTCCACCTTTCATATCGGCGCACTTCTCACACGTTTCGTGGCCCCATGGGGAGCTCCGCCAAAGGTCCTAGTGGCAGCGCCCGCACGCGGTTCCACCCTGCATGTCGGCGCGCCTTTCACACGTTTCATGGCCTCACATGGGGCTTCACCGACGGCTCCAGTGGCAGCGTCCGCATGGCGTATTCGTGCCAATTTTGGTACACCCGTCACAAGCGTCGTGCCCCTTGAGAGGTTCACCGAGGACGATACACACAACTGCGTTACTCACAACTCACATGGTTTGGTCCTTCGCCAGGATAATTTTGCTTTCTCCCTCTCTCTATTTTTGTTGTTCTCTCTCTCTCTCTCTCTTTCTCTCTCTCTCTCTCACACTTCTACCCCTGTGGGCCGTCCTATTGTATTGGCCGCTGGCGTCCATTTCAGTTGTAGCGCCTCGCTGAATCGCATTGTTGCTACATTCCTAGCATCTGGGCATTCACATTCGTCTAAGCCGTAACAGTTCGAGGTTGCGCTGAGTTCTTGTTGAAGAAGGTTGTGAACACAGCAGCTTGGGGCTTGTCGAACAGTCGTGTGACGGCTGGGTGCAGGCTGGGGCTATTATGGGGTCACCTCGGGCCATCGCCGGCGATCTGTAAAGGCACCTTGGATCACTTGTCCCAACCATCCGTGGTGTTTTTTCCGTCGTTTTGAAGAGACAGCGCCCCGCGTCCCTCCTCCCTCCTGCCTCCTCCTTCTCCTCCTCCTACCGCTCCTCCCTACTCCCGTCTCTGTCTTTGCCCTCCGCATGTCCTCATCGTCGTCATATGGCCGCATGCAGTTCCACCTCCATTTCGGCGCACCTCTCAACCGTTTCGTGGCCCCATCGGATGCTCCGCGTAAGGCCCCAGTGGCAAGCTCCGCATGCAGTTTCACTTTCCTGTCGGCGCGCATAAAGTTCCATTTCCATTTCAGCGCACCCCTCACACGTTTCGTGGCCCCAGAGGGTGCTCCACCGAAGGCCCCAGTGGCAGGGTCCCCGTGCAGTTCCACCCCCATTTCGGCGCATCTGTCACACGTTTCGTGGCCCCATAGGGTGCTCTACCGAAGGCCTGAGTGGCTGTGTCCACATGCAGTTCCACCCCCATTTCGGCGGACCCCTCACACGTTTCGTGGTCCCATGGTGTGCTCCCGCATGCAGTCCCCCCATTTCGGCGCACCGCTTACACGTTTCGTGGCCCCATCGGATGCTCCGCCGAATCCCCAGAGGCAGGGTCCGCATGCATTCCCCCTTCCATTTCAGCGCACCCCAGTCCGTATGGAGTTCCACCTCGATTTCAGCGCACCCCCCACACGTATCGTGGCCACTTTGGGTGCTCCACCGAAGGCCCCAGTGGCGGGATCCGCATGCAGTTCCACACATATTTCGGCGCAGCCCTTACACATTTTGTGGCCCTATAGTGTGCTCCGCCGAAGGCCGCAGAGGCAGGGTCCGCATGCAGTTCCACCTCCAATTTCGGTGCGGATCCCCACACGTATCGTGGCCACATAGGGTGCTCCACCGAAGGCCCCAGTGGCACCATCCGCATGTGTCCCCGCCACCCATGGCGGTACACCCGTTACACATTTCGTGGCCCCATTGGGAGCTCCACCGAGGATCCCAGTGGCGCCTGTCGCATGCGTCCCTGGCGCCCATTTCGGCCCCCCGGACGTTTCGTGGCAATATAAGGAGCTCCACCGAAGACGATGCTCACAACTACATTATTCACAACTGCTTAGGGGTCCTTCGTCTGACACTGCTTCTTTGGTCTGAGGAGGCATGATGGCATTTGTCTAATGCCTTGGTTGGGACATCTTGTGCGATCGGCGGGGGGAGGGCACCTGAAGGCCTGGATCATGGATGGCTGCTGCGGAACCATCGAGAGCAACGTTGGAACCACCTTGGAGCCTCTGGGTGTCCTCATGGTTTTTTCGTGGCGAATGTTTGTGCTTCTTGCTGTCTTTGCAGGAACGGGCCCCCGAGAATCCAATACATTCTATACGAGAGGTAATGGGGCTGGCTCGGGGTAGGCGAAAAGAGACAGGGCAAGAGTGATGGCATAACATATAATAGTACCATGAGGCACCAGTGGATTTCGAAGTGGGGTGGGCCTGGTGTATTGGGGCTATCTTCGGGCACTGATGCAGCCTTTTCGGAGGCATCTTGCGGCCTCCAGGGGGGCCATCTTCGAGGTATCCTAAGCAACATCGGGGCCATACTGAGGCTTCTGGGCGCGATCTTGTGGACTCCTGGAGGCATCTTGGGGCCAACTTGGGCCCTCTCGGCCGCCTGGTTGTGTCGCCAGGGGGATTCTGGGATAACCTGGGGCAGCGATGGGGGCCGAGTTTATGGTTCCCAGGTGACTCCAGCAAGGCACCGGTCCAGCAGTGTACCTCACAACCTCGCGCCCCCCTTCAGAATGGGCTGGTGGTTTTGCACTCGAACGGCATTGTCCACCGGGACATCACCCCGCGCAACTTCGTCTTTGGGCTGAGCCACAAGGTCCACCATCTTTACCTCACCGAGTTCGGCTCCAGCAAGGCGTACTGGGACGGCAGGGCACGAAGGCACGTCATGCAGAAGACAAGCGACCTGCCTGTTGGAGCCCTGCCTTACATGTCCGTCAACGCTCACCACGGCCTCGAGCAGAGCCGCCGAGACGACTTGGAGGCGGTCGGCTACATGCTCGTGGACTGCACGCGCCCGCTTCCCTGGGCTGACGTGCACTGCCAGGACGACGCTGAGGCCGCGAGGCAGACGAGGCGCCAGAAGGACCAGCGACCTCTTCCTCCGCCCTCCCTTCCTTGTACCTCCTCCCTCTCTCGTCTTTCGTCGTCGTCGTCCTCCTCCTTCTTTCTCCACCCTCTCGTCTTCTCCGTCCTTTTTCGTCCATCCTGCCTGACCCCTGCTGCCATAGATATCAGAGTCGGTGTCCAGTGGGCAACCCGACACTCACGCATCGACAACCGCGCTGGGACACGATTTATACCGCGTTGTCAATTGTTAAAATGTGGCGTCGCCGTTGTTTTGTGGCAATCCCCACACAAGTTATACGGACGATTGGGTTCCGATGACGCACAGGCATAATTCTTTCGAAGTATTTGCGTTTTTCACCTCGCAAGGGTCTGGCATCTTCATTCTTGCGCTTTGCGTCAAACCCAATCGTAGCGGAGTAGTGTTGACCACTACGCCTCGGCTCCCGAACAAGGTGATTCCAATCAGCGGCTCAACGCGACGTGGACCGACAGGGGCACAGTCGACGAGGGTATCATCGAGGGCATATTTGGTCAGTCGGTCAATCAGTTAGCCAGTCGGCGGTCGAGCGGTCAGTTGGTGCCATTCGGTCGGTTACTCAGTCGCTAAACTGGTTGATCAGCCAGCCAGTCGGTCGGTCGGTCGTTCGGTCAGTCAGTCGGTCAGCCAGTCAGCGGGCCAGTCAGCCACATAGTAACCTGGAAACCAGCTAGTCAGGCATACGAGAGGGAATCGGGGGGCAGGAGGAGATGGGGAAGGGGGAGGAAAAGGAGCAGGAGTCAGGAGGAGGATTGAACATAGGAAGAGGAGGAGGAGGAAGAGGAGGAGGAGGAGGAGGAGGAGGAGGAGGAAGAGAAAGAGGAGAAGAAGGAGGAGGAGGATGAAGATGAGAAGCAGGACGAGGACGAGGAGGACTAGGAGGGGCAGAAGAAGGATGACGATGATGAGGTTTCCGAGGAACAGGACGGAGGAGGTAGACGGAGGTTGACGAGGAGGATGAGGAGGCGGAGGACGAGGAGGAGACGGAGAAGGATGAGGATCAGGAATAGACGGAGTAAGATGAGGGTGGAGCGGTGGATGGAGGATGATGATGGGGAGGAGGAGGATACGGAGGAGGAGGAGGAGGAGAAGGAGGAAGTGGATGGGGGTGGTGATGATGATGACGATGATGATGCTGGTGATGATGGTGATGATGATGATGCTGATACTGATGATTCTGCTGATGGTGAGGATGATGATGACGATGATGATGACGAGGATGATGATCATGATGGTGATGATGCTGATGATGCTGATGATGATGCTGCTGATGAATCTGCTGCTGATGATGCTGACGGTGAGGATGCTGACGATGCTGATGATGAATCTGACAACGATGATGGCGCTGATGCTGATGACGACGATGCCATTGCCGAGTATGCTGACGATGATGGTAATGATGATGGTGGTGCTGATGGTGATGTTGTTGTTGATGATGATGATGACGTTGGTGATGATGATGACGATGGCGATGATGTTGATGGCGATGATGACGCTGATTGTGATGATGGTGATGGTGATGATGTCGATTATGATGATGGTGATGCTGCTGATGATGACGACGATGCTGGTTGTCATGATGTTGATGACGATGCTGCTGACGACAGTGAGGATGATGCTGCTGCTGATGGTGATGATGCCAGTGATGACGTTGGTGATGAGGATGGCGGGCATGATGAGGTTGATGTTGGCCCATGTGTTGATGCTGCTAATGATGATGCGGCTGAAGATGATGACGATGATGATGCTGCTGACGCTGCTGCTGATGATGCTGCAGATGATGATGCTGAGGAAGGTGATGATGCTCACAGTGACGATGGCGATGATGAGGATGATGATGATGATGCTGATGCTGATGATGCTGAGGAGGCTACCGTTGATGCTGATGACGATGACGACGATGATAAACTATAATGCTTACCATGATGCTGATGATGATGCTGCTGATGATAAGGTTGACGATGATGGTGATGCTAGTGATGTTGCGGACGATGGTGATGCTGAAGATCTTGATGATGATGTCCTGGTTGTTTATGCTGTTTCTGCTGGTAGTGATGGCGGTTGTGATTCTGAAGGGTGATGATGATAGTGGTGGTACCGATGGCAATGACGATAATGACGGTGACGCTGATGTTGATGAGGATGATGATGATGATGATGATGATGATGATGCTGCTGCTGCTGCTGCTAATGATGATGATGCTGATGATGATGATGACGATACTGGTGATGATGATGATGACGATGACGCTGATGGTGATTCTGGATACGATGATACTATTGCTGATGATGATGATGATGGTGCTGGTGATGCCGATGGTGATGATGAGGAAGATGCTGAGAAGGATGCTGATGATGATTCTGATGATGATGCTTATGCGGAGGCTCATGATGTGATGAAGGTGATACTGATGACGACGTTGATGTTGATGCTGCTGCTGCAGATGAGGATGCTGATGCTGATGCTGATGCTGATGATGATGATGATGATGATGATGATGGTGATGGTGATGATGATGCTGATGCTGCTGCTGATGATGATGGCGATGATGGTGATGATGATGCTGATTGTGATAATGATGACGATGCTGACGATGCTGATGATGATGGTGATGATGATGATGATGCTGATGATGATGATGATGATGACGATGATGATGATGATGATGATGACGATGCGGAGCAGGATGCTGATGCGTAGGATGAAGATGCGGAGGATGAACAAGAGGAGGCGGACACGGAGGCGGAGGACGCTGCCGCTGCTGATGATTGTGATGATGGCGACGACGATGTGGAGGAATCTGCTGCTGCTGATGAGGCTGATGCTGTGTTTGTTGATGCTTATGGTGATGATGATGATGCTGCTGCTACCACTGCTGCTGCTGATGATGTTGACGATGCTGCTGATGATGCTGCTGATGTATGGTAATGGTGTGGTTGAGGATGATGGTGGTGAGGAGGAGGCAGACCAGTCTGCTGATGAGCATGACCAGGCAGAGGAGAATGAGGAGGAGGAGACGGATGAGGATGAGTTGGATGATGCGGATGAGGTGCAGGAGGACACGTAGGAGGAACCGGAGGAGGAGGAGGATGAGGAGGAGGAGGACGAGGAGGAGGAGGGGCTCGGGGAGGGGAGGAGGAGGAGGAGGAGAGGAGGAGGAGGAGGAGGAGGAGAAGGAGGAGGAGAAGGAGGAGGAGGAGGAGGAGAGGAGGAGGAGGATGAGGAGGATGAGGAGGCGCAGGAGGAACAGGACGTGCGGTGGGTGGATGAGGGGGAGCAGGAGGAGGAGGAGGAGGAGGAGGAGGAGGAGGAGGAGGAGGAGGAGGAGTGGTGAGGACACGGGTGAGCAGGACAAGGATGAGTGCCGTTAATGGAGGCGGCGGGGGTGGAAGCGGAGGATGAGGAGGGTACGGGTAATTATCAGCACGGGTCAGGGTTTGAGCAGCAGTATGGCTCCTTAAGAAGACCGGGGGGTGATGAGGAGGAGGGGGAAGAGGCGACTGGGGGGGGGGTATGGTGGGAGGGAGGGTGAGGGGGATGATATGATGCTGCTGCGGCTGCTGCTGATGATGTTTGCGATGATGCTGATGCTGTTGATGATGATGATGATGATGATGATGATGCTGCTGATGATGATGATAATGATGATGATGATGACGATGCTGGTGATGATGACGATGATGCTGATGGTGATTATGGATACGATGATGCTGCTGCTGATGATGATGATGATGATGGTGCTGGTGATGCCGATGGTGATGATGAAGAAGATGCTGAGAAGGAGGCTGATGATGATTCTGATGATGATGCTTATGCGGAGGCTCATGATGTGATGAAGGTGATGCTGATGACGACGTCGATGTTGATGCTGCTGCTGCAGATGAGGATGCTGATGCTGATGATGATGATGATGATGATGCTGATGATGATGCTGATGATGATGATGCTGATGGTGATGGTGATGATGATGCTGATGCTGCTGCTGATGATGATGGCGATGATGGTGATGATGATGCTGATTGTGATGATGATGACGATGATGACGATGCTGTTGATGTTGATGATGATGATGCTGATGATGATGATGATGATGATGATGACGATGACGATGCGGAGCAGGATGCTGATGCGTAGGATGAAGATGCGGAGGATGAACAAGAGGAGGAGGACACGGAGGCGGAGGACGCTGCCGCTGCTGATGATTGTGATGATGGCGACGACGATGTGGAGGAATCTGCTGCTGCTGATGATGCTGATGCTGTGGTTGTTGATGCTTATGGTGATGATGATGATGCTGCTGCTACCACTGCTGCTGCTGATGATGTTGACGATGCTGCTGATGATGCTGCTGATGTATGGTAATGGTGTGGTTGAGGACGATGGTGGTGAGGAGGAGGCAGACCAGTCTGCTGATGAGCATGACCAGGCAGAGGAGAATGAGGAGGAGGAGACGGATGAGGATGAGTTGGATGATGAAGATGAGGTGCAGGAGGATACGTAGGAGGAAACGGAGGAGGATGAGGAGGATAAGGAGGAGGAGGACGAGGAGGAGGAGGGGCTCGGGGAGGAGGAGGAGGAGGAGGAGGAGGAGGAGGAGGAGGATCGTAGTGTAGCGCTGATGCCCTTGAGGGTAGGCATGACCCTGTCAGTCGGATGGGACACATGGGCTCTCCCATCCTGGAGCGGTGCTCGTGAGGGTTGGGGTGGCAACCCTTGTGGTCCCAGAGCCTGTGCGGGGACCGTTGAAGGCACCGTGTAATGTTGGACGGTACGTGTGGTCGACACGCCCGAGACAGCCACCTCTGTTCGACGCATGCGGTTAGGCGGTGGGGGCTTCGCGACAAGTGACGTCGCCGCCTATCATGCAAGTGATGAGGCGCGAAGCGTGTCACATCGCCTGGTCGGAGGATGAGCTGGCATCCCCCAGAATTGCGTCAGACGCTGACTCCCTAGCCTAGTATGGAGTTCCTGTGGAAGCTCACCGGGTGCTACAAGGTCAGGGAGGCTTGCTACCCCTAGCCAGTGCACTGCCGAGTTGTCCAGCTAAGCATTGTAATGAGGATGCCTGGAGGTGTGGGGAGGGGGGCACGATTTGTCCGCCCCACCGGGCGCAACAAACTAGAATCAGAGCGCGCGGCAGCGGGCGAGAGACAGAGACCGAGTCGCTTTTTGCTGCCACGAGGTCGAAGCAACCGCAGGACACCGGTGAGCTGCCCAGCTAATGGGTGTTCTGCAGGTGCCCCAGAGGGGGCACGAATTGACCGCCCCGCGGGGCGCAGCCGCCGTGCACTGGTGAGCTGTCCAGCTAACCGGTGTCCTACGCTTGCCCTGGGGAAGCACGATTTGCTCGCCCCACGGGGCGCTGCCGCAGTGCACCGGTGAGCTGATCAGCTATCCGGTGTTCTGAAGGTGCCTGAGTGGGGGGCACGATTTGTCCGCCCCACCGGCCGCAACAATCTAGGGCCATAACGTGCGGCAGCGGGTGATTGCGGATATGCCGGCACGCCCCAACCTTGTGATCGCGGCTGGGCCGTCACGCCCAGTCGAAGCAGAGTGAGGTATGAGATGGGTGCCTCGGCGGATTCAACGTTCTTCCGCCTCTAGGAGCAAGAGTAGGTTAGCTCCCGCTCAAGGGGGGGAAATTCGTTACGTTTCCCACCCCCCTCGAACGTGGAATGCCCGAAGCGCACGCGTGCTCAAACGGACGCTCCTCTGGGCTGCTGTGTCAGGGCGGCCTACTTTAGTGGGAGCGGTGGTGGAAAGGGGGGGCTGGACCCAACTAGGGCCCAGCGGCGAGCCCGGAACGGGTCCAGCCATCCATCGTGGCCATGCAGATGGACCGGTACATCGAAATATCGACGGACCCGGAATATATGAAATACAGTACCGCAGGAGAGTACGGCCTGACGAGGCCTAGGAGGACCCGCCGGGGGTTTTGGCCTGACGTGGCCTCGAAAATAGCCGCCGGGGATTTTGGCCTGACGTGCCCTGGCACAGGAACCATGGATGGCATGGTATACCCAAGCTGAGTACCGCCGTGCCTAGGGGCTCAAAGCATGCGGACTGCGACGAGGAGGAGGAGGTGTACGGATCCTCCTCGTCAAGTGCCGATTTGGCTCGCTAGTCATTCGAAGTACATGCAATGACTCGCATGTGCTGCACGTTGTGTGCGTCTGCTTGTACGGCGGGCGCGCGCGCCAGCGCTGTTGTGCCTCCGACGGAGGCGTGATCAATGTGTTTTGTTGTTGGCGGCCGTGTTTCTGAATGTCGGGTTGGACGGCGTATTTGCTTGATTCACACATGTTGGGGGCTTACAGTGGGATGTGGAATTGCCCCTGTGGCAAACTGCTTTTCTGAACACTCCCCACAGGGTGGAGCTTACTCATGTGGACCATAGTCTGAGGATGCACGAAAGCTGGCCCGGACGCTGGCCAGCGTCTACCAGGAAGCTAACCATGGTAGCTGGACATAATGATATTATGCAGGACTGCCGGCCTTGCCGCCCGGCTATGTCCTTGAGGCGAGTGCCTCACGACGTGCGTGCATAATCTGTGAATGCACGAAAGCTGGCCCGGACGCTGGCCAGCGTCTAACAGGAGACAAACCATGGTAGCCGGACAGAAGGAGCTTGTGCAGGACTGCCGGCCTTGCCGCCAGACTGTGTCCTTGAGACAATTGCCTTGCGCCATGCTTGCATAATCTGTGGATGCACGCAAGCTGAAACTGAAGCTGGTCAGCCTCTGATACGAGATAACCATGGTGGCAGAGTGCGATTGTGCAGGACTGCCGGCCTTGTCGCCGGGCTGTGTCCTTGAGGCGAATGCCTCGCGACGTGCGTTCAAAATCTGTGGACGCACGAGGGCTGGCCCTGACGCTGCCCATCGACGGATAGAAGACAACCCATGGTAGCCGCAAAGAGTGAGACTGTGCAACGCTGCCGGCCTTGCCGCTAACCAGGATGAGATTATGCAGGATTGCCGGCCTTGCCGCCGGGCTGTGTCCTTGAGGCAAATGCCTCGCGACATGCTTGCAGAATCTGTGGATGCACGAAAGCTGGAACTGAAGCTGGCCAGCCTCTGATAGGAGATAACTATGGTAGCCAGGTGCGATTGTGCAGGACTGCCGGCCTGGCCGCCAGGCTGTGTCCTTGAGGCGAATGCCTCGCGACGTGCGTTCATAAACTGTGGACGCACGAAAGCTGGCCCTGACGCTGGCCATCGACGAATAGAAGACAACCCGTGGTAGCCGCAAACAATGAGACTGAGCTGGACAGCCGGCCTTGCCGCCGGGCTGTGTCCTTGAGGCGAATGCCTCGCGACGTTAGTTGCATTATCTGCGAATGCGCGAAAGCTGGCAATGAACGTTGGTAGGAGACACACCATGCAAGCCGGACAACATGGGATTATGCAGGACTGCCAGCTTGCCGCCGGGCTGTGTCCTTGAGGCGAATGCCTCGCGACATGCTTGCGTAAACAGTGGAAGCACGTAGGCTGAAACTGCAACTGGCCGGCGCCAGATAGGAGATAACCATGGCAACGAAGTGCAATTGAGCAGGACTGCCAGCCTTGACGCCGGGCTGTGTCCTTGAGGCGAATGCCTCGCGACGTGCGTTCATAAACTGTGGGCGCACGGAAGCTGGCCCTGACGCTGGCCAGCGCCGAATGGGAGACAAGCCGTGGTAGCCACAAAGAGTGAGCCTGCGCAGGACTGCCGGCCTTGCCGCCGGGCTGTGTCCTTGACGCGAATGCCTCGCGACATAGTTGCATTATCTGCGAATGCACAAAACTGACAATGACATGAAAAAGAAACAACCATGGTAGCCGCGCAGAAAGATATTGTGCAGGACTGCCGGCCATGCCGCCGGGCTGTGTCCTTGAAGCGAATGCCTCGCGACAAGTGTGCAACACCGCGGTGCGCGACAGCTTGCACGGCCGCTGGCCACCGTCTGCAAGGAGGCAAACCATGGTAAGCGGAGAGAGTGAGATTGTGCAGGGCCGCGGGCTTGCCGCCGGGCTGTGTCCTTGAGGCGAATGCCTCGCGACGTGCGTGCATAATCTGTGGATGCGCGAAGCCTGGCTCTGCCGCTGGCCTTCGCCTGCGTACGGGGAGCCATGCGTAGCATATGCCCGCGTGTGCCTTCTGACCTAGATTGTGCAAAACCGCCGGCTTGCCGCCGGGCTGTGTCCTTGACGCGAATGCCTCGCGACGTGCGTGCATATTCAGTGGATGCGCGGAACCTGGCACTGCCGCTGGCCTTCGCCTGTGCACGGGGAGCCATGCGTAGCAAATGTCCGCGTGTGCCTTCTGACAACATTGAGGTACCGTAAGTACCTCTTATGCCGGTGTCGCCCCGGCTTCCTAACCCCAGGGGGCATTGTGCAGGTGCTCGTCGGGCGTGCGCCTTGCGCACGCCTTTACCGGCGCCCTATGCGTCCTGCACAACGACCGCCCCCCGGGGCTGCGGAAGCCATCGGCATGGGGAGGAGGAGGAAGAGGAGGAGGAGGAGGAGGAAGAGGAGGAGGAGGAGGATGAGGAGGCGCAGGAGGAACAGGACGTGCGGTGGGTGGATGAGGGGGAGCAGGAGGAGGAGGAGGAGGAGGAGGAGGAGGAGGAGGAGGAGGAGGAGGAGGAGGAGTGGTGAGGACACGGGTGAGCAGGACAAGGATGAGTGCCGTTAATGGAGGCGGCGGGGGTGGAAGCGGAGGATGAGGAGGGTACGGGCAATCATCAGCACGGCTCAGGGTTTGAGCAGCAGTATGGCTCCTTAAGAAGAACGGGGGGTGATGAGGAGGAGGAGGAGGGGGAAGAGGTGACGGGGGGGGGGGGGGAGGGTATGGTGGGAGGGAGGGTGAGGGGGATGATATGATGCTGCTGCGGCTGCTGCTGATGATGTTGGCGATGATGCTGATGCTGTTGTTGATGATGATGATGATGATGCTGATGATGATGATGATGATGATGATGATGATGATGATGATGACGGGGAGGCGGATGATGAGGTGGAGGAGGAGGAGGACGACGATAAGGATGCGGGGGATTGGGAGTACGATGGCGATGGTGATGGTGATGGTGAGGGTGATGGCAATGGTGATGGTGATGGTTATGATGAGGCTGTTGTTGATGATGGTGATGATGATGCTGATGCTGGTGATGATGCAGTTGCCGATGCTGAGCATGATGATGATGATGCTGCTGATGATGGTCATGCGGCTGTTGATGCTGATGATAATGCTGATGGCGCTGTCGATGATGATGCTGCTGATGATGATCATACTAACGAGGATGCTGCTGATTCCCATGATGCTGCTGATGCTGATGATGGTGATGCTGGTGATACTGATGATGCTGATGACGAGGATGCTGATTCTGATGTTGATGCTGCTGATGCCCATGATGATGCTGATGCTGATGATGCTGATGATGCTGATGATGCTGCTGCTGATGATGCTGATGATCATGTGGATGCTGATGATGAGGATGCGGCTGCTGATGATGATGATGACGATGATGCTGATGATATTGATGCTGCTGATGATGATCATGATTTTCATGATGACGCTGATGATGACGATGCTGATGATTATTCTGCTGCTGCTGGTGATGCTGCTGCTGAAGATGAAGATGAAGATGAAGATGAAGATGAAGATGAAGATGAAGATGATGATGATGATGATGATGATGATGATGATGATGATGATGATGGTTATGATGCTGAGGATGCTGCTGATGATGCTGATGATAATGAGGATGATGATCATCATGATGCTGATTATGAGGATGACGCTGTTGCTGATTTTAATGATGATGCTGCTGCTGATGATGATTATGCTGATGCCGATGATGATCTTGATGATGCTGATGCTGATGATGACGATGACGATGCTGATGATGATGCTGCTGATGAGGGGTGAGGATGGTGTCGATGCTGCTGCTGATGATGATGCTGCTGATTATGATGATGATGCTGCTGCTGCTGATGATGATGCTGATGCTGACGATGTTGTTGTTGCTGGTGATGAGGATGCTTATGATGCTGATGTTGATGATGCCGATGCTGACGATGTTGGTGATGTTGATGATGATGCTGATGATGAGTAGGATGATGATGAGACTGATGATGAACATGATGCTGCTGCTGATGATGTTGATTATGACGACGATGATGATGATGATGACGATGCTGCTGCTGATGATGACGATGCTGCTGCTGCTGATGATGATGACGACGATGATGATGATGATGATGATGATGATGATGATGATGATGATGGTGATGATGATGATGATGATGATGATGATGATGATGATGATGATGCTGATGATGATGATGAGTGCGTGGAGGGTGGGGAGGGAGGAGGGAGGAGTGAGGAGGGTCAGGGAGTCGGGATCAGGATTTGAGTGAGGTGGTGGAGAAGCAGGGGGAGGATGACGAGGGGGAGGAGGAGGAGCAGGACTATGAATTGGAAGAGGAATAGGAGGAGGAGGACGAGCAGGATACTGATGATGATGATGATGATGATGATGATGATGATGATGATGATGATGATGATGCTGATGATGATGATGATGCTGATGCTGATGCTGATGCTGATGCTGATGCTGATGCTGATGCTGATGCTGATGATGATGCAGATGATGGTAATGATGATGCTGATGATGATGATGATGAGGAGGAGGAGGAGAAGGAGTAGTAGTAGGAGGAGGGGGGGGGGAAGAAAGTATGAGGAGGAGGAAGAGGAGGAACAGGAAGAGGAGGAGGAGAAGGAGGAGGCGCAGGCGAAGGAGAAAGGGGGCATAGGTGGAGGAGGAGGAGGAGGATGAATTGGATGAGGAGTATGAGTATGAGTATGAGTAGGAGTATGAGTATGAGTACGAGTATGAGTATGAGTCTGAGTATGAGTATGAGTAGGAGTAGGAGTATGAGTATGAATATGAGTATGAGTATGAGTATGAGTATGAGTACGAGTATGAGGAGGCGGGGTAGGATGAGGAGACGGAGGAGGGGGAACTGGAATGTAGAAGGACTCGGCCCTCCCCTGGAAGGAGGCTGCCGACGTCGAGGAGCTATGCCAGGACCTGCCAGAGCCCCTGCGAGTGGTGCTGAGGGAGGCCAGACGGCTCGAGTTCAAGGCCCGAGGCTCCCGAATCCGTCCACCCTTCTCATCCCCTCGCCTCCAAGGGTCGTGAGAAGAAACGGCCAGCGTTTTTTCCCACGAACTGAACCAGTACCGTTCCGCATGTGCCGTTGCGGTGGCAGACGACATCAACGTCAACTTTCCGTCCTTCGGTGGCGCTGGAGAGAAGCACGGCGAGGTCGCGGACATTGTTGACGAGTGATGGGCTGCTATGGTGGCTTTCATTGGTTCGTTTTTTCCAGGGGGGACGCCGCATGAGATGGGACACGTGGAGACTGGCATTCAGATCGAGATCGAGGTCGAGTGCGGCGTGTGGCACACGTGCTCCTCGCCTGAGCAGACGTTCTTGGCATCCTTCGCGCGCCTGTGTGGTGATGCGGAGGTTCACCAGCCGCATCCCCGAGACCTGCACGACCAACACCTGTTAGCTGATCTTCTGCCTGTCCAGCAGACCACTGTGTCGGCAGGTCTGTGTGTCGCCTGCTGGGCGCCGTTTCGTGGTGCATGCTATGTGGGGCCAGGAGAACCGTTCCACTTCGGGTACATGCTGGTTCGGATGTGATGGTTCGTCTGTGCGGTGATTTGATCACCTAGGGTGCCCGTTTCCTTGCCCACGTTCTCTCCTGACTGTTGGGCAGGGGTGAATGCGCAGTGGTGACCGCCGTGCCCTCGGGGTTAGGCTGTTCGGGGACCGATTGCCTTGAGAACCAAATGGGCTGATTCAATAGACCATTCTGCGGTGCACGCTGGGATATGCACGTGCGCTGTAGCGCCGACCAACCCGACAGGGGGTAAGGGTGAAGGGAGGAGGAAGAGGAGGAGGAAGGAGGAGGAGGAAGAGGAGGAGGAGGAAAAGGAGGAGGAGGAGGAGGAGGAGGAGAAGGATCAGGAGGAGGAGATGGGAAAGAAGGAGGGAATAACGTCGCATTCTCTAATCAGCGCTTCCATGGCGTGGTGTTTGGTTGCCCGCACCAGATCCTCACCTAGATGCTCCTTCCACCTATCCTGTGCACGCAGGCGCTGTGTTGTACACCAGCGCTGCGTTGCACGTGGATGCTGTTGTGTAGACAGGCGCTGTGGTGCACACAGGCGCTGCGGTGCACGCAAGCATTGTGGTGTACACAGGTGGTTTGTTGCACATGGTTGCTGCGGTGTGCACATTCGCTGTGATGTACACCGGCGCTGTAGTGCACGCAAGCACTGTGGTGTACACAGGCGCTGCGTTGCACACGGCTGTTGCGGTGTACGCAGGCACTGTGGTGGTGCACGGGAGCATTGTGGTGTTCACAGGCGCTGTGGGGCAGATCGCCACCTATTTGCTGCTCCTAGTTGGCCTCGGTCATCCCTAGGTATTCCTGGACACTGTCAGCGCGGAACGTGACGTCATCTGGGAGGGGTGGGGGGACGGGGCCGATGACGGCCGCTGTCCCAGAAAACAGAAAAAAACGGGGAAAACGTGCTCCTGTGGTGCCGGAACCACACGGCGGGGTGGGGGCGTTACGTTCTACCTCCCCCCGCCCCCCCCCCATAACGCCCGTCATCGCCGAAAATATAGCAACGCGCTCATGCCAGGTTGTCCTGTCGTGTTTCTGCGCGCCGTGAACAACAAGGGCGAGGAGGCTTTGGATTCGCGCCGCCTGGGCGCCGTGAGGTTATCGCAACCGCCGCAGGGCAACACTCCATGAAGATGCGGGTGGTGTTGGGGCAGATGTCATCTCTTCGTCTCCAACTGCGCCCCGGCATGTCTACGTCGAGAAACCTACGCGTAATCTCACAAGGACAATGGCCCCGATGCTTGTTGCCGCCCGCGAGCAGAGCTGCTCAGTCACGCGGGGACTACTCCAGGAGTTCTGGCTGGACGTGCGGAAGTCCAGCTGGATCGTTCCTTCAAAGCTGATCCTCCTCGATACGAAGATGGCTGCGCAAGAGTGCCCAGATCGAGCTCACCACTGCCAGGGCGCTGCTTTGACTGCGCCGTGGTCGTCTAGGAGAGGACGGCGCTTTGCCGCTCGTGGCTGCCATCCGATGGAGGTTGCCAAGGCGGACGCCAGAGTCGACGGTCTGGCACCTTCAAGCAGGAGGGCCCTAACGACGACGACGACCACGGCGACGAGAAGCTCTTTCCTCATGGTGGCTCGGCCCTTTGCAGACAAGCATCTGGAACCCCGGCTGTACCTCGAACTTCATGGATCTGCATTCGCATGGAGCAGGGCCGAGGTGCCTCTCTCGTAGGGCTCAGCGAGTCGCCCCTGCAGCGAAAAAGGGCTGCCCTCTCCTCGTCTGTCCTGTCCTCCCTCGCCCTCCCCCTCCCCCTCCTCTCCCCCATATCCCCTCCTCATCCACCTTGCGCTCCTCGCTCCTCCTTTCGTCCTGCTCTTCCTCCGTTCTCCCTCTCCCTTCTCCTTTCTCAGGCTATCCCTCCTCCGCCCTCCCCCTCCACTGCCATCCCCCCTTCCTCATCCCTTTCCCCTCTTGTGCTCCGCGGAAGGAGAAGCCCGACTACCATCGCATGAGCGAAGGGATCTCCGAGCTCGTCTCCCAGTATGGCCTGAGTGCTCACCAGCTGTCGTGGCTTGACGGTGCAGGGGCCTTCACCTGCCTCCTCGTGCCTCCTGCTCCTCGCTGCTCCTGCCTCTTCACCCCTCCTCGTTCTCCCTCGACGTTGTCGTCGTTCCTGTCCGTCGGTTCCCCCTCCATCCTCCTTCCCTTCGTCCTTTCTCCCCTCCCCCGTGCAGGAAGGGGGGACTGTGAGGGGGGGCTGAGGGTGAGGGGATGGGGTGGGGCGGGGTGGTGAAAGGGCTGGGTGAGGGGAGGGGGTATCGGGGAGGGAATGATGGGCAGGAGGCAGTGGCTGGGGAGGCGGGGGGCAGGTGGAGAGCGGGGCCGTGGTGAGGTGTGGACGTCTCGTCCCTGGAGCCCCTCGAGAAGCACGAGCGTCCCCTCCAGCCGGACGAGATCATGTCCAAGAAGTCCTCTTCCCTTTCCTTCGTCCTCTTGCTGCTCCTCCTTCCTCCCTGCTCCCTCCTCCTCCGCGTCCCCGCTCGCCTCCCTGCTCTTCGGAGCTTAGCCCAGGAGTGTTCCACCCGCCCTTTACCCTGCCTCCCCTCCCTTTTCCTTGCTCCCTCCTTCTCCCTCCTCCCTTTCTCCCCATGCTCCCTTCTCCCCTTGCCCTCCTCACTTGTCCTTCCCCCCCTGCTCTCTGCTTCCTCCATCTCTGGCCCCCTCCTCCCCCTCTGTCCCTCGTCCCTCCTTCGTTCTCCGTCCCTTGCCCTCCGTTGTCTGTGCCCCCTCCTTTCCTGTCCCCTCTTCTTCTTCTTCTTCTTCGTCTTCTTCTTCTTCTTCTTATTTTTCTTATCCTCCTTCTCCTTGTCTTCCTCCTCTTCCTCCTTCTCTCCTCCTCCCTCTCTCCGCCTCTCTGTCCTTTTCTTTATTCTCGTTATCCCTCTTTCTTCTCCTTCTCCTTCTCCCTCTCCTTCTCCTTCTCCTTCTCCTTCTCCTTCTCCTTCTCCTTCTCCTTCTCCTTCTCCTTCTCCTTCTCCTTCTCCTTCTCCTTCTCCTTCTCCTTCTCCTTCTCCTTCTCCTTCCTTCTCCTTCTCCTTCTCCTTCTCCTTCTCCTTCTCCTTCTCCTTCTCCTTCTCCTTCTCCTTCTCCTTCTCCTTCTCCTTCTCCTTCTCCTTCTCCTTCTCCTTCTCCTTCTCCTTCTCCTTCTCCTTCTCTTCCTTTCCGTCCTCCTCCTCCTCCTTCTTCTCCTTCTTCTCCTCCTCCTCCTCCTTCTCCATCCCCCAGTTCGGCCAACAGGTCGACCTCTTGGCTGACCCACGTCACCGCCGGAAGGCCCCGCGGGAGGTGCTTCCCGCCGTGCGGGCGGAGTACGGGGGTGGCCGAGTGAGCGCTCGAGCGCTCGGGGCAGCCCAAATCCCACCGGGACAGGGAGGCCCCGCCTCCTTCCCTTCACGATCACGTACTCAATCAGAGTGCTGCCTTCCGTTCTCCCCCGATCATGTCCTGCGATGTCCCCGCCCCTCTCGCACATGTCCCCGCCCCTCTCGCACATGCTGCTCATCACCCGCAGGACTTGACACACACGCACACACACGCGCCCCCTCCCTCCTCTCTTCTGCTTTCTTTCCGTCCCCGTCCCTCTCTTCCTCCCCGCCCTCCACGTCCCCCCCCCCCTCCCCTTCCGCTCCCCCTCTCACCTTCTCGCCGTCTCTTGCTGCTCCTGATGCTCCTGACCTCCTCCTCCTCCTCCTCATCCTCTCCTCCTCCCTCCTCCTCCTCCTCCTCCTCCTCATCCTCCTCCTCCATCTCCTCCTCCTCCTCCTCCTCCTCCTCCTCGATCCTCCTCGATCCTCCTCCTCCTCCTCCTCCTCCTCCTCCTCCTGACTGACTCGCAAGGGCGCCGCGTCCCTTATCCGCCACGAGCCCCGGCCACTCGCCTGCGCGGGTCCGCGCCCGCACGCGGCCCAGCACCTGCCAGGGGGGGGGAGGAGGAAGAGGGAAGGGCGCACGATGCGCGCAGCTGGGTGACCTGCAGGCGTTTGGGGGGAAGAGGATCGATGATCGAGGAGGAGGAGGAGGATCGAGGAGGATCGAGGAGGAGGAGGGGGAGGAGGAGGAGGACGGGGAGGAGGAGGAGGAGGAGGAGGAGGAGGAGGAAGAGGAGGAGGAGGAGGAGGAGGGAGGAGGAGGAGGAGGAGGAGGAGGAGGAGGAGACGTGCACGATGCCGAGTAAGGGCAGTTGAGGCGAGGGAGGGCTCGGGCCCCCTCGGGTGCGTCGGCCTGCCTCGCCTCAGCGGAGCCTCAGCGCAGGCCTCCGGGTGTCCTGGGTAGCCGTCGTCGTCGTCGTCGTCGTCGTCGTCGTCGTCGTCGTCGTCGTCGTCGTCGTCGTCGTCGTCGTCGTCGTCGTCTCCTCTGGCCCGCTTTCCCTTGTCGCCTTCGTGGCCACTGTTGCCGTCGTAGGCTTCGTGGCCGGCGCTTCTGGTCCTCCTCGCCTCGTAGACCTCGTAGCCGTCTTCGGCATTGTACCCTTCTGTCTGGCCTGCTTCGCCTCGTAGCTGTCGTGGCCGTCGCAGCCGTCGCAGGCGCCGTTGCTGGTTTCCAGTCTTGTTCTCCTTGTAGCCCTCCTAACCGTCGTCGGCGTTGTAGCATCAACTTTGGCCTGCTCTGGCTCGTAGCTGCTGTGGCCATCGTGGCCGTTGCAGGCTGTGTAGCTGACTTCTGGCCTGCTGCGCCTTGCGGCCACTGCAGCCATTTCTTTTTCTCTGACCGGCGGCGCAACAGCTGACCTCGGTGTGGTTGCTCTGGCTGCCGGGCTCGTTTGGTAGCCCGCCTCGTTCTTGTTGGTGCCGTCATCCAGGTCGTTGTTGTCGCCGTCCTCGCACTCTAGTTTTGCCTCCTCCACGGCTGCTGCTTTCTGGGTCGCTCTGAAAGTTGTGCTGCGCGGTCTCGCAGCTTCTCGCTGGCGTCTGCGTCGGCGGGCACTTGTCTCGTAGGCACCGCCTGGCCAATCGGAGCCCCTGTCGACATACGTGCAGCGACTTGTTCCTCACTGGCATGTTGTGCACCACGACAGCGAAAATTTTACACTTGCTGGCCAACTCTTTGGCGTCGGCCGCGGTAGCAGCCCCGGCGCTTGCCAGCTTTAGGGTTCAGCCGTTGGCCTGCTCCCAGCGCCTGGGTCATTTCGGTCCCGGCGCCCGCCTGGACGTCCTGCTGATCGGCCTGATTGTCGTGGCTGCCACCGTCGTCGTCGCCTCTGTCGCCGTCGTAGCCGTTGCTCAAGTCGTAGGCGGTGTTACCCTCATAGCCGTCGTGGCCGTCGCAGCCGCCGTGGCTGTTCTCCTGGCTGTGCCCGCCACAGCCAGCGTCTTGCTCTTCCAGGTCGTCCCGGCTGCGGCCGCCCTCCAGGCTCTCTTCTTTGTCGTCCAGATGGTCCCCGTTGTAGCCGCCGTCCAGGTTGTCGCCGCTATGGCCGTCCTCCGCGCAGCTATCGCCGCCTTCTGGGGAGGAGCCGCTGCAGCCAGCCTCGGCGTCGGGTGCCGCGGCGCCTGTTGGAGCAGCCGTGTCTTGGGCAGTGCCCCCCCCCGCTCGGCCGCGTCGCTCCTGCCTCCTGGGGGGCCTCGGCCGCAGCAGCGCGCCGCCGCGGTCGCCTGGCGCAGTGCCTGGCCGCCTTGGCCCACTGGCGCGCGGGCTCGGCGGCCTGGTCCGCGAGCAGCTCCGCAGCTGCAAGCGAGGCCTTTGCCTCAGCGGCAGCCCGCCTGACCTCCAGTGCCGCAGCAGTTGGTCTCCTCGTGGGGCGCCATCTCGCGCTGCCTCGCCGTTTCTTCGTGGCGGCAGTGCCCATGGCGACTTGGGCAGTTGATGCAGCAGTTGCAGTCCTCGTGGCTGTACCTCCAGTGAATTTGGCGGTCTGCGTAGTTCTGGTGGTCGTTGTAGCCCGTGCAGCCGTTGTAGCTGGAGTCCTTGCTGCTGCTGCTGCTGTTGCTGCTGCTGCTGCTGCTGCTGCTGCTGCTGCTGCTGCTGTGGGCGTCTCGGCTGCCGCCTTCGCTGGCCTCCAGTAGCCCCTTCGGCACTTGGTTTCCCAGGTCCGCGCCAGCCCTGTAGTCCCACCACTCCTCCCATTCGCGTAGCTGCGCCTGGAGCTTGAATGCGCGCTGCTTCTGCAGACGCAGCTGGTTCACGACCCTGTGCTTCGCCGCCAACTGACGCGCCTTGCTGGCCTGGGGGATGCCTTGGGACCAGTGGATGAAGAACGGCACCTCGTACTTGTCGTAGACCCGCGGCGGTGCGGGCCTCGCTGGCTCACCTTGTCAAGTCCGCGCCATCCCGCGGCCCGCCCTCTGTGGCCGCCAGGGCGGGCCCAGCGGCCCCCGACGCCCCATCTCGGTGGGCAGGCCCGCAAGGTGCCACACAAGCCCTTGAGCCCAAATGGCCACGGACCCTCCTCCGCCTCCTCCTCCTCCTCCTCCTTTCATATCCTACATCGTCGTCGTCGTCCTCCTCCTCCTCCTCCTCCCATCTACCTTCCCTCCCTCGCTCTCTCGTTCACCCTCTCTCGCTCTCTCTCTCTCTCTCTTCCTCTCTGCCTCTCTCTCTCTCTCTCTCTTTGTCTCCCTCTCTCTGTGTTTTCCTCTCTCTCTCTCTCTTCCTCCCTCCATGGCTCCTTCCATCTCCCTCTCTCTACATACATTTACATGTAACCATGCATGTATATATGCACGCGTACACGTTTACACACACGGCTTTGTGTGTATGCATGTAAACATGTATGTGCGTACGTGTA
This sequence comes from Prorocentrum cordatum, assembly GCA_963575745.1. Taxonomy (NCBI): domain Eukaryota; class Dinophyceae; order Prorocentrales; family Prorocentraceae; genus Prorocentrum; species Prorocentrum cordatum. The sequence goes on from CAUYUJ010018742.1 coordinate 171,275, forward strand.
TGCATTCGTTACATCTATAGGAACGTATACATGCACGTTTGTGTAGGCACATCTATGTGTATACACACATATACACACTTCCCTGGTCGCACGCAGTGCTTTGCATCACGGCCCTCCCTCCCTAGAACGTCCTGCCCCTCCCCCTTCCTCGCCCCCTGCCCCCTTCCCCTCCTCGCCCAGGGTCGAGGGCGAATCTCGCTTTCCCTGCGGCATCGTCTGCCCTGAAGCACGCGACCCCCGGGGGGCGCGCGGCCGCCGCGTGCCTCCTCGCCGCCCCATGAAGTCGGTCTCACATGCAGATCGGCGCTGGCGGGGGGCCGACAGGGCGACAGTCCCCTTCCCTCCCCTCTGCCTTCCTCCCCCTTCCTCGGACGGGGAGGCAGGAGGAGGAGGAGGAGGAGGAGGAGGAGGACGAGGAGGAGGAGGACAAAGAGCAGGAGGAGGAGGAGGACAGAGGGCAGGGAGGGAGGGATGGGGGATGGGACTCACCATCCACATGCCCGTCCCCTCCTCCCCATCTCGTCATCGTCGTCGTCGTCGCTGTTGTCGTCGTCGTCCTCCTCCTCCTCCTCCTCCTCTTCCTCATCCTCCTCCTTATCGTGCTCTTCCTCCTGCTTCTTCTCACCTCTCCTCCTTCTCCTTCTCCTCCTTCTCCTCCTCCTCCTCTCCCTCCTCCCCTCTAACCCCCTTGGCGCCTCTCTGGGCTTGAGTCTCACTTCCCCTGGGGGAAGCGACCGGCCGCAGCTTCCAATGCAAGCTGCGTGCCCAATACCAGCGGGAGGAGGATGAGGAGGAGGGTGAGAAGGAGGGTGAGGAGGAGGAGGAGGATCTGGAGGGGGATCTGGAGTGGGATGGGCAGAGAAGGAACGGAGGAGGGGCGAGAGATGGGGGAACAGGGGGGAGGAGGCGGCGCGAACACACAGGTCCGCAGCCTTGGCCTTGGGTGGCACAAGCGGACCTGGCGCCCCTAGCCACAAGCGCGACAATGGGGCGCTGGTCCGAGTTCGACGGCCCGCTGGACGGCTCTCGAACCTACGCTTCGGAGTCGAGGGATAAATAAGGCACAGATGCGTTGCTCCCCGGGAGGGTGGCGGGGGCACGGAGCACGATGGATGACCTCTTGACTCCTCCCTCTACCGCGCTCCTCCTCCTCCTTACTGTTTGTGTGTGTGTGTGTGTGTGCGTGTGTGCGTCTTTATACTCCTTTTTCTGCTGCCCATGCTCCTCCTCATCCTCGTCCTGTTTGGCTCTCGCTCTCTCCAGCCGGCCTCTCTTCGTTTGGGCAGCGCTGCACCGGTCGCGTGCAGGCCAAGGCGACTGGGACCTCGACCCGCGCATGCGGCGCCCGCTCGGCGCTCGCGCGCGCTGTGGCCGGCGCTGCTGCTGCGGGAGGCGGGGCGCCTGGGCGGCCGCCGCCGCCCGTCCTTGTGCCCACCCTCCCGGGGTCGACGGAAGCACAGCGCCTCCTCCTCCTCCTCCTCCTCCTCCTGCTCCTCCTCCTCCTCCTCCTGCTCCTCCGTCTCCTCCTTCTCCCCCTCCTCCTCCTCCTCCTCCTCCTTCTCCTCCTCCTCCTCCTCCTCCTCCGCCCTCCTCCTTCTCCTCCTCCCTCCTCCTCCTCCTCCTCCTCCTCCTCCTTCTCCTCCTCCTCCTCCTCCTCCTCCTCCTCCTTTTCCTTCTCTTCCTCCTCCTCCTCGCCCTCCTCCTCCTCGTCCGGCTCTTCCTCCTCCTCCTTCTCCTCCTCTGCTCCTCCTCCTCCTCCTTTTCCTCCTTCTCCTCTCCCTCCTCCCTCCCTCCCTCCTCCTCCTTCTCCTCCTCCTCTCCTCCTCCTCCTCCTCCTCCTCCTTCTTCTCTCATCCTCCTCCTCCTCCTCCTCCTCCTCCTCCTCCTCCTCCTCCTTCCTCCTCCTCCTCCTCCTCCTCCTCCTCCTCCTGCTCCTCCTCTTAGGATGCATACTGACGGGAAGGACAGCGGTCGTGATAATAAGAATACGCAGCTGCTGCTAGTGCGGCTGGTTCTACGAGGTGGAGCAGGCGAGTCATGAAGATAGGGCACGCTTACACACGACAATATGCTACCGTGGCGTCCGACCCTGCGAAGATGGTCGTGCCCAGCGCGGCAGTCCAGCATTGACTCACGCAAGGTTTGTGGACGCTGCCTCAGACCATGGGTTCCTTTCCCTCAGTGTTGCCAGCGGTGGGCGTCCAGCCCTTCCCTGCGTGCCGTGCAGAGGGAAAGCCGCACGGGGATGCTGAGTCGCTGGCAGGCCACCAGGTGACACGTCCGATATTAGTACTAGCTGGCCGCTCTGCGGTTGATCGGGAGTTTCTGTATATAGAAGAGGGGGCGTGCGCTTCTCGGCGAGAGGAAAATTATCGAGGTGAGAATGAGCGTGAGGATCAGCAGTGCGAGGCTCGCGAGGGGGAGGATCAGGAGAGTGAGGGTCACGCGGGTGAGGATCAGGCGAGCGTGGAGTCGGAGGGTGAGGACGTGGAGAAGGAGGGCCATGAGAGCGAGGATGGCGAGAATGAAAATCAGGAGGGTGAGGATCGGGCGGGCGTGGCGCCCCCCGCTGCCATGCTGGCAATCTCCACCTCCTCCTCCTCTTCTTAATCCTTTGCCTCTTCCAACTCCCCTCGTCCTCCTTCACCTCGTCGTCCTCCTCCCTCTTCTCCTTTCCCTCCTCGTCCTCCTCCTCCTCCTCCTCCTCCTCCTCCGTCTCCTCCTCCTCCTCCTCCTCCTCCTCCTCCTCCTCCTCCTCCTCCTCCTCCTCCTCCTCCTCCTCCTCCTCCTCCTCCTCCTCCCCCCGGGATTTCCCATATCTCGCCTGAAACGGAACAAGGGGACCTTTGAGGGCCTCTTTGGGGAGGCTCTGGGGGCCAGTTTTTCTGAGGATGTCACACGCGAGGGCGCCGTTTGGGAATTCGTCGCTGGATTCGCCGGATTCGCTGGATTTCCCGGATCTCGCCGGAAACGGAACAGGGGGGCCTCTGAGGGCGTCCATGGGGAGGCACTGGGGGCCGGCTTTTTCTGAGGATATCCCACGCGAGGGCGCCGGTGTGGAATTCGTCGCAGGATTCGCCAGATTCGCTGCATTTCCCAGGTCTCGCCGCCGGAAACGGAACAGGGGGGCCTGGGGAGGCTTTAGATGCAGTTTTTCTGAGGATGTCCCACGCGAGGGCGCCGGTGTGGAATTCGTCGCCGGATTCGCGGGGGTGCCGGATGCGCCGGATTTCCCGGATCTCTCGCCGGAAACGGAACGGGGGGGCCGTCGTCGGGGCCATTGCTTCGCGCGCCGGGGGTCAGGATGGCGTGGCCCTGACCTTCCAGAGTGCAGAAAAATAGCCCTCCAGATCTATAGACCTATCTGGGCTGCCTAAAACCTCGACTGGGATTAAGATATCGAGGTCCTGGTGCTATTTTCTAGCCCTCCTGGAAGGTCGGGGGAGTTCCACAGGAGCTCCTTCAAATTATAAGAGAAGCTGGGAGCTGAGATGGTGAGATTTGACGTGCCCGGTCTCGCTCCGTCTGTCTCTGGGGGATCGAAGCCAACACGGGCGGGGCGGCACACCGCCGAAAAAGAGAAAGCGGGGAGGAGGGGGAGTTTTCGCAGGCCTGGAGGTTGACTCCAACACCAATTTCGGCGGTGTGCCTCCACCGAGGGAAGAAGATCCCGATCTCGGTGATGGTGGTAATATTATGGCTTCCAAGGTGACCGAAATATTACCA
>CAUYUJ010018742.1:177500-192500 GCA_963575745.1 Prorocentrum cordatum
TGATGGTGGTGATGATGATGCTGATGCTGTTGATGATGATGATGATGATGAGGATGATGATGATGATGATGATGAGGATGATGAGTAGGAGTTGGAGGAGGAGGAGGAGTGGGAGGAGGAGGATGGGGATGAGGAGAAGGTGGATGTGTAGCAGGGGGGGACGGAGGGGAAGGAGAAGGAGGAAAACGAGAAGAAGGAGAGGGATGAAGAGGAGAAGGAGGAGGAGAAGCAGGAGGAAAATGATCAGGAGGATGATGCTGACTATGATGATGATACTGCTGACGACGATGATGATGATGATGACGAGGAGGAGGAGGAAGATGAGAGGAGGAGGAGGAGAAGGATGAAAAAGATGATGCTGATTCTGATGATGATGCTGATGATGATAATGGTAGTGTGATGATGATGCTGATGATGATGCTGCTGATGATGCTGATACTGATGAGGATGATGATGTTGATGATGATGTTAATTAGGATGATGACGATGATAATGCTGATTCTGATGATGCTGCTGATGATACTGATGCTGATGCTGCTGATGATGTGGTTGATGATGATGGTGGTGATGATGATGCTGGTGATGTTGATGATGGTGATGATGAGGATGAGGATGAGGGTGAGGATGATGAACAGGGTGATGATGATGATGCTGATGATGATGATGATGATGATGGTGGTGGTGGTGGTGATGATGATGCTGATGCTGATGCTGATGCTGATGATGAGGAGAAGGATGATGATGAGGAGGAGGTCCAGGAGGAGGATGAGAAGGAGGAGAAATAGGAGGAGGAGGATCAGGTCGGGGAGGAGACACAGGAGGAGAAGGTGGCGGAGGAAAAGGATACTGAAAAGGCAGGGGAGCAGGAGGAGCAGTTGGCGGAGGCGGTGTGCGCGGGGCGAGAGCATGTCATGCCTAGAGCCTTCCACCGACGAGGCCGAGGCGTTCGACCCGGGCAAAGAGCGAGCTGGCGTGAGTTCGGCGCCTGCCCGAACCCACGACAAGAGGCACTGCAGTGCTATTGTGGTGGCGCACGGGCACCGCTCGCGCAGGGCCCGCCCGCACGTCGGCGTGCTCGCGAGGGCTGGGCACCGAGCCCGCCCCCTGTGCTGCCTCGGGAGCGCGACCATGCTGGAGTGGGGCCGGGCCAGCTCACGAGGCTCGGGGCGGGCCGCGCGCTGCTGCTGCAAGCGCAGGCGACTCCCTCGGTCTTTTTCGAAGGACTCGCGCTGCTGCCGCAGCTTCCCAAGAATGTCCCACATCCCTTGCTGGCGACCGCGCAACTCCCGCTCCAAATCGGCAGCGCTGCAAGAGCTGCTGAGGCGGTTTGCGCCTAGCTCCCCACGAGCTCATCCATCCTGCTGTGCTGCCGCCCGACAGGGCACGCCCAGGGGGTCAGCTGTAGCAGCACCTTCAGCAAGACCACCTGCTGGAGTGGTGGCGCCACCAGTAGCGCGTTCAGCAGAACTGTCAAGGGCATGCGCTGGAGTCACTCTCAAGATCAGTCGGCCGCACGCCGAGGCGGGTAGGAGGAGGAGGAGGAGGAGGAGGAGGAGGAAGAGGAGGAGGAGGAGGAGGAGGAGGAGAAGGAGGAGGAGGAGGAGGAAGAGGAGGAGGAGGAGGAGTGGGAAAGGCTTCTTAGAAGGAGGCTTCCCCCCTCCCCCTACCCCATGGTGTGCGGCACCAAACGAGGGAGAGCGGCGACTCCAACGCCAGAACTCCATTCCATAGCTGTGGTGGCTCTGCTCGCGTCGTCAACGCGAAGCTCCGGCCATGGCAGCAGTAGGCGCGCCAGGCATGGCGCGGCGGAACGGGTTGAGCAAGCTCGCTTTCATCAGCGCGTTTTCAGTGATCACGACGGGGCTCGTCAGCGGCAGTCTTGCCCGACGCGCTGGATACCAGTAGCCTCAGCTCGACCACCTTCCTCTTGAGCCGCTCGGCTTCGGCGTGAAGGGAACGGACTTCGCCAAGACCAGGACTAGCCCCGCGATCATTTTGCCAAGTACGATGGCTGGCCCGAGCTTGAATCAGGAGGGGGAAGACACACAGTCACAATGAATCGCCGATTCCGAGGAAGAGATGGGGAAACATGGGAAGTGGGGTGGGGGGAGACGAAGGCCCAGAAGTTGTAGGAACACGTGGGCATTCCTGGGACCCGTGTCTACCTGCCTGTGCGTCCCTGGGCCGCTCCGCGCGGCGCCCGCTGCTGCGGTGGCGCTGCCCGCGCCGACGACGCGCGGCGCCGGAGGCTCGGCAGCAGCGGCTCGGCGCCGGCCACGGCACGGGCGGGGCTCGACGGGGGCAAGCGGGCACCGCCAGGGGGCGGCGGCGCCTGCCAAGGCCTGGCGCCGCGCAGGGTTAATTTTATTATTATCAGTTTTGGTCCTTTATCTTTTTTTTTTTTTTGTTTTTTTTTTTTTTTTTGGGGGGGGGGGGTATTTTTCATAGTTTGTTTGAATTTTGTCGGTTATTTTTGGAGTATCTTTGGGCTCTTTTTTCTTTTCCTTCCAGAATCTACCTGCAGGCGGACATGCCCGACCCGAGGCAGGGGGGGGAGGCTTCTGAGAGGCAGGCTGCTTCCCAGGAGGCGCGGGCCTCGTCTGCAGACGTAAGGCTGGCGCTTTCGAAGAAGCAGCCTGCTTCCAAGAAGCCTTCTCCCCGTCCCCTGTCCCCTTCTGCGCGCCGCCAAAAGGCGGCCGAAAGGTTGACGCAGAGGAGCGTTGGCCAAATCGGCTATGTTGAGCGAAAGTGGTTTGAGCCAAGATGGCTACGGAGGAGGAGGAGGACCAGTGTAATCCCAAAGCTCATCAGCGATGTTGCAATCAAGCTTCCCTCCGACGTTCCGTTTTCATGGGTCCTTTCAAGAATTTGTTGTCATTGCAGAAAGTGCCATGTTGGAAGACAACCGTTTGAGAGTCCTCAGTCGTACCACAGGATTTCAACACGCGAGTCAATTTGACTGTTGTGTCCTGACAATTCTGAACCGCGCCAGAACCCCATTCCTGGGACTTCTCGCCGCAAAGTCACCTTGACTGTCGCGTCCTGACATTCCTATGTCGTGTCAGAGCACAATTTATCTGGGACTGTCAACCATACGAATCCTCGGAACCGCTGCGAACTTTTAAGATGAATGTGCTCGGCGCAAAGGCTAGGGCTACGTTTTTTGAACCACCCGCCCTTCACCCTTCAAACGGTTGCAAACTTTCACTTCGAATGTGCGTGGCGCTGGGGCGAGAATCACATTTTGAAGACCACCCGCCCGTCATCTGTGAAACTGCTGCAAGCTTTTCAAGAGGGACGTTTGCGGCGCTCAGCCGAGAGTCACAGTTTGAAAACGACCCGCATACCATCTGTGACGCTGTTACAACTGCTCAGCTTCAGGGTCACAGCTGGTGAGGAAGTCTCGGCAGGCAAAACGCCTGGCCCGCCTCACCAGCACGCCTTGGGGTGCGACAGGGAAGGGTTACTAGGAAGGCCCTGCGGCCCGTGCCGCTGACTCTAAAGTGGGACGACGGCGGCGGCGGCGACGACGACGCTGACGCTGCGGAGCCCTTCTTGGGGCTCTCCTTGGAGCCTACTGGGCTCTGTCGGGGGGCCTCTTGGGAGACTTCCTGGGAAGCTCCGTGGCCATGTGGAGCCGCCTCGGAGCAGATCTGCGGACTCTCGGGGGCACGGGGGAAAACGCGCAGCACCTGGCAACAGCAGATAGGAGTGAGGAGGGTGGGTCACGACCCCCGGTGGCCCCTCCCTGAGGACCTCCCTGAGGACCCCCCACCAGACCCCCGCCCTGGTACCCTCCCCCTAGGGATGGGATCGAAGGGAAGGGGCTTCCCTTCGAACTTTTACGACGTTGTTTGGTTTCCGTCTGGCTGGATGGCTTGAAGAGGAGGGCTTAGGGAACGGGGGAAGGGCGACGGCGACGACGACTCCAACGGAAACACGTTTCACACACGCCGACAGGGCTGGCGGATTTTTGAGGAAAAGGGATTGGCGAGATGGAGGACGAGGACGACGAGGAGGAGGATGAGGAGGATGAGGAGGAGAAATATTACAACAGGGAAGGATCCGAGGACAAGGAGGAGTGTGGTGACAATGCGGGTGATGCTGCTGCTGTTCATGATGATGGTGATGTTGAGGACGACCATGATGATGCTGCCGCTGATGTTGATGTTGTTCTTCTTGTTGATGATGATGGCGATGATGGTGATGAAGAAAGTGATGCTGATGCTATTGCTGACGATGATGCTGCTGCTGATGATGATGATGAGGATGCCGACGCTGACGACGACTGATGATGGTGTTGATGATGATGCTGCTGACGATGAGGATCTTGTTGATAATGATGACGATGCTGATTGTGACGATGATACTTGGGATGATGATGATGATGATGATGATGCTGGTAATGGTGATGTCGATGATGGGATGACGATGATGATGACAGCGATGATAAGGATGATTCTGCTGATGATGATTCTGCTGATGATGATGCTGATTATATTGATGATGATGACGACGATGATGATGCTGATGATGCTGATGATGATAATACTGACGACGATGATTCTGATGATGAGGATGAGGAGGAGGAATAGGAGGATGATGATGCTGCTGCTGATGATGAGGATGAGGATGACGATGATTTGGATGATGATGGTAATGATGCTGCTGATGATGGTGATGATAATGATGCTGATGCTGATGTTGATGCAAGTGCTGTTTTTGATGATGCTGATGATCACGATGATGGTGATCGTGATGTTGCTGATGCTGATGATGCTGTTGATGTTGTTGATGATGCTAACTGTAATAATGATGATGATGCTGCTGACGATGATGATAGGATGATGATGATGACGATGACGATGATGATGATGATGATGATGATGATGATGATGATGATGATGATGATGATGATGATGATGATGATTCTGATGATTACGATGAGCAGGAGGATGATGATGACGATGGTGACTACAATGCCAATGATGGTGAGCAGGAGTATGAGGGAGGCATGCGAGGAGGAGGAGGAGGATCTGCAGCAGCAGGGCGAAGACGAGGAGTCTGGAGTCCTTGAGGGCACTTTCCGCCCCGCGGGTCAAGCGCCCAGGGCTGGGCAACTGCTGGCCGCCCGAGTACTCCTGGTGGTAGCTGCAGCTCGTCGAAGATCTTCGCGCGCGCCATCGCAGACGAGTGCCCGTCGCACCACGGGGCCGCTCGGGGAAGGTCATGGGATGGTGTTGGTTTCCCTGTTGATGCCCGCAGCCCGATGAGCGGTCTTGAGTCGCGAAAGCCCCGGGGACTGAACAGAGCTTTCGTCGCATCTGTCGGTGTCGTTCGTCCCACGGTCGGTGTCGTTCGTCCCACGGTGTCGTTCCCCCCCTTCCCTGCCCCGCTCTTACCCCCGCCCCCCACCTCGGCCACCCTCCCGCGAGGAGAATGGGGAAGGTAAAGGACGGGGTGGGGAGGAGAGAGGAAGGGGGATGATGATGATGATGATGATGATGATGAGGAGGAGGAGGAGGAGGATGATGATGATGATGATGATGACGACGATGATGATGACGATGATGATGATGATGGTGATGCTGCTGATGATGCTGATGATGGTGACGAGTTGGGTGATGGTGATGATGATGCTGTTGTTGCTGATGATGATGACGATTACGATGACGATGGCGCTGACGATTACGATGATGGTGATGATGATGATTATGATGATGATAACGATGCTGATGATTACGATGATGATGATGATGATGATGATGATGATGATGATGATGATGATGACGACGACGATGACGATGACGATGATGCTGCTGCCGATGATGATGACGATGATAACGATGACGATGACGATGACGATGACGATTATGCTGCTGCTGCTGATGATGGTAATGACGATGCTGCTGATCATGATGATGGTGGTGATGATGCCCCTGCTGCTGATGAGGATGCTGCTTCTGATGATGATGTTGCTGCTGCAGATGATGCTGTTGCTCCTGCTGCTGATGATGATGGTGATGGTGTTGGTGATGATGATGATGATGATGATGATGATGATGATGATGATGATGATGATGATGCCGATGCTGCTGCTGCTGCTGCTGACGATGATGATGATGCTGATGATGATGATGCTGCTGCTGATGATGATGATGATGATGATGCTGTTGCTGCTGCTGATGATGATGCTGATGATGATGTGAGGATCAGGAGGAGTATGAGGAGGAGGTGGAGGAGGAGGACGAGGCGGAGGAGGAGGAGGATGAGGACGAAGATGAGGATGAGGAGGAGGATTAGGAGGAGTTGGATGAGGAGGAGGAGGAGGAGTTGGAGGAGGAGGAGGAGGAGGAGGGGTTACGGAATTACGGATAGTGTGATTTTGTTTGTCAGCTACAATTAAAGAGGCTATCCAGCCTCACGTCTGGCCGACTCGGCGTTGCTGTAAGCCTTTGGCCGGACCCCTTTGGCGATTTTCCTTAACTAATCTCTACGGTTGCCCGTCGCCTGATGGATGCACTCATTCACCATCAGCCCCGTTAATTGCTGGGACGCGAATAACCCACAGGCTCCGCAGAACCGAATCCCCAACCCAGTGTGGAGCTTAAGGGCGTGACTACCATGGCCCCCCCCGCGGATATGCACTCGACATCCTTGGGGGGGCTCGGAAACTGCACCGTCGATCAGAAGCAGGTTAAACCATGGCTCACTGGGTGCTGGCGAGCCCTCGGGTCTTCTCTAGCTACTTGTTTTTCTGCACGCAGCGCCTCAACAGCACTGAGGAGCAATCTCATGCGCACACAATGCGCCATCTTCTCCGTCTCAAGCAGGCGGTGGCGGTCAGCCTCTGGAATGCGAACCTCCTCTGCCGCCTGCCCCCCAAGGAGGTCCGCAGCTGCGTTGCCGTGAACCAAGAGCCTCGGGGCACGTCGACGAAGAATATCCACCGCCTCCTGCAGATCAAATCCTGACGCCTTCTGAGCAGCAGACCTATCTCATGCCACAAATCCGCGTTCTCTCCCCTGGGATCTTTCCAAACACAAGTATTACCATCCACTACAAGTTCCTGAATTATCCGTGGTGTAGGTCATATGTCCCGTGGCCCCCTGGAGGGCCGTGAGTAGACCGAACAGCTCGCCCCTGGGAATCAACTTCACTTCACCAGGGAGGGCCCCCCAGATCGTGCACGACATTTCTGTGGGCTCCTGCAGCTCGGTGTAGACCGCCAGCCCGACTCTAACTCTGCGGAGCCTGCTGTCCCTGCTGTCGGCCTCGCCACTCGAGTCTCCGAATATGAAGAGTGGATGGTTCTCGGTTCCGTGGCCCAGGGATCCCGGCCCGAAAGCTTCAAGCCCATACAAGCTCCAACTGGCGTGCTCCTAGGGTGCTGGCAACCGTGCCCACGAGGAGCCCACGTAGCCAGAAGCACGCCTCGGATTCATGTCGAGTGAAGGCTTGCGGCACGTACTCTGCTGAACGTCTGTAGAGATCATGGCCTTCGTGTCCTTCACAAGCCTAACCACGATGAGCAGATGTCTCGGGCTCCTTCATGCAACGCGCGCATGTGGTGTCTCAGACTTGCTCAGACCTTGCAGACCTGCGCGCCCTTTGCCATGCTGCCCCAGCCGCCGTAGCCAGTAGCAGCCCTGCCAGACGTGCTCCGCCAGGTCCCTCTCGCAGTTGCCTGATCAGCGCCCTCAGCGATGCGTTCCTGCATGCCTTCCTCGTCAAAATGACTAGCAGCCAATCTCCATTGTCGTCCCATGATGGTCTGCTCGAATTTGCGAATGAAGCAGGGTGGGGCATCCAGCTCAGGCGCCCCTGTCAAACTGGCGACATCGATCCGCAAAGCATGTCGGACCGTGATGTCAGTCCGTGGCACAGCACACTGCGCTGGGCCTGGAGGCCCCCTCCTTCCTGCAGCAGGTAGCAGATGACCGCACACTGCGGTCCGCGCACAGGACGGCTCCGAAGGTGTAAAGGTGTGTGCTGCAGCTCGCGAGCCAGAGACGGCGAAGACTGCCAGATCCCTGCTCGCAAGGATGGTGATGAGATCCAGGTTCGCAACCAAGAGTTGAATCCATTCCCGCGGCATGCGCATTCCTGGGTCACGGCCAGGAGCATCGGGTCCAGAAGAGTCGTAGCACATCGCCCCGTGAGCCTCTGGGCTGCTGCATCGCACGAGAAGCTCCGCATCTGCTGTAGCCTCCTGCCAAAAAACACCGTGGAGTTGGTGGCCGTACGACCCTGCTGCGAATGCGCCCTGCTGCTCCAGCCGTGCTGCCAGGCGGTGGCGCCTGGCCGTCCTGGCGTGACGCACCACCTTGGCGTGCGTCTTGATGTACTTGCTGGTCCTGGCTGTCCTGCAGGCGCGTGCATGCCGAGTGCCACCTCCGCGCTCTCCGCTCAGGTGTGGCGCCTGGGTCGCTGGCGACCGCGGAGGGGGGCGCCGCCGCCGCGCGCCCATGAGCGGCGGCGGTCCTCATGGCACGTGCGCTCCTCCGCCTGGCGGAGGCGGAGGAGGTGGAGGAGGAGGAGGAAGAGGAGGAGGAGTTGCGGAGTTGCCTCCTCTTGCCTCCTGCCCCCTCCTCTCGTTCCATGTCCTTCCGACCCGCTGCCGGGGAGGGAGGCGATGGACTGGACGGCCTTCGCGGGCGAGCTCTACCACGCGCGCAGCCTCGTCTTTGCGCCCGGCGCCCTCCCCCCTTCCCGCGCGCCGGCATGTCCGCCCCAGCGTTCCGCTTCGTGAGAGCGGTTGCGACAGGCAGGGGGAGGTGGATGGATGCACGGATGAGGAGGAGCGAAGGGCAGGGAGGAGAAGGGGGAGGAGGAGGAGGAGGAGGAGGAGGAGGAGAAGGAGGAGGAGGAGGAGAGGAGAAGGAGGAGGAGGAGGAGGACGCACCCATCAAGCTTGAGGATGTCATGGCCGAGACGTTCCTGATAGGGAATCCGCAACTGAAGTCGCTAGTAGAGGGTTCGTATAGGTCGGGCATGTGGAGCAGGTGGCCCGTCCACGAGGGCCCCTCGGGATTGGACAAAGAGGCGGGCACCATGCGATTGCATCATTTGCAGTCGTACCCATGATGCGCAGCAAAAAGGGAGCAGAGATGGAGGGGTGAGGAAGGAGGAGACGGGGTGATGAAGAAAAAGAGGGCGAGGAAGATGATGAGGATTACAAGGTGGAGGAAGATGAGGAGATGAGGGGAGGACGAGGCGGTGGAGGAGGTGAAGGAATATGTATGGAGGAGTATGCATGAAGAGGAAAGAGTGGATATGGTGATGGTGAGGATGATGTTGCTACTGCTGCTGCTGATGATATTGATGATGATGGTTGTGGTGCTGCTGTTGATGATGATGATGGTGATGCTGCTGTTGGTACTGATGATCATGACGACACGCGATGGCGATGACGACGAACACGATGATGATGGTGATGGTAATGGATGATGCTGCTGCTGCTGCTGCTACTGATTGTGCTAATGAAGATGACGATGAAAATGATGATACTGATGACGAAGAAAGTGATACTGCTGCTGCTGATGATGTTGATGATCATGTTGATGATGATGATGATGATGATGATGATGATGATGATGGTGATAACGATTGTGTCGCTGCTGTTGTTGTTGTTGTTGTTGTTGAACCCTAATTGCTAAACCGAACTTTCTGTTGGATGCCCTTCATGCGCCCTGGCACTCTTGCCTCGGCGCTGGATGCATGGCCTCTGAAAATTAAGCTCACGTTCAGGCGTTTCGGGGGATCGCCGAAGCGCCCCCGAACCAACAGCAACACCAACAACAACACCAACAACAACCAATAACAATAACGATAACAACGAACAACATAAGCAGCAGCAACACCTTCAACAACAACAGCAGCAGCAGCAGCAGCAGCATCAACAACGATAACGCTCCCGCTCGATATTTCCGCCTTTTCTACTTGGGACCGGGGTTCTTCCTCGCCGCCGGAAGCCGGCTTTCCAATAATACCAGTGCTTCCGCTCGACGTCTGTTTATTTTTTCTCAGGATCGGCGCTCCCGCCTCGGCGCCGCAAGCGGCTCCCCCTGCAAGCAACGACGCTCCCGCTCGATACTTCTTTCGCTTTTATCCAAGACTCCCAGAGGCCCTGAGGCTTTTGGCACTCTCGCCTCGGCGCCGGCTGCATTTTGAATATTCGGCTCACGCTCGGGCGTTTCGGGGTTGCGCCGAAACGCCCCCCCAAGGAACAACAACAACGTCCGACTCGATACTTCTTCCCTCTTCCTTTTTACTCGAAACTGGTGCGCTTGCTCGCCGCCGAAATCCAGCTTTCCAGCAAAACCAGCGCTCCCGCTCGATGCTTTCCTGCTTTTTACTCTGGACCGGCGCTCCCGCCTCGGCGCCGCAGACGTATTCCCTGGAAGCAATGACGCTCCCGCTTGATACAGCCTCCGCTTTTATTCAAGATTCCCAGAGGCCCTCAGGCTCACGATCAGGCGTTTCGGAGTTCCTGGTGGGTTCCACGGCTGTCTCCCGCTGGGGCCCCAGGGGGGCCTTGACCGGTGCGTCAGCGTGGCATGGGGGGCCGCGGGGCCAAACGAGCCCGGACCCGCCAAAAGCGCTCCAAGGAAGCCCTGAAGCCATCAAAAAGGGCCCTCAAGAGGGCCAGAAAGCAACAACGCGTTCCCAGCACGCCGACCATTGCTTCGAGACGGCTGAGGCCCTAGGTAGCGAAGATTATTGCTTTTCTTTTAGTTTTTCAAGGATTTTCGTGTGGTCGCTGCACGACGCCGGGAGACCTCGCAAGAGGCGTCCAAGAGGGCCCCAAGACTCCAAGAGGGCGCCAAGACGGCCCAAGAGGCGCCCAGAATCGCCCCAGAGGGCTCCAGACGGCCCCTCAAAGCAGCTCGGATACGCCACAAGGGCCCCAAGCGAGGCCTACGCGGCTCCAAATCGGCCCCGCACGCCCATCATTGCTCCGAGGCGGGCTCAGGTAGCCTCCCTGGCGCATCAAGAGGGCTTCAAGCTGATCCCGGGGTAGGCTCCAGGGGCGAAAATCATGGATCCCCCTCCGGTTTTCCTAGAGTGCTCGCGTGGTCGCCTGCTCCGCCGCTCGACGTGCGGAGACGGCACAGGAGGCGTCCAAGAGGCCTCCAAGACACCCCAAGAGGGCGCCAAGACGGCCCACGAGGCGCCCATAGTCGCCCAAGCGGGCTCCAGGTGACCCCCCAGACGAGCTTGGACACGCCACAAGGGCCCTACAGGAGGCCTACGGGGCCCCCAAACAGCCCAGCACGCCGCCCACCACCGCCCCGACGCGGCCCACGAGGCATCCAAGACGGCCCGAGGATCTAGGCTGCTTTCCGAAATATGCGAAAATCATTGAGGTCCCATTGATTTTTCATTGATTTTCGCGTGGTCGCCTGCTCCGCTTCCCGTCGCTCGGGGACGACATACAAGGCGTGCACGAGGGCCCCAACGCGCCCCAAGGCGGCGCCAAACCGGCCCAAGAGGCGCCCACGATGGCCCAAGAGGGCTCAAGGCGGCCATCCAAAGCAGCCTGGACAAGCCAAACGGGCCGCAAAGATGGGCCGTAGGTTTTCAAAACGGCCCCAGCACGCCCACCAAAGCTTCAATGCTGCCCACGAGGCATTCAAGACGCCCCAAGGAGGATCCAAACTGCCCCCTGAGAGAGCCGCGATGGGGAGAAGTCAGTGATTTTCCGTTGTTTTCGATCCTTCGCAGTTGGCCGTCTGCTCCGCTTCCCGCCGCGCGGGGACGGTCCAAGGGGCATCCACGAGAGAGCCCCCGCACACCGCAAGAAGGCCGACCTCGAGCCTCGACGCTCCAAAGGGGCTCCACGCGCGGCCGAGGAGCTCCAAGAAGGCTTCCCAAAGGAGCCTCGACACCCCGACAATGCCCCACATAGGCCTCCACCATGGCCCCCACACGGCCGCAACGACCAGGTTCGGAGAGCCTTCTGGGATCGTGATTCTCGTCGCCCCTCCTCGAAGCAGGAGATTCTCCAGTATTCCAAATGAGCACCGACACACCGCAAGGGGCTCACGCAGGCCTCCACGAGGGCTCCCACATGGGCGCGCTGTCAGGTTCCTGGAGAGCCTTGCATGCACCTGATTGTCGTCGCCCGTCCTCAGAGCAGGAAGTTTTTCAGTTTTTCCTTGTGCTGCCCTTAAGAGCCCTCCAAGAAAATGATCTTGGCATCCGTAGCCATTTTGGCTCAAGGCCTGGCGCGAAGAGCGCGCCTGCGACGCAGCGAGACTCGCAGCGCATTCCCGCGGTGGTGGTTCTGCCAGCGCCATGCCCGACAAGTCCGACAACCCCATGCGCCAGATCAAGGTGGAGAAGCTGACCCTCAACATCAGCGTCGGCGAGAGCGGCGACCGTCTCACGCGCGCGGCTAAGGTGCTGGAGCAGCTGACCGAGCAGCAGCCCGTGTTCTCGAAGTGCCGCATGACGATCAGGTCTTTCGGCGTCCGCCGCAACGAGAAAATCGCCTGCCACGTGACAGTGCGTGGTGAAAAGGCAGAGGAGATTCTGGAGAAGGGGCTCAAGGTGAAGGAGTACGAGCTCGTGAAGAGGAACTTTGCGAAGAATGGCAGCTTCGGATTCGGAATCACGGAGCACATCGACCTGGGCATCAAGTACGACCCGAGCACTGGCATCTACGGCATGGACTTCTACGTGCACCTCTCTCGCCCCGGCAACCGCGTGATGTTTCGGAAGCTCAAGCGCGGCAAGGTCGGATTCGCGCACAGGTTGAAGAAGGACGACGGCATGAAGTGGTTCCAAACGAAGTTCGATGGCATCATCCTCAACAAATGATCCAGGACCACATGTGGCAGAGAGAGGATGCGTTCGAGGTAATGACGAGCAGAGTCACATTTGCTTGCGGAGCTGGTAATAAAAAAAAAGAGAAAAGAAAATGATCTTGGCAGCCAGTCCGAGGAAGTCACGGCGAGGAGGATGATAACTGGCACGTCGTATCTTGTGGTATTCTGGACCCTCTCTTCTAGCATCCTGGGGTTCATATCTCTTCACTGAGACTCGGGGGTCAACTAGAACCGAAGCGCGCGCGTAGCGCGAGCGTGGTTTATAATACATATAGATATATACACACATATCCCCGTAAGGGCTTCGCCCCCTGCTGCCAGCCCCCTCTCTCGGAGAATGGGGTATGCAAGAGCTATGTTGTGAGGCCTGGGCGCCGTCTTGAAGCAGCGTCGGAACTCCGAACGGGGGCCACTGGAGATATGAGGGTGCCAAAATCCATCAAACATCTGAGGACAATCGCAGATGTTGGCCTCTTGGGCCCCTCCTGGGGGTGCTCTGGGAGCGCTCCTGGGGGCCTCTTAGAAGCCTCTTGGGCCGTCTTGGGACCATGTTGGGCGCCTTGGAGCACTCTTGGGCCGTCTCGGAGGCCTCTCGTACCGTCATGGGGGCCTTCATGCAGGACTGTGATTTCGAGAACGCGAACATGTATAGGTTACACGCGTTTCTGATTTCGGGGAAGCGAAGCAAGAATCATTGACGAGGGATCGTGGCGTCGGGGACGCAACTATTGGTTACTTTGCGGCAGATTATTGCCTCGGAGACGCGAGCATGGCATCATTTCAAGGGAACTGCGCTCTCGGGAGCGCGAACACAGCGTACATTTGCGACGGTTTATGGCCTCGGGGCGCGACTAGTGCGTAATCGACGGCGCAACGGATGGTGGCCCTCGGCGGCGCGAACATGGCGTGATCTGCGAGGGACGAAGAGGCTTCGGGGGCGCGAATCCTCGCGTACTCGTGTCTCAGGACCCCCACAAATTCTGATCCCCCCCCAGGTAAGGCAACCGATGGCCCTTGTCGGCTCTCCCCCCCCCCTCGCGCAGACTTCAACACTTCACAGCAGGAGTTGTCACAGCGGAGACTGGAACTTGGAACTGGAGCAGGGAGCAGTAAACCCGAGCCGCGGACGCTGATGGCCCCGCAAGGGGGCCGGCGGATACAGATGTACATCGATCGGCGGTACGGCGCTCACGGCAACCAGCAAATGGATTGGGCACGCCTTGTCCGCATAATCCACCCTGCAGTGTACAGTTTTCTTCGGTATGCACTGGAGATGCTCTAAGAGTACCCCTCGGCAACAAGTACACCGATCGGTTTCATTCGCCCATGATTTGCCTGACCAGGGTGGCGCACACCCAACCACGACGCCACCTGGGCAGGCTGGGGCAGAGGAGAAAGAGAGGCGGGATGGCGCGGCTGCGGGCCTGCGCAGCACCACGCTGTCGTCGCCGCCGCGGGCCGCTCTCTCCCCTCCTTTTTCCGACCGAGTTGCACGGGCCACGGGAGGCGGCGGCGAGAGCTTCTGGAAGGGCTCCGGGCTCTCGCCTCCTCCGAACGCTCGCAGCTCTCCAGTCCAACGTCTTCCAGCGGCCTGGTGCTGCAGGCCCCGCATGTCGTGCACCGCAATGAACCGTTCGTCGGGCCAGAGTGCCAGCCTACGAGAGCAGGAGTGTACTTCGTTGCTCTGCACGCACACCGAGATGCCGTGGCCGACACAGTCTTCCCGTCCATTCCCTGGACGTGCAGAGTGTGGTCAGAAAAGCAGGGAGATTGTGAGACGGAGGCCGAACACTCGCACGACCTGCACAGACGTCAGCACACGTGAAATGACACGAATGCTCTGTGGCTGTACCAAGGCGCGCCAACCATTGTCGAGCGGACGTTCTCGTACGGACAGTGGGAGGCCGGGGAGCAGGCTTGCCTCCTTGATTCAGAACGTCGGACGAGAGAAACGGCAATCCTCGTCCACGTCCGCTTTCCACCACATTTGCCTCCACCTCCATCTTCATCTCCACCTTCGTCTCCACCTTTGCCTTTTCGCCTCCGCCTCCGCCTCCACCTCCCGTCTGCCTCACAATCTCCCGCCGACCGTGAGAGTGAGAGTGAATGCTCCCAGCGGACCTCCCGCGGAGGAGGAGGAGAAGGACGAGGATGAGGATGAGGCAGA
>CAUYUJ010018743.1:0-2500 GCA_963575745.1 Prorocentrum cordatum
GCCTGCCAGAAACTGGTGGCGGGCGCTCGTCCCCGCGCGCGGGAGCGAGCGGGGGCGGGGCGGGGGAGTGGCGCGCGCCATGGCGGCGGCCGTGGCCTCAAGAAGGGCACCCCTCGCCAGGGGGGGCGTGCAGACCCAGAGGTCCGACGCTCCAAAATAAGATAGATGGAGCGTCGGGTTTGTTGGGCAGATCTCGGCCTCTGGGGGCCCTCGCCAGGCCTCGGGAGCGTCAGAAAACGGCCCAGGACGAAAGACCGGCCCAAGGGAAGGGATGCAGACCTCTGGGGCCCACGCATCGAACAACATCGGAGCGGATGGATGTCTTGGGAGGCGGATGTTTTGAGGGGGGCTTTTTCTTCTTCTGCTTCTTTTTCTTCTTCTTCTTATTATTCTTGTTTCTCTTCTTCTTCTTCCTCCTCCTCCTCCTCTTCCTCATCCTTTTAGTGTTTCACTTGCCTTCGGACCATCTCGCCCGTCTCCCGTAGCTTGTCTGTCATGGCTAGGCTGCGCGCACGTGCGCGCCGAGGGGTGCTCCGGCGCATGCTTGGCGGGATGGCGACGTCGGCAGAGGTGGGCCAGGCTTCTGATTCCCGACGACCCTGCTTTTGGGACGGGTTCCGGCTGCCTCCTTCCCCCCCCCGTGGATGGTGGGGCGCTCGGGAGACAAAGGCGAGGACGAGGGGGCGGAAGGAGGACAGGCAGGAGGGAGAGACAGGGATCGAGGAAGGATTGCGGCGCGTGGGTCAGCGACGGGTCTGCCTCCCTGCCAAATCGGCGCGCCCCGTCGCCGAGTCGGGCGGCACTGGCGCCACGCCTCGCGGGCTGCGTTCTCCAGTCCGTGGATCTGGCGCCCACTCGCCAGATCCACAGCTCCTCAATCTATGTTTTGGCGGCGCGCCCAGGGAGAAATGCAGAGGGGGCGGGCCTTCTCAGAAGGCTCGGAAGGCTCTGACCTTCTCTGCAGCTTCCTCAGCCTTCTGCGCAGACAGGGCTGGCTTCCCAGGAGGCCAGAGGGCTCTGGAGAAGCCCGCCGCCCTTTGAGAAGGCCTGCCCCGGCTCATTCCCCCCCCTCGGTGCTCCGCCGAATGTTGGCGTGTGCCAGAGAGGATTTGGGGGCAGACGGAGGAGAATGAGGAGGTGATCGTTTCCTTATTCATTGTTTTGCCGACCGGCGCGGGCCCTCGCACCCCCTCCCCCACTTATGGCGTACATCTTGGCTGTTTTTGGCGTCTGTTTCAAGCAGGTGGAGTCTCCCCCGTAGGACGCACTGTTGCCAACAGTCGCATTGAGCAGAGGTCCGGAGCCAGCCCCCCCCCCTCGCCCGCCCCCCGTCGGCCACGCGCAGAGGGGGGTAGGGGGAGGGGGAAGGCTTCTTAGAAGCACCCCTGCTTCTTAGAAGGCGCGGGCCTTCTCTATACATGTGAGGCCGGCGCCTTCTAAGAAGCAGCCCCCTTTCTAAGAAGCCTTCCCCCCTCTCCCTACTCCCCTCTGCGCCCCGCCAACCCCTTCCGACCAATGTCGTAACGCCGAATAAGAACGCGGACTCGAGGGGGCAGGGGCCAGGAGACGCTTGTGCGAACGGCGCCTGCTCTGTGCGCGCGCGTGTGCCTCGGTTTTGGCAGGCTGGCCCAGCGAGTCGGCGGCCCACGGGCGCGAGCAGCGTGTGCTGCCTCGGCCATTGGAGTCGCCCCTCGTGGCCGACGAGGATGTGCTGCGCGCGCGTGTCCTATTTTCGCCTCGTCGGTGGGACCTCTATCTTCTTCCGCCGCATCCCGCTCCTCCCTGTAGTCTGACATGGCCTTCGCTCCCGACAGACCTCCTCCGCCTCCGCCTCCGCCCCCGTCTTCTCCTCTGACAGGATAGGATGCCGTCTCCTCCGACCCCGCCTCCGCCCCCGCGTCCGCCTCCGACTTCGCTGCCTCCCTCCGCCTCTCTCTCCTCTGAGCCTTTGGGAGATCAGCTCAGGAGGCATGGAAGGGCCACCCTGCAGACAGCTTGTTGAAGGGGTCTCTGCCTGTCTTGAGCAGTCCGAGCGGCTTTGGGATCCTTCATGGCCCGCCGTATCTGGCCGACGGCTTTTAGAGTTGACTGCCTGGTACGAGCCGTGCGCTGCACATCGAGGAGGAGGAGGGGGAGGAGGGGGAGGAGGAGGAGGAGGAGGAGGAGGAGGAGGAGGAGGAGGAGGAGGAGGAGGAGGAGGAGGAGGAGGAGAGGAGGAGGAGGGAGGAGGAGGAGGAGGAGGAGGAGGAGGAGGAGGAGGAGGAGGGCGAGGCGGAGGCGGAGGCGGAGGGCGGAGGCGGAGGAGGAGGAGGCGGAGGAGGAGCGGAGAGGAGGAGGAGGAGGAGGAGGAGGAGGAGGAGGGAGGAGGAGGAGGAGGAGGAGGGAGGAGGAGGGGAGGGGGGAGGGGGAGGGGGAGGGGGAGGGGAGGGGGAGGGCGGAGGAGGAGGAAGGAGGAGGAGGAGGAGAGGAGGAGGAGGAGAGGAGGAGGAGGAGGAGGGAA
>CAUYUJ010018743.1:7500-15000 GCA_963575745.1 Prorocentrum cordatum
TAGGGGCGCTGGCCTGCTGCAGGTTTTGTCCAGGCCCTGCCTGAGGCACCCCTCGGCCCTTGCCGTGCTTCGCCAGCCGGGCAGCACTCGCAACGGCGCCTGTGCCCCCCCCTCTGCCAGGTTTTCTGGCCTCCCCCCACCACTGGCTACCGGTGTCTGGCCGCTGTCGCTTCCTTGCCACTTCGCGCGCGGCGGCTGCTACTCAATTGGCTCTCTTCCCCTGGGTCATCCGCTCGCTTTTGGCTTGCCGCCCTCTGTGGGGCGCGGCCCTCTCGCCCGCCGCCGGCTGGCGTCCGGGCCTGGCGCTCCCCCTCTCGCGTTCTTTCCGCCCGGGCCCGTCGCTCCCCCACTTGGCGGCGCACCGTCTTTCTTGCCTTGGGTGCCGCCCCGCGCCCCTGGGCCGCTTTTGCTCGCCTGGTCTCGGCGCTCCCCACCGTTGTCGATGTCGGGGTTCCCCCCCGTCGGCGCGGGTCGAGGTCCTGGCTGCTCGCCTCTTTCGCCCCCCCGCCGCCTTCTCTCGGCCGCTCCGGTCCGCACCTCCTGGGCGGTACCTCCCCGGCCGTCGCCCCCGCGGTTGTGTCTCGCAGGCCCACAGGTCTCGGCGCTCGCTTTCCCTCTGGGCCGGGCCTCGGTCTGCCAGGTTGGGCGCCGTCCCCTGCGGTGCCCCTCGCTGCCCTGATCTAGGCTCCTCGCCCACTGCTTCCGCCCCCTCGCGCTTTGTGTCGTCCCGCGCCCGCCCCCTCGTGCCCGCGGCGCAGCGCCTGCTGCTGAGGTTGGCCCGGTTGGCCCGCTTGGCCCCCTCTCTCCTTGCCCGCCGGTCTCGGTGCTCCCGCCTCTCTCTGGGCTGTCCTTGGTCCAGGGCTGGGTTCCGCCTCGTTTTTTTCACCGCCTGCTGCAGCTCCTTGCTGCCTCCCCCAGCTTCAGCTCGGCGCATTTCAGTGCAGCCTGAGCCAGCGCTGCCCCCCCCCCTCTGGCGCTGCCCCCCCTGCCACCGCCGGCAGCTCTGAGTGGCCTGGCTTCCTCTCCCCCCGTCGCGCCAGAGTTCCTCCTCCCCCTCCCTTGCATCGCGGCCTGAATTTGCATGCAGCGTGTCCCCTGTTGCCTTCCCGCCGGAGCAGTCGACCTCTGCCCAGCCGCCGACGCAAAAAGTGTGTGTGTGTGTGTGTGTGTGTGTGTGTGTGTGTGTGTGTGTGTGTGTCTGTTTTGGTTAGTTTTGTCCCTTAAGTTGTCATTGTGTGTCAGTGTGTGTGTGTGTGTGTCTCTGTGTCTGTGTCTGTGTCTGTGTCTGAGTCTGTGTCTGTGTCTGTGTCTGTGTGTGTGTGTGTGTGTGTGCGTGCGTTTGTGCGTTTGTGCGTTTGTGCGTGCGTGCGTGCGTGCGTTTGTGTCTGTGTGTGTGTGTGTGTGCTTGTGTCTCCGCGCGGGTCCGAGCGACTGCAGATCGCGAAAGCACGCGGCGCGGGTGCCGCGCGGGAGCTGCGCCCGCAGGGCTGCGGCGCGTGGGGCTCCCGCCCCCGCCGCGCGCCCTGGGGGGGGGCGCGCCGCTGGAGCGGGCGACGGCCCGCTGTCGGAGGGCGTCGGCCGTGCGCCTCCTGGGCCGGTCCTGCCCGGACCGGGCCTGTCCCCAGTCAGCTACAGTTAAGTCGGGCCTGTCCCTCTGCAGGGGGAATACTCCCAAATATTTACAAATTACTCAGGGGATCATTTTTTTTTGACTTTGTTTGAGCATTTTTGAGCTTTTTTTATGTTTTTGTATTTTTCTTCATTTTTCGCCCAAAGTCCCCCTGTGGGGGGACAGGCCCGACTTACAGCTACAGGTAAGAGTTACTTTTCGAGGAAGGGGCACGGCCATAAACATAAACTTTTGGCGCTCCACGCGGACTTGTTGGATCTGCGCTGGGGCGCCCTGGCGGTGCCTCCGGCGCCGCACCTGGCGCGCTCCGCGCGCCGGGGAGGAGGGGGCTCTAGCCCAGATCCAAGAAATCCGCGCGGACTTCCAACACATTATGTTTATTTTGTTTTTTGCCTCTGTTTTCGCCGGAGTGACCTTGGGTGCGGGCGCAGTGGGGCCCCCAGGGGATGGAACGCGATGCGACGGCAGCATCTTGGCCTCTCCGCGGCGCCCGACAGTCGCGCACCAAAAACCCCTCTTGCTCAGGGTCGCTCTCGCGCATGGCCGGCCCCAGGATCGGTGTAGATGCCCTGCAGGCCCCACCCAGGAGGGCGTGTGCACGGATCCCTGGCCCAGGATGGGCGCGGTCGCTGCGGCGGGCAGGCGGCCCCAGGGGTGAGGGCCCTGGGGCTGCCGGCTAGTGGGAGACAGGAGGTGTGAACGGAGAAGACGGCACGCGACATCGCGAGCGAGGAGAGAGAGAGAGAGAGAGAGAGAGAGGGAAGACGAGGACCCTAACCTCGAAGAGGAGGGTGAGATGGGGTGTGGCGAGCACAGTGCAGCGTGGGGCGGTGTGGCGGCGTGGCCACGCTCGCCCAGGTGGAAGGTGCAAAGGCCTCTCCCTCTGCCTTTAGGACCCCCCAGTAGGCGTCCACCAGTCCAACGACAGGGACCCTCACCTGCATGCAGGCGAAGGGTTCCCGAGTGAAGGACTCGCGGCCGCCTCTGGGGGTTCAACTGGGCGTGGGGGAGGTTTGCGCCTTCCGAGGCGGCGGCCCCAGCGAAGACAGTGTCGCGGGTGTAGTCCCACCTCCAATCGTATGTTCCTTTCCCTCCACTGTGAAGCTGAGCCGCCGTCTGCGACGTAGAGATGGTGGACTGGCGGCAGAGGTGTTCGCTGATCGCAAGTTGAAGCGAGAAGGTGCGATCTATTGAGCGAAGCTCGTCGTCTTGCAAGCGAGCTGCGGGTTGGCGGCTGGTTGGGATCGGGCTAGGAGGCTGCGGCAGATAGAGGTGCACGAGGATGAAAGGGTAGTGAGGAGTGTGGCGTATGTGCTGCGAGTGCGGTGCAGTCGCACTCACCAAGTGGATGACACAAGGGCCTCTCTGACTCCACGTAGGGTTCACCGTGGGAAGGGGCCTTGTCCGACCTGAAGAGCCTTCCCCCGCCGAGGCAGGCGATGGGTTCCAGCAGGGGGACTGTGGCCTATCCATGGGTGCTCAGTGGACAGGCGGAGGTTCGGGCCACCTGGGGTGGCGGCCGCGGTCGTTGTCTCTCCCTCTCCAACCTCATTATTCCCCCCCCCCACCCGCAGTTGGCTGACGGTTAGTGCGGTAGTCTACAGGTGGAGCCCGTGGTACATTTGGAGAGAAGCGTGCGCAATGGCTGGGAGCAAGTGGGCAGAATGAAATTGGCGGATGGGGCGAGGTAAACAAGCTCACTGAAAGAGGAGGCTTAGCAGTGGGTGTGCCTCGCGGCGGCTGTGGCCCCTTGCCGTGAACGTTCCCAGAGCCGCGGCCGTGGGAGTGGCTGCAGGGCGGATCAGTGCAGACAGGCCGTGGCTCCGCCGTAGCCAGCGTGGGGAAGAGCATGGCGGTGAAAGAGAGGTTGGTGCAAGCACACGCTGGGCGAGGGCGGAGTGCGACTAGGTCCGCATCAGCCTATTGGCAAATGGCCGTGCCTGTGCGCCGCGGTTCGGGGCAGTTCGCAGCTCCGCAACCCGGTTTTGCTCCAGGCGCGAGCGGATCGCCTCTGCCGCGCCGCGACGGAAAATTGCGTGCTGCGGCCGCCGCGGCCCTAGCCAGGACAGCCGGCGGTGAGATACCCGAGTCCTGTCCCCACGTATGACCCCCCACCCCGCCGCCACACGGGTGTGGAGGCGAAGGTGAGGAGGGAAGGGCGGGGGGAGCGGGGGCGGCAAGAGCAGGTGAGCGGGGATGTAGTGCAGGTTGGGTATGGGGCCCTCATGACCAGTGGAATAGGAGGTTCTTCGTGTTGCTGCCTCCGAGGCCCCAGCTCGCAACTGGTGTTTCAGGCCCCGACCCAGGAGGCGCATGAGAGAGCTCAGTCCACTGGGCGGTGTTGCTTGCACCTCTGCGATACGTCGGGTGAGTGGCATACGTGGGTGAGAAAGCCACGGCCGGCGTCGGAGCCCTGTCTGACCGTGTACGCACTGCATCACATTTCCTGTTGTAGGTGTGCCCGCCGTGAGCGCTGTTCTGATATTGTCGCCGCGAGAGTGCTCGTAGAGGGGGGTGTGTGCCGTCACCCAGAGGTAGAAATTGAGAGAACGATGCGGTCCAGCTGTGGCTGCTGCGGTGTGACAGTGAGTGCGGTGTTGCGGTAAGAGAATAGTGCAGAGGTCGGAGCTGGGAAGGGGCAGCTGGTGCTTCGCAGGAAAGGTCTACTGTCTACTGTCTTGAGAACAACATTGGTAAGACGATATGAATGACGCACTGGTGGTCCTTTATTAGGCACCCCCCACCATGACATGAGGCGGGTGTTTGCCTCGTCTGCCAAATTGTGAGCAGTCGGGGGGGTGCTTTTCTTCTCCGATCCTCCTCCTACTCCTCCTTTTCCTATCGTCCTCGTCCTCGTCCTCCTCCTCCTCCTCCTCCTCCTCCTCCTCCTCCTCCTCCTCCTCCCCCCTCCTCCCTCCTCCCTCCTTGTGCTCGTCCTCGTCCTGCTCCTCGTCCTCGTCCTCATCAGTCAGTCCTTGTCGTCGTCGTTGTCGTCGTCGTGCTCCAGTTCATCCATCGTTTTTCGTCGTCGTCGTCGTCGTCGTCGTCGTCGTCGTCGTCGTCGTCGTCTTCGTCGTCATGCTCCGCCTTCTTTGCTCATCCTTCTCCCCCTGGGCCTCTCCTCCTCCTTCTCCTCCTCTTCCTCCCCCTCCTCCTCCTCCTCCTCCTCCTCCCCTTTTTCCTCCCTCCTCCCTCTTTTTCCTCCTCCTCCTCCTCCTCCTCTTCTCCCTTCTCCTCTTCGTGGGGGGCGGCCCGAGAAAGTATCGGGCCCCGACAGAGGCCCAGGGGAGCGCGCCGCAGGATGCCGGTTTCCTTCGCCGCGGATGCGGAGGTCGTGGAGGAGGAGCCTCCGTCAAGGCCCCCGCGTTGACCCCCGCGGCCCCGTGCCATTGGGAGGGGAAAGAAGGGGGAAGGAAGGAGAGCACATGTTCTCTACCCTGTGTAATCATCCTGCACCCTTTCCCAAGAGTGTGGTCAGAACGGCAGTGCCACAAGTGCGAGCTATGCTCCGACGTGGCTACTAAGATCACCAAGGACTGCCCCCATGGGTACGAGTTAGAATGGAAGGGGGAGGAGGAGGGCGTGGAGTCGGTCCAGGTACCGATACCGCTGCCCTTGTCGCGTTTTCGCCTTGTTGGGCCTCCTGGGATGCTCTCGTCACCACGGCCGGATTTCCTTTGACATTCTGGTTAGGATGCATCCCGTGAGAGGTGCGGGGCTTATTTTGAATAGAAAGGAGCACTCGCGCGAGTCTTGTGCGGATGCCTTGTGCGGAGGACGCTGTGCGCCTTGTGCGGGGCTCCTCGTGAACGCCCGAGGGGTTGGATCAGCGCGAGTGTTTTTGCAAGAGAAGAGGATGCGGGTCCCCAGAGTGTACGCCACCCCCACCTCCATTCTTCCTCCCTCCTGGGAGACTGAGGGGGTGATAGATGATGGTGGTGTGTATTCTTGGGCCCCGTAGAGGAGACGCAGAACAAACGCGATGCGCTCCTTTGCGCAAGATCCCTTGTGCGCGGTGTGCGCTGGCACTCGTTGCTCCGGCGCTTCGTTCTATCACTGGGCGCGTGGCACTACTCGCAAAGTGCCTAATCGCAAACATGCAAAAACATGTCTTCCTTTCGGTAATGGGTCGTGAATCCCCTGCGGTGGATCCAGCTAATTTACGAGCAGTTACTTGAGAAGTAGTGGAACGCGCTTGTCGATTTCTGGTAAACATAGGGGCGGAATCGTTATCTGTTGGTGCCCCCCAGAGTGGGGCGAGGGGGAGAAGGGGGGGGTGCGAGGACGGCGGGTAGCATGACGAAGAGGAGGGGCATGGGGTAGGAGGGCGAAGAGGATGGGGACGAGGAGGAGGAGGATGAGGAAGAGGAGGAGAAAGAGGAAGAGGAAAAGGACAATGAATACAAAAACAATAGTATTACGAATAGTACTGATAATAACAAGCATCGTGGATACGCAATAATACTATGAAGAATAAACACATACGAAGACGATTACGATGCTAGGAATAATAAGAGTAATAAGCATTTCATGAAGAAGAACACTCATGATAGTACGTCGAATAATGAGTAATACACACTATTAGCTAACATATGGGCAATACTACGAGTACGAATGATAATCAGCATGCGTAATGCTTGAACAAATCATAGACACATCATACAACCTGACAATGATATAAAGATAAAGCTAATAATGTAATACTAACAAACAGCACTGCTGGTAGTAATCATAGCAGTACGAATTTTGAGAATACGAAGAAGAAGACGGATAACATTTACTACTAATAAGAACGCTACTGATAATCAACTTAGTCATAGTTATACGGAGGCTGTGCATACGAATACAAGTAGTAATGCTGTTTGTGTAAACATCTAGTAATAGGGAGAAGTCGAGTAATTCGATTACTAACGACAATACAAATACTAGTTACACGTATACGAATAACCACACTAATAAGAGTATTGGAAATGAGAATAATACGACCACGACTGCTACTACTAATAATAATAATAGTAATAAAATAGTAATATTATTATCAATACGGGTACTATTAATAAACATATTCCCACATAAATCGTCAGGATATCCTACGAGAGAGCGCGATTCCTGAGTGTCAAGGGCGCGGCGTCATAATAAGTTTGAAAGGAGTTCACGCGAGAGCGCGATGCCTGTCTAAGTTGCGAGGAATTCCCGCGCGCGAGCGCGATGGGGGAATACATTGTGAGGAAGTATAAGGAAGGAGCCGCTGTTGAACTTTCATTACTGAATAAGAACTATTGTTCATAACCGCCTCCGGTAACATATGTGCTTTTTAAGTTGAGGTGCCCTTCCCAGGGCTCGTACCTGGTTCTTTATCAGGGAAAGTCTTCCTCAGACTGCGCCCTTGACCCCCGAACTACAACAACAACGGTTCCCGCTTGATACCCCCTCACAATTTATTCCAAAATCGAGCTCTCGCGCGGGACTCCCTCACAATTTCCTCAGGAATCGCGCTCTCGCGTGGGACTTCCTCGCAGTTTATTCAGACGCCGCGCCCTTAACATTCAGGAGTCACGCTCTCGCTGTGGATATCCTCACGTTTGATTTGGGAATTGAGCTGTCGCTCGAGACTTCCTCGCGATTTATGCAGGACCCACGCTTCAGCAACCCGCCTGCTCAATCTGGTCGCCTGGGCTCTCCTGCCCTACCCGCCTGGTCGGGTCTACCCGCCCGATCTGCCCGTCTGGTTCAGCGACGTGTTTTCTGCTCCTAGCCCCCCTCCTATTTTGTCTCGGGCTGCACAAAATACACGTTGCAGGTCACAAAGATATACCCCCAAGGGGGTACGATTGAAAACGAAGAGGGCGGGTATCGAGGGTTCGGGATCT
>CAUYUJ010018743.1:16605-44105 GCA_963575745.1 Prorocentrum cordatum
TTCGCGCTGCCTCCCGCCTGAGCGCGGCGGCGCCCAGCTCGAGGTCCGCGGGGTTGTCCCGACGGCTTGCTTCCGCGCCCCAGCGGCCAACAGGGTTGTCCCAACGGCCTGGCCCACGGGTTGCCCTAACGGCTTCGCGATCTGGCCATCGGAGAACGCGCGCATGCCAGCCGTGGCGGCGAGGGCGCCGAGGAAAGTCGACGTGCGTGACTCGGCCAGAAGGAAGGAGAGGTGCATGAGCAGAACAGGCGGGAGGGAGAGGGAGAAGGAGGAGGAGGTGGAGGACTAGCAGGATGATGATGATGACGAAGAGGAGGAGGCAGGATAATGAGGCAGGAGGAGAAGGAGAAGACACGATGGGGTAGGAAGGGGGAGCAGGAGGATATTTTCAGCCAAGCCGAACATATCAGCATTTGAGGTCATACCGTCGGAGTAATTCCCATTTCCGAACCGTGCCACATATGCTCGCTCGACGGGCAGAACGGGCGGGATCCGAACTCTGGGAGTGATTGTGCGTGCGTCAATCGGATGCTCGGTCTCTGGCCTAGGTGGGGAAAGTCTCGGGGCATATCTTTCGCAGCGGCACGGACTTCTCTCACCACGTCCCGCGTCGCCGCCGATGACCAGTGAGCTGTGCTTGCTTGACGGGCAGAGCGGACAGGACACAAGTTTCGATGATCTTCAGGGCGTGTGTTGGACCAGTGTGTGTTTACCCATTCAGCTCCGCCGATGGCCCGCAGCGTTTTTGTCGACCCTCATTGCACCCACGGCATCGTATTTTCAGGGCTTCAGTGGGCAAACGCACGTTGGCGGTGACGCACGTTCTCAGGATGATCGAAAACTTCGAGAGTGCGCGTGCGTAGTCGGTCGGATTGCGGATTCCAGCCGAGGTGGGGGAAGCCGTGGGCCACATCACTCGTGGCGGCGATGGCCACGGGCCAGGAGCGCTCCAGGACAGGTTTTCTTTTCTCTTTGTCTCGGCGCCGCGTCGAGGGGGGAGTGAGATGCTCAGAGGGCGGCGTGGCTTCTCATAAGTTCTCCGGCCTTCTGGGACGCCCTCTGCGGCCGTGGAGATGGCCTTGGCAGTTCAGAAGCCCTCTGTGGCTGCGGAGAAGGCCTCCGGCACCGAGGTCACATCTCAGGAGGCTGGAACTGTTCTCAGCACCCCCGCCGCTTTCCGAGAAGGCC
This sequence comes from Prorocentrum cordatum, assembly GCA_963575745.1. Lineage (NCBI taxonomy): Eukaryota > Dinophyceae > Prorocentrales > Prorocentraceae > Prorocentrum > Prorocentrum cordatum. The sequence continues at coordinate 17,794 of CAUYUJ010018743.1, forward strand.
CGCCCCCTCCGCCTTCCTCCCTGGGCTCGCCGCCAGCTCTCCCCGTCACTCTTGAGCCGCCAGGGTCCAAGGTCCAAGTGTCCTGGCATCGCTCGGGCGTGTGCATTTTTTTAACTTCGGCGAGGACCATCGAGGAGCATCCTGGATCATCTTGCGGCAAGCAAGCGCACGAAACAGGCAAACGCACGGGGAGTGGACGTCCGAGCGATGGCAGGATTCTCTCCGTCACCTTTGAACCGCCAGGGTCTGAGGGTAGGAGGCCTGCGTAGGCGGTCGGCGGCGAGCTCGTGGCTTCCGCCGCTCCGGGCGTACGACGCTCGGCGGGCGTCGTCCTTCCAGTCAGGCCATCCCTGACATACCCGAGCGGTGGGAGCTGCGCGGAAGGTCGCGCAAAAGGCGCGGTCACTCGAAGGCTGCTTGGAATCGAATCCTCCCCTCCCCCTCCTCTCCACCACCTCGTTGGATCCCGGGGCCTCTGTGAGTCTTCTGAGAGCCCATTCTAGAGACTGTTACGTGCTATCTTGTTTAATGCTGCAGGCAATCTTGGGCTCTCTGGGGCCATCCAGTTTGTCCATCTTGGAAAGGCTAACGACCCGCGGTCCCCCTGGCCCATACCCCCTGGTCCAGACACCCCCTGGGGGTTGTTTTTGAGGAGCTGGTACTGGCTGGAGCGATTCAATTGATGGATTCGGTAGCAAATCATGAGAGCGTCTTTGATCATGATTCGGTATGCCCTATTCACTCCGTCTTTAGCGTCGGTCAGCGTCGATTAGTGTCTGGGAGTCGATGGGGTAGCGCCAATTTTTCGTCGGATAGCGTCGATTTAGCGTCGATTAGTGTCGATTCGCAAGAGCCGACAAGATGGTATGGGAGGCTCCCGTGAATTTCTACCGAAGATGGATCTCATTCTCTACGTCGTGGAAGGAAAGACGCGCTACCCAATCGACACGCAGCCAAACTCCGCCATCCTGAGGGCTTCTGCCGCAGGGCTGAAGACAAGCACTCTGATTCGCACGGGATGGGTGCTGGCTCTCAGGAGGCGTCGCGTGCCTCTCAAGGACAGTACAGGTCCGACACGATCCGTCCTCTCCACACATGGCGCCAGAACATAACAAGAACGAGTAGCCCAATATATGTGGCCTGGTGGGAGCAACATCCGCGTGAGTGGTCGTCCCTCAGAGGAGGGGGCCCTTCCGGGGCCCTGAGGAGGAGGAGGAGGAGGAGGAGGAGGAGGAGGAGGAGGAGGAGGGGGCCAGGCGGAGGAGAGAGGAGAGAGGAGTAGGGAGGGGGAGGGGGCCGCCGGCCACGTTTTGAGACGCCATGTCATGGCATCTCAAAGCGTGCCGCTTCTCCGAGGCAGCGCAGGGCTTGCTTCTTGCCCCTTGGCGGGAGGCCCGCGGGCGCAACGCGAGAGGGCAGCTCTTCGCCAGCGGAAATGGCGGGCGATCCCCGTGTCAAGGTCCACGCTGTGGGTGGCCCCCAGAGCTTCCAGGAGTCGGCCAGAGATCGGACATTGAAACACGTAATATATATATATATATATATATATATATATATATATATATATATAATACACACATCTCCAGTGGCGGGTTACGGAACGACTTAGGATGAAAATCCCGTTCTGGGGAAGGGGTCCAGACCTTTGGGGGTCGACGTTGTGAAACTCGGAGGTCAGGAGACGGGGGTCAGTGCAAACGGGGGTCAGTCAGAGCGCCCGACCTTGCAGGATCTTGCTGAGCCAGGGTTGCATTGACCTGGGCTTGGGGGCGCAGGATCCCGCGGGATCCTGCAGAATTCTCACTGGCCCGTGTCTAGATTGACCCGGGTCAGTGGATCCCCGAAGAAGGCGGAAACACGGAGTACAACATGCGGATTAGCGACGGGTCCCGTGCCCGCGCAGAATCGTCGCGCTCCTTCGCCAAATCAGGCGGCACTGACCCCATGTATATCCGCGGATCCGGGGCCCACGCGCCAGATCCGCAGGTTCCGAGTGTGAATGTGTGCCATATTTTCACCGACAGGTTTAGCTAGTGGACGTTTATCCTTGATTTGCGGTAGTGTGTGCACTATCGTTTGTACTGTCGCATACGCAGGACAGTATGAGTGCACCGTGGTTCGCACGTTGGCTCAAGTCTAAAAGCCTTTGACTGCCGCTGCTGCTGCCACAGTTGGTAACGGAGCGGTGGCCTCGGGACCAGGGGTTCCCCGACTGCGCGCCGGCATGGCGAGCAGCACGGGAGCTCGGCGGCTCTGAGGCGACCTCCGCGCCGAACAGGCCGACTGGCGTGGTTCCACGGCATGACAGGGAGCGAGGACAAGAGCGGCGAGGGGTTCGCCGGGGCGGTGATCACTGGGCAAGAGGGACAGCCGAGTGCAGCCACCGCGGGCTTGACGACCGACCAGCTGAAGGAGATTATCGCCGGAGTAGTCAGGGAGACTATGCAATCGGCGACCGCTTCGAGGGCAGCGGCGTCAAGTCAACCAGGGGAAGGAACTTGGGATCCCTGGTCAGCAACAACAAGAACGAGAAGGACGGCAACACGAAGGACAACGAGCTCGACCAGGACCAGAGCAACACGGTCCGCTGGTGGCAGCACCACTGGGCCAGCGACAGCTGGAGCCGCGACGACGGCTGGGGCTGGAACAACTCCTGGGGTTCATCAGGCAGGGGAGATTTTATCGACCCGCCAGCGTGGCCAGGTTGGAGTCACTACAGGCAATGGCGCAAAGCTCTGACGCGCTGGGATACGAACACAGATGTACAAATGTGGCGCAGAGCAGAGAAGTTTCTCAAGCTATTCGATTGGGGAATGCAGGCCAAGTTCGAGGATGTCCCAGAGGCCACCCTCGGCAGCAACAAGTGGCTTGAGACGGTGCTTGGTCGCATGGATATGATGATCCGAGAACGAGAGGGAGACCATCTCCGCCGCACGGGACGCAAGGCACTGTTCGAAGCCAGTCGTGATCCAAAAGAAACTCTCATCCAGTTCGTCAGTCGAAGGGAGGCTCAGCTTCAAGAAGCCGAGGGTCACGACATGTGGTTATCATCAAAGCTGAAGGGACTACTTCTCGAGGAGGGGGCTGGGCTCACGCCTCAAGGCCTCCAGAACTTGCGCACTCTCACGCGCGGCCAGCTCGACTACGAGAGCGTCTCGTGGGCGCTGAAGCAGATGGACTCCACCGGCTCTGAGCGCCTGTTGCCTGGCCGAGCCTCTCTCGGCACAATGCACGTTGCTGGCAGCACTGAGGACGAAGAGCCCAGTGCCGACGGCACGCATAAGCATCAGCCCTACTCCTCCACCCCCCCCGGTGGATTCAAGGACTTGGAGGATCTCGATGAAGAGACTGACGACGAGGAAGAAGAAAGTTGATCAGATGGATGAGGCAGCTATCATGGCAGAGCTGGAGGACCTCAACCTCTACGAGGATCAGGTCGACGAGGCGCTGGCAGCCATCGCCACGCGCCCAGTCAACAGGACCTGGAAGCAGAACAAAGACATCAAGCGTGCAGCGAAGAAGGACCGTGAATACTTTGGAGGTCGTGCTCGAGCATCTGAGTCCAACATCCCGCCACCACCTCGGCTCTCATCACAGGCCCGTCGAGACGATCGCGGGCGAGGACGTGGGGGCAAGGGCAGAGGGCGTGACCGGGACCAGAGACCCAGGAGGTCTCCCAAGCTGACCCTGGATCAGCGCATGAAGGTCACCAAGTGCAAGCTTTGCCACCAGAAGGGCCACTGGGCTCGAGAATGTCCTACCAACAATGGCGGCGGCAGGACGGACAGGCAGAAGCTCTCGGCCTACACTTTCACCGGGGGCGTGTTTCTCGAGGGCAGGTCTGTCACCCAGGAGGCGATCGAGGACTGGGGGGGGGGATCGAGGAAGAGCTCGCCCAGGACGACGCCTTCATTGTCACGCGTCCAGTGCAGGGCCTGGTCGACCCTGGGGCGGGCAGCGATCTGGTGGGGGTGAATGCTCTCGACCGGGAGGCTCGCGCCCTGGCAGAGGTCGGGCTCAGGTACGTGGAGGTGCCATCCGACTCCGTCGACCGCGTGCCGCCCGCGGAGTGGGGGGAGCTGCAAATTGTAGTGAGCGCCGTTCTGTTTCCCATCTGTGTGGCAGGAGTGCTTGGGATCGTCGGGACAACAGTGCTTGCCGAAGAAGTTCCACATATTCTCAGCCTGAATCTTATGAATTTTCTGGGCTGCGTGATAGATTTGCCGAGCATCGTCATGCAGTCGTCTCGGTTGGGCGCAGAGATCCCGATGACGAAGCTGGGGTCTGGCCACAGGATGGTGGACATCATCCAGAAGCTGTCAGATTCAGTGGCGCCCCAGTCCGCCCTTGAGAGTTTTCCGTATTTGACTCCAGATGCTTTTCAGTGCAAGAAGGGGCCTGTAGAAGTGATGTCTGCCAAGGGGTAGATAAAGAGTCACATGGTCACCTTCCTTATCCTAGTCCTCATCGCGATCAGCATCCTCCAGGCCCTAAGGGGCCACAACAACACCATCAAGTATAAGAGCAGGCCCGAGAAGGCCATGCACAAGTGGATCAACGGCAACGGGTATCTCGGAAAGATCAGGCAGGGCACCGTCATAGGGGCCCTGATCGGCCTCATCGGGAAGTGCGAGTCTGGGGCTCAGCAGGCCTCGATCGCTAGATCGCCTCAGTCAACTAAGGACATCGTCAGGCTCCACGAGAGACCAAGGACCGACCGGGAGGTTAGGGGCAGTCAGCATAACCAACACAACAACAACAGCAGAGTTTTGGGGCTTGTTGCATTCGTAGCTATTCTTGGCTCGAGCCTTGTCAACTCTCAGCGATCTCCGAGGCGTGCCGCACACCGAGTGGCAAGGCAGTCCACATTCTGCGACAGTCGAGACGATGACCAAGTCATCGCCGTAGTGATGCTGGCGGTTGCTATGACGGCAGAGGCGGGTCCCAAGAAGAAGCCGGTGGCTCAGGAGCTGAACGAGGAGAGGCTCAGACAGCTACGTGGAGCAGCTCAGACCGAGGCCGGGCCCAGCGGCGAGGATTTTCCCGACGTGTCCGCGGACGAGGGCGCAGTTGGAGCCGCTATCCAGGCGGGATTACTACCTACTATACACGAGGTGATGGCAGCCACAATGCCGGGGACAGCCACTGCCCAGGCGGCCGCGGCAGCAGCGACGGCTCCTCCGACCGTGCCCGGTCCGCCCATGTCCTTCGGGCCAGGCGGGGCCGCAGCGGCAGCGGCCGATCGCGCAGCTGCCCCCGGTCAGCCTGGGGCTTTCAGTCCCTGCGGTTGGGCGCCAGTCAAGCCGCCGCCGAAGCCGGCAGTAAAGCCTCCTCCGAAGCCATTTCCACAGACGACGGGCTGTTCTGGAACTTCCGAGTCGGAGGAGGATCCAACCATGCAAGTACCAGACGGGGCATGCAGCTGTCCTCAGGGCCCAACTCTGAAGTATTACGGGAACCAGTACGGATGGGGATCACAGAGGTGTCCAACGCCAACCAGGCGATCAACCAGCTGGTCCAGATGAATGTTCAGATCGGGACAGCAGTGCAGGGCATCGTGAACTACCTCAACATGAACATCCAGAGCCAGGGCCAGGCGCTGATGAACACCATAGGGTCTCCAGGGGCTAGTGGGGGCGGACTTCCACCGCCGCCTCGCCGGAGCATTCTCCGCCCAACTCGGAACTGAGCAGCCGGGCCACCACGACGGCGGGCGAGGACTCGAGCCCGCAGACTACGACGCCACCGCCGCCCCAGGAAATGGGCCACGAGGCGGGCGCCGAGGTGCCCGCGACTCGGGGGGCGAGCTCGTGGGAGCTAGTGTGAGCAGCCAGCGGCCTGCCTTGCACGTCCGGGCCTCGAAGGAGTTTCGACAGTTTTCCGAGCTGGGCCTAGTAGCCAGCTACTCGAGCGGTGCCCACTCAACAGTTCGAGAGAGAACCTCGGGTTCCTCCTGCGTCCATGTTTTTTTTTTCCGCCGTGTTGCTATCCAGTTGAGCCTCAGAGAAACCGAGCTGCCCTCGTCGCCACGGCCGGACCTGAAGGGTTGCAGGAGAAGACCGACCCTCTTCCCAGGTCGTCGGCGATGCGAGACAGTTTCAGAGTACTCTGGAATGACGGGGACTGCACTAACGACGATCACAAAGTGGCGTGGACAAGCGCCGTCAGGGCGGCTATCGAGCGAGGAGCAGCTGCTGAGCCCCTCAGTCAAGGAGGAGACTGGACCCAGTTGGGGCCAGCCGGGACGATCAAGGCCAAAACTAAGGGTCGCACGTCGTTCTTGGAGATGTTTTCCCCACCTAGGATTGCCCCCGAAGTCGAACGCAGGGGGGGCACTCTGGGCGAGAGGTCAAGTCTGGACCGACTGACTGGATGGGACTCGTCGAGGCCGAGTCACGTGAGGGATCTCTGGACGCAGATCGAACAGGAAGAGCCGGAGATGATCTGGGTGTCATCGGAGTGTCGGGTCTTTTCTGCGATCAATCGAATCAACCGCGATCGTCGAGACCCCGATCGATGGCATTGCGAGGTGATGGAGGGTCTTAGGGGCCCTATCTTATGTATGGAGGTGGCGCAGCACCAACAAGCTAAGGGACAGGACTTCGCCTTCGAGCGCCCTCTATATGCTAGCTCGTGGGATTCCCACGTGGTCCAACATGTCATGGATCTCCCAGGGGTCAAGCGTCTGCGGGTGGACATGTGCAGGTTTGGGCTCCAAGTGGACTCCAGAGGCCTCAATAAGAAGCCAACCGGCATCCTTACCAACCGTCCCCGTCTGCAGAAGCTTCTCAGTGGGCATCTGTGTGTTGGAGACCACGGACATGCCGTGCTGGAGGGGAGCCATCAGACCTCGCGGGCCGCCCGATGCACCCCCAGATTTGTTAAGCTGGTTGCCCGAGCTGTGACCGAGCATTGGAGTGGCGCGTCGGCTGGTGCTAGGCCCCACCTGGGCTGAGTTCGGCGAGGACTCTTTCCCGGCGGCAGTGGAGGAAGGCAGTGGCCCACGTCTGGAGCCGATTGCGGAAGCCGAAGAAGGAAGCGACGTCGACAGCGGAGATGAGCCAGAGACCCGGGTTCTCCAGGATGCCAAGAGCACCCCTCAGGATGATGGATCCGTCGGAGGAAGACCACTTCGACTGTCTTGAAGCTGTCCTCTCCACTGCTCGTGCAAACATCCCACCCTCCCACCCGCAACTTGGTCGCAATGCATCTTCAGACAAGACCGTGACGGTAGGTACTTCGCGGCACTTGGCCACGACGCCGATGCCGACGACGACAGCGACATCGACGACGACGGCGCCGCCGACAGCGACTGCGACGACACCGACGACGTCTCCAATGGTTTCGACGACGACGACGACACCGACGACGACGACGACGCCGACGACGACGAATACGACGACGACGTCGCCAACGGAGACGACGACGAGGGAGGAGAAAAAACGAAGACGGCGACAACGACGACAACGACGATGGAGGAGGGAAGACGGCGACGACGCCAACGACGAAGAAGGATGAAGGACGGCGACGCCGACGACGACAACGACGAGGGAGGAGGGAAGACGACACGATGACAACGACGACGACGACGACGACGGCGACGAAATAGGAGGGGCGACGACGAGACGCCGACGACGGACGACGACGACGAGGGAGCAGGATAACGACGAGGGAGGAGTGAAGACCACGACGACGACGACGACGGCGACGAAATAGGAGGGACAACGACGAGACGCCGACGAAGACAACGAGGGAGGAAGGACGACCACGGCGACAACGACGACGGAAACGACGACGACGCCAAAGACGACGAGGAAAGACAGAAGACGACGACGGCGACGACGACGACGACGAGGGAGGAGGGGGGACGACGACGACGACGACGCAAGAGCGCGCGCGCACAATTTTGTTGAAAACCCGTGTTGCGAAACCTTGTGTTTTTGTAAGTCTTTTGGACGCACGATTTCGACATTCTTACGAATACGAAGGTTTTTGAAGGATTTCGGCATACGCCCGCGACGACGCGCGCGTCTGCACTTCGTCTCATTTTTTGCAGAGGATTCTCGCGACGGCACACGCGCAAGAGCGTTCGACAGATTTCGACATGCGCGCGCGCGAAGCCCGTTTGGTAGCATTTTGTAAAAATCTTGGACAACCTATGGTTATCTTAAGATTTCGCAAGAGCTCGCGCGTAAGTTTTTTTTGGAATCAGTGTTGCGAAACCATGTGTTTTTATTTTTTTGGAAATTCAATTTTGAAACCTCTCCGGGACCGAAGGTTTTTGAAGGATTTCGGCATGCGCGCGCCACGACGCGTGCGTGTGCACTTCGTCCCGTTTTTTGCAAGGGATTCGTGAACAAGTGCTATGTTAGAACAAAACATGTCACCGCATAGTGTTTTTTTACAAGGGAACCGCAGGGGGGGGAACCCGGCTTGGCTGGGATGGTATGAATTCATATTTAGGATGGACATGTGGTCATAATCATATATAATTTACAGCATGCGCGGGGGGCCCGATAAGTCCGGGGTGGGGGTAGAATCTATTTGTGTTTTATTTAGAAAGGAGAATCAAGAGGCTTTTGTCCAAAGTCCATGTCAATATGGGCCATCCCGAGACCCGCCGTTTCTGTCGAGTTTTTCGGCCGGGGGAGTCAAGCGCCACCTGATAAGATGGGCCGGGAACAGTTTCCGCTGTGCCGAGTGCGAGGAGCACCGACAAGCGGGCAACCACCGCCGGGTGGCTCTTCCTAGGACCTTTCGTTTCAACCACATTGCGGGCATCGATTTGTTCTATTTGGATTTCCAAGGGGTCACGCACCCGTTTATCAACGTGGTCGACCGCGGATCTAACCTCCAGGTCTGTTGCAGAGTCGCGAATGCTGGGGCCGCCACTGTCTGGGCTGGTTTTGTGCAGTGTTGGTTGAGGCCACCTAGGCGCTCCTCACTTTCTGATTTCTGACGGAGGTTCCGAGTTCGGAGAACGTTTCGCTCGAGGGCTGGAGCAATGGGGGGTGAAGCACCATAGGTGCGACGCGGATTCCCCCTGGCAAAACGGGAAGGTTGAACGCCATGGGGGTTGAATTAAAGACCGCGTGATGGCCGAGCTCGACGCCTGAGCTCACCCGCCAGGGGATCTGGCAGAGCTGGACACGCTCGTTCACGAGCTCACGGCCCATAAGAATCGAAATTGGCACAGAGGAGGGTTCTCGCCACTCCAGCTTGTGTTCGGAGAGAACCCACGACTTCCACGCGATCTTGTAAGTGGCGACTCTTACGGTCTCCCAGGCTGGGAGGACACTCTCCGGCCCAACTCTGAGCAGGATGCGGCCGGTGCTGAGTTCGCCAGGGCTCAGCAGATCAGAGCCTCTGCCCGCGACCCTGCTATGCGAGCCATGGCCCGCGAGAAGATAAGCCGTGCCTCGAGGGCCCGGGGTCCCGCTCCCAGGGAGTTCTCGCCTGGACAATGGGTCTACGTGTGGAGACGCATGACTAGGTCCTCGTCTCGAGCGGGCGCTCTCGGCCGGCGTCGTGACGGATGGTGTGGCCCCGGGGCCGTGGTGCTCGCTCAAGGCGGGGCTGTCTGGGTGGCGGTGCGAGCGCGTTTGTGGAAGTGCTCGGCCGAGCAGCTGCGTCTCGCGAGCGCTGACGAGGAGCTGGGGGTGCAGTTGACGCAGAGTCCTCAATGGCAGGAGCTGCGAAGACAGTCAGCCACCCGTCGAGCCACCGCTGTGGACAGCGAGAGGGCCCACCACCAGAGGATGCGTGGGGCGACCAGGTTAGGAGACATATGGATCCGGCCCCTCAGGTGTCGGGTTAATTCGAGCCATCGCCAGGGGTTAGCCGTCCCGCCCCAGCGGTCCCAGTTCCCTCGTTTTCCCCAGGGGCCTCGAACCCCGACCCCGGAGTTCGTCGTGTCCCCGAGGGTCCCAGGGCCGAGGAACGAGGGCCAGGTTCCGAGGCCGGATCGGCGGAGGCCCAGGCTGGGTCGGAGAGGACCACGTTCCCATCTAATGATCTCCCGCCAGTCCTCGGAAGTTCATGGTTCCAGGGGGGGAGCCGAGAGAGTAGAGTCTCCGATTCCTGCTCCGGATCCCTCCGCCGCTCTTTCTCCGGGTGCCGCTGCTCCTCCTTCTGTTTCCGCGCCTCCTGCTCCTTCTCCTCCTCTTCCTCTTCTCCGAGAGGAGCCGGCGTCAGTAGGGGTGGCTGGGGGATCTCGGGTGACCAGTGTTCCTCCCGGACCTAGTGGGCGCCTGGCTCAGCCCGAGGACGTGCCGGCATGCGTCCGCCGAGCCAGGTCCGAGGCCCCGCCGGAAGTGAAAAAAGGCCAAGGATTGGGTCCCCACCTCCCGGCCTTCCGACTGCCCCTCCCCTCTCGTCCGCTCCTTCCTCCTCTTCCCATCCCTTGCCTTCCTCTTCCGGGGCTGGGGCGTCGCCTGTCGTAAGAGAAGAGGAGCCAGCTAGACAGGTGCAGTCAGGCCGGCTGGAATTTTGAAGGCCAGTCAGCCAGATGGTGCGCGATCTCGAGATGCCGAGCCTAGCGCGACCACCTGCTAGAGGCAGGAGTCGGTCGCCCGCGGCAGAAACCACTGACTTTCTCATCTTCCCGGGGAGTGTTGGTGACGGTGTCCAGGCCAGGCTCCTGGACCCAGGAGTCTTCGAGGATTCCGAGGTCTTTGCCACCAGTAGGGGAGGGCAGGTTTTTTCTGAAGAGTCTGTCGCCAGCCGAGAGAGAGAGAGAGAGAGAGAGAGAGAGAGAGAGAGAGAGAGAGAGAGAGAGAGAGAGAGAGAGAGAGAGAGAGAGAGAGAGAGAGAGAGAGAGAGAGAGAGAGAGAGAGAGAGAGAGAGAGAGAGAGAGAGAGAGAGAGAGAGAGAGAGAGAGAGAGAGAGAGAGAGAGAGAGAAGTTCGTCGCCTCCGACTCCAAGGAGTGGGAAGCGATGCTGGGCGCAGGAGCGGCCGATATTATTTCCCCGGCGAAGGCGGAAGTCGTGTGGACGCTGCGCTCGGATCGGATCATTTCCAGTAGAATGGTCCGACGATGGGAGCCGGTGGAAGGAATTTTCAAGGACCCCGATGCCAAATCACGGTGGTGTGTTCATGGGCACAGGGACCCCGATTCAGGGGCGCTGACGGTCTATGCCCCGACGCCGCAAACGTCGAGTATCAGGATGTTTTTGCAGGTTGTCATGAACCTGGGTTTGTTTGCCGATGTTGCCGACGTTAAAAATGCGTTCTGTCAGTCCGACCCCATGTCCCGCACCCAGGGCCAAATCTTCGTGGAATCCTGTGAAGGAATCAGACTTCCCCCAGATTCCTTGATTCTCTTAAAGGTGAATGTTTACGGACTCGACGACGCTCCCATGGCCTGGAGAAAGACAGTCGCCAGCTTCCTGGAGCGTCATGGTTTTACGCGCTTCTAGAAGTTGACGATTTCTTTATTGGGAGTGCTACGGCCGAGGACCGCAAGTGGCTCAGAGACCGACTGGAATCGAGATTCAAGTTCGGAAAGTACCGCGACTGGTGCCGGACCGGTGGACTTTGCAGGACGTCGGATCACCATCGGCTCCAAACGAGCCACTGTAGACATGGAAAAGTAAATCCTGGAGGAGATACGACCGTTTGCCGTGGCACGAGGTAGGTTGTCGCGCAAAGATGCCCCACTCGAACCCTCTGAGTTTCGTGCTCAACTGGCTCGGACGCGAGGTTCGTCCAGAGGCAGCCGGAGTGGCGAGTATTTTGGCAAGTCGCCTGAAGGCGGCAACCATCAGAGACATCATAATCGCCAATAAGCTAGTTCGCCATCTACGACCATCGGCATCCAGGGGTATCACTGTATGGAAGCTGGACCCAGACAAAATGGCTTTCGTATCATTTTCAGACGCAGGGTGTGTGGGCGCTTTCGGGGATATGATAGACGAGAAGGGCCTTCCCGAGGATCCCACTCAAGGGGCATGGATGGTTCTCGCTTGTGACCAGGCTGTTCTAGATAACAAGGCGGTTAAGGCGTCCATCCTCGGCTGGAGGAGCTCAAAGCTCCGTAGGAAGGTGCCCTCCACGTTGGCGGGGGAAACTCAAGCCCTGTCCGCCGCAGTAGCAGAAGTAGAAAATCTTCAGATTTTATACCGAGATGTTGTTTTTAACGATGTCCATGTTCGTGACCATCATAAAGGATCCGGGCCGTTCACTATTGTGTTACGCCGGGACTGCCGTCTGGGATCTAGGGAGAAGCAGGTGCATGTTGTAGATGCCAAGTCTATTTACGACACGATGATGAAAGAGGGAAGTGCTAGTGCAACATATAGAAAGACGGTCATCGACCTAGCCATAATCTGTGAAGCTTTAGAACGTGCTAAAGGTAGAGTTCGATGGATACCACACGGTAGGATGCCAGTCGACTCGTTGACCAAGGATGACGTTACCAAGTGTAACGCAGCACTGTTCGACCTCATGACCAGCGGGAGACTGATACTCATAGACGAAGGGTCAGAAGTAGAGCGGAGACGAGAGCAGCCAGGTCTGAAGAATCGTTCCCAAGCCGCCTCGAGGAAGGAGTTGAATCAGGCCGAGATGATTTCTTGGAGTGAGTTCTTCTCGAGCCTCTCCGAGGACTCGATCGGCAGTGGTAGTGGTGGTTATTCCTCTCCCATCCTCCTCTCTTCCTGTCCTCAACCTCCCGCCCCGGTGCCGGACACCACAGAGGTGTTCCAGTGAGACCAAGGAGATTGTCTCATTTGTTTCGGACCAGCGCGCGAAGGCGCCGGTGTACTGATGATCCGGAGTTTGCATCGTCCACAGGGGACCTCCTAAACCTGCAAGAAAGTTTAGGGCATGTGAATGTGTGCCATATTTTCACCGACAGGTTTAGCTAGTGGACGTTTGTCCTTGATTTGCGGTAGTGTGTGCACTATCGTTTGTACTGTCGCATACGCAGGACAGTGTGAGTGCACCGTGGTTCGCACGTTGGCTCACGTCTAAAAGTCTTTGACTGCCGCTGCTGCTGCCACACGAGTCCAGCTCAGCGTTGAGTCGGGCATGTCATTCTACCGGAGGAATTCCGGAAATAGTAACACATATTCTGTTTTCTTCTGTTTGTTTGTTTGTTTTTTTGTCTGTGTTTTGTCTTTATTTTATTTTTGTTTTCGAGTATTTGTTGATCATTTTTATGTTTCGTCCAAAACCCGCCTGTAGGAGGACTTGCCCGACCTAAAGTTAGCGTGCGCCCGACAGAGGGGGGCGGGGCGAGTTGGGCCTCCCGACCCGACGACGGCGCCGACGACGGCGTCGACATTCGTTTTGCAGGTTTTTTTGGGGGGGGGGCGGGCGCGTCTGGAGTTGCCCGCTCTCACGCCTGGGCGCAGCTCAAAGAGCTGCTTCTGAGCATCGGCCAGGCGGAGAGGAGCGACGCTTCGCCAGAGCGACCCCTGGTGCGGGCCCGCAGGGATCCCCCCCCCCCCCCGGTCATCATGTGCCGACGCGCTCGGACTCGGCCTCCCCGCGTCCCCCTCCAGAGCCGCTCCCCGAAAGTCGTTCTTGCGCACGGTCGACCCGCACAGTAAGGGCGGGCAGCCTTCCCAAGAATGGCCTTGCATCCCTGCCTCCTCGGTCCATGCTTGGCCCTTTTGGCCGCGCACCGCTCGAGAAGCTTCAAGTGGGCTGCCAAGGCCAGTGCATCCTTGTCGCGCATCCTGATGATACGGGCCGACTGTAAGGTCGGGGGCTTCTTCGAAGTCCTCCGACCTTCCGAGATGCCCTCGGAGACGCCTCCGATCTCTGCCGAGACTTCCTGCTCTCTCTCTGAGCTCTGCCGCTCTTCGCGCCACCTCTCCATGCACGCGCCGCCCAGAGGGGCGTTTTTGTGCTTCTCGAAGACAGCGCAGGTCCTCTACGACCCATGCCGTATGCACGCCAGACATCGCTCGAAGAAGAAAAATGTCATAAACATGAACTTTTGGCGCTCCGCGCGGATTTCTTGCATCTGCGCTGGGGTCCCCTGGCGGCGCCTCCGGCGCCGCCCCTGACGCGCTCCGCGCGCCAGGCATGGGGGATCCAGCGCAGATCATTCAAGGAATCCGCGTGGAGCGTCAAAAGTTTATGTTTATGGCGTTTTGTCTTCCAATCCCGGCCGTCAGACCATTCCGCGGCTTGTGCGTATGGGATCGGTCGACTATGGACCGTCCTGCTGCTCCTACTGCTGCCGCTGCTCCACCTGCTGCTCCTCCTCCTCTTCATCCTTTCGGTCCAGTCACTGGCATGCCATCTCCAACGAGCTACGAGAAATGTGTGATGGGTCTCACCTATGCCCTTCTCCTGTTTAACGAATCGAATTGTCGTTCCTTTCAGGCGAGGTGCGATGAGAGCTCCTCCGCTCAACAGAGGTCGGAGTCGTGGTGGAGTCAGTGAGGGGGTGAATGTCAAGTCATCAGCGGGGATAGAGAGGAGCAGAACAAATAGTTATGTAATCATTGATGGCGCTTTTTCCTCTGCAGTACGACTTCGGATTGGTCCAGCTCTTTATTTCATGATTCCCAACCATCCTGTGGTGTTCGCTCCTCATTTGAAGCGGCAGCGCCCCGCATTCCTCGCTCCTTCCATCCTCCTCCCGCTCCTCCCTCCTCCCACCCCTGCCTCTGCCCCCCGCATGTCAACCAGTTCGGCACACACATCTCACGCGTTTCGTGACCACATAGGGAGCTCCACCTGGGGCCCCAGTGGCTACATTCGCATGTGGGCGTCACACCCGTTTCGGCGAACCCCGCACACGTTTCGTGGCCCCATTGGGAGCTCCACCTGAGTCCCCAGTGGCTACGATCGCATGTGGACGTCACGCCTTTCCGCGCACCTTTAATACGTTTCGTGGCCCCATAGGGAGCTCCACCTAAGGCCGCAGTGGCTACGATCGCATGTGGACGTCACGCCCGTTTCGGCGCACCCCTCACACGTTTCGTGGCTCGATAGGGAGCTCCACCTAAGGCCGCGGTGGCTACGATCGCATCTGGGCGTCAGGACCGTTTCGGCGCACTCCGCACACGTTTCGTGGCCCGATAGGGAGCTCCACCTGAGGCCCCAGCGGCTTCGATCGCATGTGGGTGTCACGACCGTTTCGGCGCACCCTCACACGTTTCGTGGCCACATAGGGAGCTCCACCGAAGGCCCCAGTGGCCACGTTCGCATGTGGACGTCACGCCTGTTTCGGCGCACTTCTCACACGTTTCGTGGCCCCATAGGGAGCTCCCTCCATCGAAGGCCCCAGTGGCTACGCTCGCATGTGGGCGTCACGCCCATCTCGGCACACTCCTCACGTGTTCCGTAGCCCCATCGGGAGCTCCACCTAAGGCTACGTGGCTACGTTCGCATGTGGGTGTTACGCCAGCTTCGGCGAACCCCGCACACGTTTCGTGGCCCCATCGGGAGCTCTACCTAAGGCTCCAGTGGAGACGTTCGCATGTGGGCGTCACGCCCGTTTCGGCGCACCCCGCACACGTTTCGTGGCCCCATAAGGAGCTCCACCTGAGGCCCCAGTGGCTACGATCGCATGTGGATGTCACGCCTGTTTCGGCGAACTCCGCACACGTTTCGTGGCCCGATAGGGAGCTCCACCTAAGGCCGCAGTGGCCACGTTCGCACGTGGGCATCACGCTCGTTTCGGCGCACCCCTCGCACGTTTCGTGGCCCTTCCCTGCCACCCCTCATGAGCGTTCGACTCGCGTCGACCTACAGGCCATCCAGACCAATCTGCCAATCTCGGGGCCAGACCTCCCCCCAGGCTGTAGGTGCGAGACGCCAGGTGGGGCCCCCCGCTCGAGCTGGAGCCCCCCAGGGCTCCGACATCTCGCGCCACGCTTCCAGCGCCTTCACCGCCCTGCCCATCCCCCGTCCTCCTCCCCGTAGGTTTGAGTGTCTGTGTGTTGCTCTTTCGCCATGTGGAGCGGGCAGCTGCCGCCGGTTGAGCTCGGGGTCCGGGCAGGTCAGCGCTGGGCAGAGCTCTGGATGGGCACGCATCCCAACGGGCCTTCCACGGTCGTGCTGCCTGGCGAGTGTCAGCAGCCGCCTCGCCCTTAGCATGCCTCCCTCTTCTAGGGAGGTCGCGCGCGACCTGTCTTCGGCCCGCGCCAATTGCCCTTGTGATTGAGCTCGCTCGCATGGCAACTCCAGGTGCGAATGGGATCAGCGCCGACTTGCTGTCATCTGATTTTGAATCGTCGACGAGGGTCGTCCTTCGTAGCTGTCCGCTCGTGGAGGTTAGATCCCTGAGGGAGTCCTCTCTCTGCCAGGCTTCAGCAGTTGATGTATAAAGTCATGGCGCTGGGTCTTCAAGATCGTTTGTTGGGGTGGCTGCGGTCGTGTCCAGCCTGACCCTTCAAGGGTGCACCGAGTTGTTGGGGCCGCCGGCAGCGAATGGTGTTATCCCAGTGGCGAGGCGCCTCCACTCCTAGCCGGTACGGAGCATCTGTGCTGTCGGACAGAAGTTCTAGGGTCTCCGGGCCCCTCACCACAGCAGGGCGCCTCGGGATGGCCGAGTTACCTCGACGCCCGACGTCGTGGCCTTCTCTCAGCGTGGTTCACCAGAGGTTTGGACCCCTCTCCAGGGGGACTGCTCATCCCGAGCTGTTTTACCAGGTGGCGTGGGGCCGGAGGTGGAGGTCTCGATTGCTAGCCAGCGTGGGCCCCGAAGAGTGATGTCCCACAGTCTAACCAATGCAGTCTAGCGGGGCAATCAATGTGGTGCAATTCAGGTGGTGCAGTCCATGTGGTGCAATCTCTGTGGGGCACAGCAGAGAAAGCGAAGCAACGCAACACACAGCAACTCGAAACAATGGAAAGCATTGCAAAGCAATGCAAACCAATGCAAGCAAAGCGTCGCAAATCAATGCGATTGCAAAACATTTCAATGTATAGCAACGCAAAGGAATGCCCAGCAAGCCAACCAATTTTGAACCCCTGTAAGTGTATTCTGTTTCCAGCGCCCCGACGTCTGTGGCCATTTGGGCGCAGGCGCTCGGCCGTCTCTGAATAACAGTTGGGCGCTGCAGCGGGCCCTTGGGCCTGCATACTCGACGCCGCGCCGCGGCGGAACGAGAAGTTCAGCCTCCAAGCGCCTACCATGCCGTTGTGCAGGATGAAGGCGGAGGGAGCAGAGGCGGCGGACGCGGAGGAGGCCCGAGAGAGCAGGGCAGCGCTCTGTAAGACTGCCAGGCAGGGGGCCGTGGAGAAGGGTCGGGAACGCGGGGCAGCGCTCCGTACGACCCTCCGGGGCGGGAACCAGGTGGAGCCTTTTGATGCGGCCGCCAGGGTAGCGGAGTCTTTCTTTCGCCGAACTCGCAATCTGGCGACGTGGCTGGCAAGGGGCCCAGGGAGGACGCGTTCCTGCATACATCACACCCATTATGAGTTCGACGCCCTCAGTCAACGAGGCCGACGGCGCGCAACTTCGCGGATTGCTATGTGGTCGCAGCCTACCTGGTTGCGTCCCGCTTCTGTGAGGAAGAGAGCGGTTTTGTATTGCTTGTCGTGTTGGCTTGCGAGGATGGTGAGACTCCATGGTGCCATGTCATCCGCTCTGCGCGCACGAGCACGCCGCCATGGTGATGGGCGGCGAGTGCACGAGGACGTGTGTCAACAGAGTACTGGGTCCCTTACGCAAGTGCCGCTGTATGTGATTCAGGTGCCACGGAGACAAGCAGCACTGTGACAAGGACTCCTGGGTCAGGCCGGGGACAGACAGCCTGAACTCCGAATGGTGCAACTTGAGGGATGAGCGGAAGAAGGAGTCGCCGTCGCAGCAGACCACGTCCATCGAGTACGCCGAAGAGGCGGACATCAGGAAGAACAGCGACGGACCTGCGGTACTGAACGTCTGTTTTAAAGATATCTACGAGGCTGTCCTGAAGGACGAGCGGCTGGGATCCGCTGCAGACTTCACCATCCATCGCCTTCGGTGGGGATAACCACATCATGTGCTTGTGCCTGCGCTGCAGGACGGCCCCTTCGAGCCGGAGGTGTGGGCGCACTGCGCGGTTCTGGTGCGGGTGCGCGAGCCAGGGGGCGCCGCGGGTGGTGGTGGCCATTCGGGGTGCTTCAGCAAGAGGTGCGGGCGCAGGCGGTCAGAGCCGGGCAAGAGTAAGGACGTGGTAAGGGAGGAAGGAGCGCCGTGCCATCGTCTTCGCGTCGCGCTGCATCTTTGCAATGGGCAGCGTGGATCTGGCCAGCGACGCGGAGGTGATGCAGATCGAGCAGTCTGAGGGGCACGGCCCGGAGGGCTAATCGGAGATGCTTTATTTCGGCAGCGGGGCCTTGGATCAGGAGGGCGCCCTGGCGATCCCGAGGACAGCCGAGCTGGTGTCGGGCATCGACGCCGCGAAGGGGGGGGGGAGATATCGAGTTGGGTGGGCTGTGGGGGGGATAGTGGCTCTTTGATGGGTGCCGTCGATTCCAGCGACGATGAGGCTTTCGGAGGGCTCGTCGAGCGCGTGCTTGCGTTTTCGGAGGAGAGGACCACGGGGGACATGCTCAGGGACTTGCGGGTCCGCTGCGAGGACAGCTGCCTCCCTCTGGGCAAGTCCGCGGGCTGCCGCCGTGCCTTCCGCCCGCTGGGGGGGGGGGGCTGTTCCATGTCGGGCGAGGTTGAGCGCGACGGGGTGGTTGATCGCCTGCCCCCATTTTCAGATATTCTTGGTTCCGCGGGCTCGGGGCCCGAGCGCGGCAGGGCGATGGGCGTTTTCGCGAAAATGTGGGGACGCGCGGTCGATCGCTGGGAGGCGGCCGGGGGGGCCTGGTCAGGCGCAGCGGCGATCTCCGAGCTTAGAGCAGGCAGTGGGGCTCTTCGGCTGCGGCGGCGGTGGCGATCCAGACGGCCATCGGGGGGGGGGGCGCCGCCGTCGCGCAGACGGGCCGCCGGGCGGGCGGGGGCAGCGGGCCTCTGCGTTGCGACGGCCCGCTGCGGCGCCAGCTGGCCGCGAGGCTCGGGCGGCGCCGCGTAGCGCGATGCTCGGGCGGCGCCGCGTAAGGGCGCGCGCCCGCAGTGGGGGGCCCCGCGCGACCTTCCGGCGGGGGGCGCGCGAGGCGGCTGGCGTCGGGTGCGGCGGCCGACTCGTGCGCGGGGGCAGGCGGTCCGCCTTCTGTCTGGCAGGGGCCCAGGGGGGGGGGCGTGTTCGTGAAGCGGCCCCGGGCCCCGCGCCGACCGGCGGGGGCCCTGCCACCTCGACCGCGCCCGTCCGTTCGCGCTGTCCGCTTCCGCTGCGGGCGGGGGGGTGGCTCTCGACGGGGTGGGTGCGCCTTCGCGGAGGGGTGGGGTCCGCGGGGGGCAGGCTGGGCTTCGGGGCCGCTCGGGCTCCCCGTCCTCTGCCATGATCGTCGTGCGTCGCGCGATCCCGATTGGGGGCCCTCGCTTGCGCGTGCTCGCGCGCCTCCAGGTCGGGCCCGAACCTCCGTCGCCTGTGGTGGGCGCTCTCCCCGGCGACGCCCGGCGAAGGCGCCCGCCCGTTCGCGCGCCTTCCCTTTTCCGCCGCGCGCGGGGGGTGCGCGCGCTCGTGGGTGGCGCGCCCTCGCGGCGGGACAGGTCCTGGGGGGCGGGCAGCGTCCGTGTCTGCGCTCTTCCATTCTCGCGCGCTCGCAGCAGGGTCGCGGCGGGGGGGTCGCCGCGTTTTTTTGGCGGCCGGTTGCCGCGCGGGCGGCCCCGCCAGCCACCCTGTGGTAAGTGGGCGCTCTCTCCCGGCGAAGGCGCCCGCCCGCTCGCGCGCCCCCCCCCCCTTCCGCCGCAGAGGGGGAGGGGGCGCCCGACGGGGGATGTGCCATCGATGGGTGGGTGGGTCCAATGGCTGGCAGGCAGGGCTTGGGGCCGCGCTTGCACTGCATCTGTCGGGTCGTAGCGCGATCGGGCCGGCGGGTCGTCGCATTTCCGCGGCCGCTTGCTGCTCGGGGACTGAGGCCGCGCTGGCCTCCGGCGCGGTCCTGCTGGGCGCGCTTCGCAGGCCGCCCCCTTTGACGTGCTGGCCTCGCGGCAGGCCGCGCAGGTGTTCGCGCGCGGGGCAGACGCGCGCCCGTGCGGTAGGTCGGCCCCCCCCCAGCATGTGGCAACTGTTCTCCGCGGGGGCGGCGAGGGTTGGGGCGCCCGAGTCGCCGGTGGAGGGTCGGTGGGATGGTGCTGGGGAGATGAACCGGCCAGGCGCGCGTGGGTTGGTGTTGCGCGAAGGAAGTTCAGGCTGGCTTTCAAACGAAGGCTTGGCAGCGCGGGGTCTCCGTCCCAGAGACGGGGCAGGGGCATGCCGACTCGCTGGGGGCGTCGCCCGGCCCGCCTCAGACGCGCCCCCCAGGGCAGGGCAGCGCTGTCAGAAGAAGGCGTGGCAGGCAGAGGCCGCGCGGCCTCGGGCAGGCAGGCGCGGCCATCCGTGGGGCTGGGCAGTCTTGTGCCAGGGGCCTCCCTGCTCCGCGAAGACATGCGCCTCGGTCGTCTGCGGAAGCGCCGTCCCAGGCAGCGGCGGCGAAGTGACTGCGGTTGCAAGCGTCGACCTTCGGGGCGGAGGCCCTGCCGACGCGCGCTGGGCGCGGGCCGCCGCGGAGCGCGGGGGGGCCCGGGCGAGGGGCAGGTCGCGCGCTCGCGCCCTCTGCCAAACAAGCGCAGGCTCGGCTCAAGACCAGGGGGGCGCCCGCGGCGTTCACGGCGCAGGGGGCAGCGGATGGCTGTCGAAAGTGCGAACAGGACGGCCACCTCGTCTGGGGGCGAGGTCGGAGGCGCTGTCGCGGCGGCAGGAAGAGACCAATGGATTTCACGCTCGCGCCATAGTCAATTCCCTGGGGCAGCCGACCCGCCCCGCGCAGCTGGAGATCGCGGCTCCCCTGTGCAAGTGGCCACTGACGGTGCCGCCGTCGGAGGGCGAACGGCAGCTGTGGCGATGCGGACGGTGCTGCAGGTTTGCTCCCGCCCGCGAAAAGGACATGCTGGCGCCGCGCAACGTTTGGCGCCTGTAGGCGAGCGCCAGTCGCGCCAGGCAGGGGCCTGATGGACGAGGCGCAACGGAGTCAGGAGCAGGAGCTGCGAATGATCAGGGACTTCGAGGATTGGATGGGCGACGGGTTCAGGGGGCGCTGGGCCATCTTCGAACAGCGGCCGAACGCAGACGCCAGCAGGGGAGGTTTCTGAGGCCGCCAAGTGCAACGCGGGCTTGGTCGGGCGGCCAATCGTTCCAAAGGGGTGCGGGCAGCTCTGGGGGATGGGGGTTGCAGCGCAGTGCGTTGCAAAGAAAGCAATTGAGACAGCTTACCAGCGGGGCAGCGGCCAGCGATGCGAGGCCGCTGGGGCAGCAGGCGAGCCCCGCGGGCGAGGGCGGGCCGACCTCGAGGAGGACGCGCCGCCGACGACGCCGCCACCTTGAGCCGCAGCTTAGCCGAGCAGAAGGCTCCCCGAGTCGGCCGCGGCCCCCTGCGTAGGCCGCGCGCAGGGTGGGGCCAGCGGGCCACCCTGGCAGCTGGGGCAGCAGGTCGCGCGGGTGGACCGCGCCCCGCCCGCCCCCCCCTTTCGGGCGGCAACTTTCAGCCGGGAGAGGCTTGAACGTTGGCTCGGGGGCCTGCGCCCCCCCCTTATCCCGCCGAGCATGGCCGGCAGCCGCCTCCGTCGGGCGACGAGCGCAAGGCAGGCGCAGCGGCGGCCGCCCCCAAGGCCAGCTCTGCCACGGGTGACTGGGGGCCCGGCGACCGCGAGGAGCGGTGAGTTGGCAGCCAGTCGAGCGGCTCACCGCCCAACGCGGGAGAGGGAACCTCGCCTGGGACCGCTCAGAGACTGGCGCTCGTTGGGCGCGAGTTGACGGGCTCGCGGAGGAGGGTCGCCCCCGCCGCAGAGCGTTGCCGTTCGGCGGGGGTCAGCAAGGCTCCCCACAACCGCTGCCACCTCGGCCCGCGTCGGGCGCCTGCGGGCAGGCTGGCCCGCTTTCGGGGGAGCTCGCGCAGGTGGCGGCGGCCGAAGGCCTCGGCGCAACTGGGGCGCCAATGAGGGAGTTGGCGCGCCGGTCGGCAGCGATGAGTGGGCGATGGGGCGGCCGCGGTGGGCAGCGAGGTGTTCGGGGGGCTTTCGAGCGGACGATGGCTGCCGAGGGCCTCAGTGCGACGGGTGCTGTAGCACAGCGAGACGCGGCGGCCGCTGGGAATGCCGGGGGCCCGAGGAGCAAGGGGGGGCGGCGAGGCGGCAGTGGTGAGCATCCTCGACGCCTTGGGCGGACCGGGCGGAGGGGCGCCGCGGCGCGCCCCCAGGGGTCGACCGGCCGAAGGGCGGCCGAGGCCCCGCCGCCGCGGGATCCGCGAAGGCGGGGGCCCGCATCGCTTGGCGGTGTCGAGCGGCCGTCGATCGGGTCCGCGGCGGACTGGAGGCGCAGGGGGGGGCTCCGTGGAAGCCTCGCCAGGTCGTGCAGTCAAGGATCTGGGCGCGGCGCCGCTCGAGGCTGCTCGGCTTGGGGCGGGCGATGAACGGCGTCGCGGGCGGCGCGCGCGCTGCCGCGGTGACAGCGCGCGGGTGGGCCTCGGGGGTTGGGTGGCCACTTGGGCGTGCGCGGGGTCCCGTGGCCTGCGGCGCCAGGTATTTTAATGGATGCGTGAACAGATGGGCCCTCGGGCCATTCGCGTCGACGGTGCCCGGCAACGGCCCGCGGAGCCGGGGGGGGCAGGGCGCGCGGCAGACGCAATATGGAACGACAGATACTATGCGACCCGAGGACACCCAGGCCGTTGAGGACGTTCAGGTGGTTTTCGGTGCGGTCAAGGGTCAGACGAAGGGTTGCGCTGTTTTCCAGCGGGCCCATCGTGGTCCTGCAGTGAGTCATGGGCGAGGGCCCCCCCCGCCGGGGAAGTGGCACGGTCTCGAGCAGCAGCGGGTCTCCGCGCGACCCCGTCGGGACGGGGGCCCCGCTCGCGCGCGGGCGCGTCGCCCAGCCTCCTGCGGCCGCGCATTCAATGGGTGGCGTTCTGCATGTGGGGAGTTGAATGACCGGGGGGCAAGTCGCTTACGCGGGCGACTGGGAGGCGATTGGCGCGGGCAGAACAAAACGAGGGCGACTTGCAGCGCTCTTTATGGTTGTCTTACTCGGCGTCTCCGGCTTTCGGCGCAGAGGGTAGCGGCGCGAAACGGCCTGGAGGTAGACCTGGAACAGTCGCCGATGTCATTGCCCCAAGTGCGCTGTGAGCCTCATCGGGGGCGGCGGCTTGGGTAGCTGCCTGGTGCAAGGGGGCGGTCGAACGCGGCGCCGTCCGCGTTGGCGTGGTGGCGTTGGGCTTGGACCGTCTAGGCTTCGCGGCTCTGGTCTTGGTTTGGGGGTTGCCGCCGCTGGGGCTGGTGCGGGCCTGGCCCGGCGGCGGCGCAGGGCATGGCGAGGAGAAGGTGTCCTTGCCGTAGGCGACCAGGCCTGTGCTCACGTGGGTCGGCAAACTATTGGCGAATGGGCAAAGAGTTGAGTCGCCCGTCATGTTCGGGGCCCAGGGTGCCGTGTACGTCGGCTCGGATGCGAAGGCAGTGTGGGGGCGCTGCCGGCGAGGCGGCGCGAAGGTGCCGCTGGGCGGCGTCGCGCGAGGGACCTGCTGCATTGCGCTCGAGGTAGAGAAGGATGTCTCCCGTGGCGCTAGCCAAGGCATGCGACCCGAACAGGGTCATCGCGGTGCTCGAGCTCCTCGGCGCGATCCTCGGTGTGAGGCTGCTCGCAAGGCCCGGGGGGCGCCGCCAGTGGGCGGGCCTCGATGTGGCGGGGGCGACGGGCGACCCAGGGAATGCCTGTGCGGCGAGCAGGGCCACGTCGGCGGAGTGGCCCTTGGCGGTCCTCCACGTTGAGTTTTCGGCGGCGCTGAGATCGCGCTGGCGGCGCCAGGCTTGGACTGGCTACCGCGTGAGGAGAACTGGGGGGTGGGCGATCTCAGCGTCCGACTTTGACGAGTGCCTCAGGATTCACGAGGCGGCTGCGGGCCTGATGCGGCGCGTGCTCGACGGGGTGATATGGGGCCCCCGGGGGCTCTGCGAGTCGAGCGGCGAGGAGGGGGCGGCCTCCAAGAGCGGGCGTCCGCGGCGGCGCGCGGCAGAGGGGCCGCTTGGCGACGCCGCGCTGGCGGAGCTGGAGGAGGCGGCGGCGGTGCGCGGGCCCCCGCGCGACCTGTCAGGACGGTGGTCCATCGCGAGGTAATCTTGGGTGGCTCGAACCTTCCCGCGCCCTGGGGGGGGCCTTTCCCAGGCCCCGCGCCCCCCCTTGAAAACCCCGCGGCTACCTCGGTGGGCGAGGGGCCCCGGTGGTGGCGGTGGAGGTCGGATGTGTGGGTGCCCCCAAGGGCTGGGGAGAGGCCGCCGAGCCACCTTCCTGCGAAGGTGCGAGCGGCGCGCAGGGGGGGGGGGCCGGGATGTAAAATATGGGTGGGGCAAGGGCGACGGGGGAAGGTGGGGGCCTCGCCAGACACCAGCAGCGTCAGGGGTAGGGGGGCCCGGTTTCCGCCTTTCTCCTCTGGGCTCCTCTCGGCCCCCCGGCGTTTTTTTGATGAGGCACTCCCGTTGCAGAGGGGGGTATCAATTTCCCCAGAGTGGCAGGTGCTCTGCGCGCAGGGATCTCGGCACCGCCACCCATGCATGGGGAATCGCCATCACCTTGCTCTTCCTATGTTATGGCTATCGCACCGCCTTTGGGGTTCATCGAAGATGCGCTCCCGTGTCCCAACACGAAATTGTATCCTCGTCCCTGCCCGATTTCTGTGGCCATTCGAGCTCAGGGGCTTGGCCGTTTTTGAATAACCCACCCGCAGCCACCCAAGGGCATAAACTTCCCTGGAGAGACTTGCGCACCAAGCCCCCCGCGCCGCGACCCATAAAAGGGGAATCGCCGACACCTCATTCTTCCCTGTTTACCGTACCGTCTTTAGGGCGCATCGAGGATACGAAATGCAAGACAATGCGATGCAATGCAACACGTAGAACTTAGCAAAGCAACGCAAGCAAATCAAAGCACATCAATCTGCGTAGTGCAATGCGTACTAAAGCAACGCAGTGGAGAATGACGCAGGCCCGGGCGGCGACGGGGCGGCGACGGCGACCACGTAGCTGTCAGGCCGACGGGCAGGCCGTGAGCGACGGGGCGGCCACGGCGACCACATAGCCGTCAGACCGACGGGCAGGCCCAGAAAACGGGCGGCGACGAAGCAACGACGGGGCGGCGACGGCGACCTCATAGCAGCTAAACCGACGGGCAGGCCCAGTTGCGTAGAGAAAAGAAAACTCAACACAAAAAATGTTATAGGAATGGCGTCGGAAAAAGACCACAGGAAAGTTCCACAAGGAACACGGGAAGTGCGAGACCGCCCGAGATTGCCGGGTGCGGCAGGCAGTGGTCCGGCGGCGCTTCCGGTGCAGACCGCGCCACGATTTATGCAGGAGTCGTGCCCTAGCCTCAATGTCGGCCAGGACCCTTGGTAAAGCATGCGCTGAGGTGCGCATGGCTGTGCTCTCACCCCTGTTCTCGACTCGCCTCCTCGCTGGTTGGAGGCTGCTTCGCTGGGGTAGTTCTGACGTTCCCCGGGGCTCTTACGGAAACTGGAGAAATTCGGGGGCGGAAAAGAGGGGGGTAATGACTAGGGGGGGGGTGGATATCATGGCGTGGGCCATGATATTTCCCAGATGTCATGGCGCCTCTTCTTATTTCATTATGTCCCTGGCCCCCCCGCTGGGCCGCGCACATGCCGCCGGTCATGATTTGCCCCCCCCCCCTCTTTGACGCCCCCCTCTTTGCCGCTCCCGAGAAATGTGCCAAACATTCGGTCGTGTTTTGTTGCGCTGCGCGAGGATGGCAGGCTCTCGGGCCACAGCTCGGCCTTCCGGCGGCC
This sequence comes from Prorocentrum cordatum, assembly GCA_963575745.1. Taxonomy (NCBI): domain Eukaryota; class Dinophyceae; order Prorocentrales; family Prorocentraceae; genus Prorocentrum; species Prorocentrum cordatum. Next base: position 43,622 of record CAUYUJ010018743.1, read on the forward strand.
GGTCGGGGCCATCCCTGGGCGCCCTCGCACCGCGCTCCAACGCAGCGCAGGTGCTGGGAGGCGTCCCGCGGCGAGGGGGCCTCCGAGAGCTTGGCGGGAGCCCGAGAGTCGCCAGAAGCCTTCTGTCGCGGCCTCTTGCTTCACCACGGCGTGGCCCTGTCTCCCTACTCAAAGCTGCGCGTAGCCCGCCCAGCTTTTCGCGGAGGAGGTTCGCTCTCGCCCCGCAGATACAACAGATGTTTCACGACGGCGCGACGGTGTCCGGGGGGCAGGCGGGTGCCCGCCTGTCGGCCCCGACGGACGGGCGCTGCGTGGCGCCACGAGCGCGGAGGCTGGAGCGGACTCGGGCTCGCGGCCGGCACCGCGGTGTGGTCGGGAGCTGCCGGGAGGCGGGTGATGATGACTGGAGGGGGGGGGATGCCGTGGTTGCGACAGGAGCGCCCGTGCTAGGTCCAGATAGCAGTACGTCGAAGCGCGCCCCCCA
>CAUYUJ010018743.1:51976-64476 GCA_963575745.1 Prorocentrum cordatum
TCAGCACCCCTAAGGGGAGCCGCCAGGGGTGTTTGCACGGGCTCGTTCGCGGCCATTTTGTGGGGATGTCTCAGGCGGTTTGCTTGTTTCTGGGCCCAACATCCTTCGCTTTCGGGGCAGATTTGGAGGATGTCTCGAGCGAGGCGCTCATTTCAGCACCCCTAAGGGGAGCCGCCAGGGGTGGTTGCCCGGGCTCGTTCGCGGCCATTTTGTGGGGATGTCTCAGGCGGTTTGCCTGTTTCTGTGCCCAACATCCTTCGCTTTCGGAGCAGATTTGGAGGATGTCTCGAGCGAGGCGCTCATTTCAGCACCCCTAAGGGGAGCCGCCAGGGGTGGTTGCACGGGCTCGTTCGCGGCCATTTTGTGGGGATGTTTCAGGCGGTTTGCCTGTTTCTGTGCCCAACATCCTTCGCTTTCGGAGCAGATTTGGAGGATGTCTCGAGCGAGGCGCTCATTTCAGCACCCCTAAAGGGAGCCGCCAGGGGTGGTTGCACGGGCTCGTTCGCGGCCATTTTGTGGGGATGTCTCAGGCGGTTTGCCTGTTTCTGTGCCCAACATCCTTCGCTTTCGGAGCAGATTTGGAGGATGTCTCGAGCGAGGCGCTCATTTTCACACCCCAGGTGGTCCAGATTTTGAGGATGTCTCGATCGGTTTGCTAGTTTTGGTGGCCAGGCTCGTGGGCGCAGATTCTTCTCAGGATGCCACAGGAGGCTCCAACAGGCTCCAGGAGGCTCCAGGAGACCACATGAGGTCCCAGGAGGCATCAGGAGGCCACAGAAAGACTCAAGAGGCCACAGGATGTCCCAAGAGGCTCCAGGAGGCCCCAGGAAGCTCCAGAAGGCTTCAGGAAACCACAGGAGACCCCAGGAGACAACAGGAAACGCCAGGAGGCCTCGGAAGGCAACAGGAGGCCCCGAGAGGCCCCAGGAACAGGAGGCCTCAGAAGGCAACAGGAGTGGTTCCAATCCCATGTGTTTTACGTATGCTCCTATCGATTGGGCCTCACCTGGAGCACGATTCTTTGATGTTCTACGTATGTTTCTATAGATGGTCCTTCTCCTGTGTACACAATCCTACATGTTTTACTCATGTTCCTATGTATTGGGCCTCTCCTGGGGCACGAGTCCTTGGTGCTTTACGCGTGTTCCTATAGATTGCCCTTCTCCTGTGGCTCTAATCCGCAATGTTTTATGTACGTCTGTTGCTATAGATTGCGCCTCTCCTGGGGCACGAAACCTTCCTAGGAGGTCCCAGGAGGTCCCAAGAGGCTCCTGGAGACCCCAGGAAGCCCCAGTAGGTTTCAGGAGGCCCCAGGAGGCCCCAGGCTCATGCACAGAGACGCGCTCGTACTACTGAGGCTCATTCACATTCCAATTCATTCGCAGTTAGATTGATGTCCAGACCGTCACAACTGAAGCCCGTTAATATTCGAAAGCTCTTGCGCCTAGACATTCACGGCGGACAGGTCCATGCGAGTAGATGCACATATGGGGAGCTCCACGCAGTGAGTAATTATTTCTCGGACGCCGCCGACTCCAGGGATAACATACCTACTCTTACACAGACTTACTCATACTCAGGCCTACTCACACTCATACCTTCTCATGGCCTGACCTACTCAACACACAACATGCAGGCCTACTCACACTCAGACTTACTCATGCTAGGATCCCTTCATACCCAGACTTACTCATACCCAGGCTCGTTCCCAGACGTGCCCATACACAGACTTACTCATACCCAGACCTACACATACTCAGACCTTCTCATCGTCTGAGTCACTCAACGCACGGACCGAGACCTACGCATACTCAGACCTGGTCATACTCAGACTCGCAAGGGTAGCCGCCAGGGGTGTTTTCACGGGCCCGTTCGCGGCCAGTTTGTGGGGATGTCTCAGGCTGTTTGCTCGTTTTCATGCCCAACATCCTTTGGTTTCAGAGCAGATTGTGAGGATGTCTCATGCGGGGCGCTGGTTTCAGCACCCTTCAGGGGAGCCGCCAGGGGTGTTTTCACGGGCCCGTTCGCGGCCAGTTTGTGGGGATGTCTCAGGCGGTTTGCTCGTTTTCATGCCCAACATCCTTGGCTTTCAGATCAGATTTGAGGATGTCTCAGGCGGGGCTGGTTTCAGCACCCCTAATGGGGAGCCGCCAGGGGTGTTTTCACGGGCCCGTTCGTGGCCAGTTTGTGGGGATGTCTCAGGCGGTTTGCTGGTTTTCATGCCCTAGTTCCTTGGCTTTCAGAGCAGATTGTGAGGATGTCTCAGGCGGGGCGCTGGTCGATCCTGGGGCAGGACCTAGGGTCGAGGATTCCATTCTCTCAGGCCACGTTTTCCTCTTGTGATCCAGGGGTTGTCCAGGTGCCGTCTGGAGCTTCCTATTGGACCGACGCTACGCGCGTGTTCTCAAATTTGTTATTTCCTCCAGGTTTGGGCTTGTGGTTCACGGAGGTGGCCTCGCGCGCGGGCGTTCACACTGGAACAGCGAATTTCGTCTCGGGATCGCACGCGTTTTTTGGCCTTGTTGTTATGGCTTAGCTTGTGCAGAGCTCACGTTCGCGTGTGGAGAACGTATTTGGGTTTTGGCCTGCTCACATGTTGCTAGGAATTTGTTTGCAGCTAATTAATGTATCCATTCTGCTTCCAGTAGACGTCGGTGTTGTTTGCTTGCATCTTCGTGTTCGCTCTTGAGACAGCTTACCACATACTGAGCTTGCTGCGTCATTACATTCGCAATCCATACTCACTGTCAGGCTCGTGTTCAGGGTTCTTTGTGCCTGCCGCGCTCGAAGCAATTGGGCATGCATGCTTGATAGGCCATATGCCAATACATCTCTTGGTATAACTCTTGGGCCGAGATCGTTGACGTTCATCCTGTGAGACTTGTGTTGTTTCCGCATTCCACAGGAGATCATGAGGAATGCTTTCTTGAATCACTTCTCCAAGAGGATCCACACTATTGGTTGGGTGAAGACCATGCTCGTAGGAACTACCCGGGACGCAAATACATGCGGCGTATACCACCTCCGTCTTTTGTCAATTAGTGGCCCGTCGATTGCTAGTTCTCGTAATTTCTCACGTTGGCGCGAAATATATTATCTCTGTTGTCCGGGGCTGTGTGCGCGGAGTGACGGCAGGGGAGACTTACTCGTTCGGAATTGCTGTTGACTTTTGAGCGAGCGTCTGCCAGATCCACTCAAGTTTGGTTTTGAAACTATCCAGTCAACCACGCGATGCCGACATTATCTGCTGTGCACACGTGACGGGACATCCGTTGGGGACCGTGTTTTCGCTGGAGTGCTAGGTGCAGGGCATGGCAATCTACAACACACTAATCAGTTGCCCCAGCAAGTGCGTAATTCTTGATGTTTCGCGTTTCCCGACCAGCCCATCTAGAAACATATCGCCAGGCGAGTTGCCTTGGCCAGGGAAGCGTAAAAGCATGTAGTGTAACAGCCGTCCAGGAAGTGTTTTTTTCGGAGGCCTCTTGGAGCTGTCTTGGATCTCTCTTGTGGTCCTCGCAGAGCCACGGGGGGCACTCTTGGGCGTTTTTTTGGGGGGTCTTTTGGGGGGTCTTTCGGGGGGTCTTCGGACCCGCTCGGCGTTCTTTGGGAGGGTCTGGGAGGCCTCCTGGTGCAATCTTGGGCCTCATGATTCGAACGGGGGGGGGGAGAAGTAGGAAATTCAGGGTTCCCCCATCGGAGGCTCAAATATGGAGTCTTGGGGCCGTCTTGGGGCGCTCTTGGGCGCTCTTGGGACCTTCTCGGGGCCCTCTTTGGCCCTTCTTGGGGCTCTCTTGGGCCATCTTGGGGCCAGCGTAAGGTCTCATGAGCCAATCGGAAGCGACAAGGCGAGAAGGCAAACCACATTGATTTTCCGTCGGTCTGGAGCCATGTTGGCCTCTTTGGGGGGTCCTTGGAGAGTTCGGAGGGCACTTGAAACCGTCTTGTGGCCGTCTTGAGGTTATCGTGAGTCATCTTGAGGTATTTCGATCAATCTTGGAGGCCATCGTGGGCTCTCTGAGACCCTCTTGGAGCAATCTTGGGCCAGGGCCATCTTGGACGCTCTAACCGCTCCGTCCCCTCCTCCCAGGCCAAGGGGAGGGGGTATGGGGGAGGGTACAGCCGCGCCATGTTCGCCACGTTCGGGGCCTGTGCAGAGTGTGTTAGGCGCGCCTGCGCACGTGAAAACACAAATCGGGAAACACGTCGGCCCCCACCATCCACGTCAACAAAAACAGTGCCCATCATCGTGTCTGGTGGGCCTGCGCACAACAGGCCGTACGCCACCACTTGACAGTGATCGCGGGGTGGCCGCGCATGATCCAGATTTAGCCGTGAGGTGCATTTTTTTGCTGTTGTAGTAAGGGATGGTAGCCCTGCGCGCAGCAGGCAATATGCTGATCCCCTTCCGTTCCTGTCAAAAGACACGACAAAGTGCTTGAGGGCCTCACGAACATGACTCCAGACTTAGCCCCAAAGTGTGCTTTGCATTGTTTTTTTCAGGAATGGTGGGCGGGGGGCCCTCATGGGGTCCTCGTTGTTCCTGGTTGGCTGCCGGTCGCCTGGGGGAGGGGGTGTATATTAATGGGGAACAGTGATAACCCCTCCCCCGAGCAGGGGAAGGAGGGGCTTGGCACAGAGAAGAAACAGTTCGTTAAACCACCTACGCCCAGAGGGCTTGTGGGATTCGTGGAGAACATGCCGTGGGTCATTTTCGCGAGCATGTATATTTGTATATGACAGCTATGCACGGTTTCACAACCATGCCCATGTTGCAAGTGCTCGAGTATTTGTTCTTGCGTCAGGTCGTCTATGCACATGCCCCTTGTCTTGCGTGAGTAGCCATGAGCGTTTAAGATGTTTGATGCACGTGCGTGCGTCACTTGGTTGCGTTTTCAGCGCTTGTCCATTCCTTCGACCTACACCTCTGGCGATCACTACTGTCCATCTGGCCCGACCATGGGCATGCACCATGGACTTCTGGCACTGAGTGCCACGAGTGATTTGTGAACCCCTGTGCTTTGGGCATCGAACGTGTCTTTCGCAGGTGCTGGGATCAGGTGTCGGTGCGCGCGCGTGCACACTGGCAGCAGTTCTGCATTCCCGTGAGCGCCTGCTCACGCGCTCGCGTGCGACGCCTTTCATATTCTGGCCGGATTTTGTGGTGTCTTGTGATGAAAACATGATGGCCAGAATGCGATATTATGCACACGTGCACGGCACCCGCTCCTGCGAGAGGAGACGCGATGGCATTTCCCCCCCTCCCCGCCCGCCGTCTCGCGAGGCTCCTCTTCCTCGGGGGCCCCAAAGCGGTGCGTTGACCACACCGCGTGGTGAGCCGGTGGGGAGAGTCGGGGCCACCGCACGGGTTTGGGCGTGGGTCGTTCTCCGGGGATGGACCGGGCGACTGGGGCCTCCAAGCCGTGCGGTGGCGGACCGTGCGGTGAGAAATCAGGAGGAGGAGGAGGAGGAGGAGGAGGAGGAGGAGGAGGAGGAGGAGGAGGAGGAGGAGGAGGAGGAGGAGGGAGGAGGAGGAGGAAGGGGAGGAGGGGGAGGACGAGGAGGAGAGGAGGAGGAGGAGGAGGGGAGGGGGAGAGGAGGAGGAGGAGGAGGGAGGGAGGAGAAGGAGGAGAGGAGAGGGGGGAGGAGGGGGAGGAGGAGGAGGAGGAGGAGGAGGGAGGAGGAGGGGAGGAGGAGGAGGGGGAGGAGGAGGAGGAGGAGGGGATTCCGAGGCCGCCGCACGGTCCGTCACCACACGGTGCGGGGACCTCCGCCTCTTCCCCTGTGCCTGGGCTCTCCGCGCGGGGCGCCGGGCCGCCGCCTACCCCAGAGTCGGCGCGGCGAAGTCCGAGCCCTGCCCTCGCCGAGCAGCGGCTCGGGCAACTCGATGGGCGGCGGGGGTTACCGTCGGACCGAGGTCGAAGATCGAGGTCGGTTCGGGGAGGGTGCCCTGGTGTGTTTCGTGTGTGTGTGTGTGTGCTTTGTGTGTGTGTGTGTGTGTGTGTATGTAGCTTTTAGCGGAAGAGGTTCGCTCCCGCCCCGCAGATCAAAACAAGTGTGTGTGTGTGTGTGTGTATGTGGAAGTCCGTGGAGTGGACTACCACGGCTGGTACTCCTGACATCACTTTGGTGGCACAACGTTGCACTCCAACTCCGTGGTGCTCTTCTTCCTCTCGGACGTCGACCTGGTCAAGTGGCGCGTCCTCCCCCGCAGTTTGTGAGGCTGGTGTTCTCGAAGCGCTGCTGACGTCTACACCACCAGCTTTTTTCTCGTGGGACTTCACCACCGGGCTCCTGTCCAAGGTGTACTTTTTCCTGCACGTCCACTTCGGCACCGCCTGATCCCTGGGCTTCGCCCGCTCCTGGCCGCGTGAGGCCCCGCCTTCTTCCGCCCTTCCTCTGCTAATTAAAACTGTGCGCGTCCCGCTTAACTTTCAGCGGAAGAGGTTCGCTCTCGCCCTGCAGATGAAAAGGGAAGTGTGTGTATGTGTGTGCGTGTTGGCTGTTCTTGTGCATCCTGGGAGGGGTGCTTTCGAATGTTCTGTTTTCCCCAAGCAGGGCTTGCCTCTGTAGGGGTCCTACAGTCGGGGCGTTGGCCTAAGGAACCCTGAATGAGGAACGAGGCCCCTTTTTCCCATCAGATAAACTTCGATTTCCCATGGGACCCCCAAAGGAGAACCCAAGGCAAACTGTAAAACAATCAAGGAACGCCGAGCCCCTCCCCAACGAAAAGGGTTCCTTCTTGAGCGCCCCGATTGTAGCGTATACATCCTTTTTGGTGAGGAGGGTCGCCGATTTCGGTGGCCGGCTTGGGTGCCCGGGTGCCCGGGGGTGCCTGGGTGCCCGGGTGCACGGGTGTGCCCGCAGGTGCCCGGGGGTGCCCGGAGGTGCCCGGGGGTGTCCGGGTGCCTGGGTGCCTGGGTGGGTGCTTTATCGCCCTATGGCCCTATAGCCCTTTGGCCATACAACCCTATAGCTGAGTAGCCCTATAGCTCTACAGCCCTCGAAAAAATTGGATTGTTTTTTCCTCTGGTACCATTTTTTTGTTTGGCCGGCGGAGCGCGGGGCGCTGTGGACTTTCAGTTCGCGCAGGAGGGCCTGCACTGACGGTTAGAGCCTGCAGGCAGCGGGCTTCTCGGGGTGCATTGTTGCGGTCGGTCTGGGAAATTTGGACTCTTTTGGCGACTCGTGCCGCTTAGGCAACCTGGGACGCCCAGGCCACCCATGCCACCTGGGCCGCTTGGGCCACTCCAGCGATTTGGTCTGGCCAGGCCTCCTGGATCTGAGTCCCTTCACCGCGGGATGGCATATCCCCTCTAACAGCTCCCCCTCAGCTTCGTGGCAGCAGGACTCTCAGGGGAGCATGAGAAGGTGATCATTCGGGCCATTAGGGTTACCTGCGTCACTTGGACCACCACGGACACCAGGGCCACCTGTGCTGCATGCGCCACTAGGGCCACGTGGGTGTCCCTGAGCTGAGCCACGAAGGACACATGAGCTGTGTGGGGCGTTCAGGTCATCCGAGCCACCCAGGTCACCGCGGCCCATCAGGGCTGCTTCGGTCACCTGGGCCACGTGGGCCTTTTGGATCACGTGGGTCACCTGGGCCACGTGAGCTATTGGGGCCAGGAGTAGGTGGACCAATTAGACCAACTGCGCCACCTGGATCGTCTAAGCCACTCGTGTTGTTTTGGCCACTAGGCCACTTGGGGCGCCAGAGTCTCCCCAGACCACCTGCGCCGCCTGGGCCACCTGGGAAGCCTGGGCCACCCAGGCCACTTGGGCCGCTTGGGCCACTCCAGCGACTTGGTCTGGCCAGGCCTCCTGGATCACTTGAGTCCCTTCTCCGCGGGATGGCATATCCTCTCTAACTGCTCCCCCTCAGCTTCGTGGCAACAGGGCTCTCAGGGGAGCATGAGGAAGGTGATCATTCGGGCCATTAGGGTTACCTGCGTCACTTGGACCACCACGGACACCAGGGCCACCTGTGCTGCATGCGCCACTAGGGCCACGTGGGTGTCCCTGAGCTGAGCCACGAAGGACACATGAGCTGTGTAGGGCGTCTAGGCCATCCGAGCCACCTGGGTCACCTCGGCCGCTTGCCTTGGCCATCAAAGCTGCCTTGATCATCTGAGCCACGTGGGCCACTTGAGTCACGCGGGCCACCTGGGCTACGTGAGCTATTTGGGTCTGGAATAGGTTGGCCAAGTATGCCACCTGCGCCACCTGGATCGTCCAAGCCTCTCGTGTTGTTCTAGCCTCCACTTGGGGCGCCAGAGCCTTCGCGGGCCACCTGAGTTGCCAGGGACATTTAGATAGCGGTGATCTCCATGGCTAATTCGACCACGAGTGCTACCTTGGCCAGATGGACCGCACGCGTCACATGGGCCACCTGTGACACGTTGGTCACCTCGGTCAGCTGGTGAATATGGCTCTCGGGGACAACGCGGGGCGCCTGAGTCAGCTGGGCCGCCTCCGCCAGCTGCCACACCTTGGCCACTTGGCCCACCTGGGCTTCCTGGGCCCCCAACCCTCTTGGGTAAGACGGGTCGCTTCGCTGATTTGGGTCCTCTCGTCTCCGTGGGTAGATGGCGTGTGTCCGCGTGTCGTTTCCCTCACGCTTCGCGGGCCCCCGTGCGGGCTCGCACCCTCCCCCCCCATCCCCGCGGTCACCCCGTCTTCCCGTCAGTGGTGTCTGATTGATCTTGGGCGCGATGGTTCCACCGAGCCCTTCGCGAGATGCTCGGTTGAAGCATCTTGTGCTCTTGAAGACGTCTGGGCGGGGCCGTCTTGGAACCATTGCGTGGCGGTCGCGGGACACTCCGATTCTCGGCCGTCTCCGGCCATATCGGGCTCTCTGACACTTTCCCAGGCGGTACGATTTCGAAAAGCCTCAGAAACACTAGACATTGCCGTAGGTTTCCAGTTGACCTCTTCGGGTCTGGCTGGACGCGTCTTGGTCCATCTCTTTGGGGCTCTTGACGTCTCTTGGGAAGACATTGGAGCCTTTCGCAGGTCGTTGGACCGTTTGCCAGCTGGTCGCGCGAGCTATCAACCCACCTCGGACTATTGGGAAGGCCTCGGCGACCACGGCGGCGAGGACGCTGACGCTCTGGATCCCTCCTTTGGGCTCTCTTGGCAGCCTCTTTGGCTCTCTGTTGGGGCTGGGGCCATGGCTGGGGCCGAGGCCGGGGCCAGAGCCCAGAGCCGGGGCCTTGGCCAGGGCGGGGACTGGGGCCTGGAGCCCCGACCCCGGGCTGGGGGGGGGGGGCGGCTGGGGCCAGGGCCTTGGCCAGGGCCTGGGCCGGGGCAGGGACTGGACCCAGACCCCCTCGCACCGTGAAGCAGCAAGCACGACGGGCGGGCGTTGGCCACCTTCGGCCTCCGAGGGGCCCTCACCGGGCCCCCGGGGACCGTCAAAGCACGGCGCGGGATGAAAAACCGGTCCCCGGGAAAGGGTCCAGCCTTCTGGACCTCTGGGGGTCGACGCTGTGACAAAGGTCACGACGTCGGGGGTCTGGGGAGCCGGGGCCGGGGGCAGGGAGAGGGCTGCTGAGCTCAGGGGGCCGCCCAGGGGGGTCATGACCCCCGGGGCCCCTCCCGGGACCCCCCCTGAAATCCCCCCAGGACCCCATCCGGCCACTCCCCCAGGACCCTCCCTCCCCGGCACCTTCCCAGGAGCCCCCCGGAAGGAGAGGCATCAAAGGGAAGGGCTTGCCTGCCTTCGAACGAAGGACGACTTTTCTTGATTTCCGTTTAGCTGGATCGCTTGAGGAGGAGGGCCCAGTGAAAGGGGGAGCGGGAAGACGACGACGACGCCGACGACGACGAAAGCGGAAACGCGTCTCACAGACGCCGAAGGGTCGGTGGATTTGTCGTCTCCCTTCGTTGGGGAGTGCTGTCCTTCGCAGCATGTTCGTTGGCGGCGGTTTCGGGATTCGTACACGTGGAATCCTAAAAGCCGCTCTTCCAAGCAGGGGTGTCGTGCTCTGCTGCCGCGTTCATTGGCATTTTAAGTCCGCCGCTTGGATTCCATGGTGTGTTTTTCTTGTGGAATGCGTGCCCATCCGCACCGCGGTCGACGGTACTGACCACGCACGGTCGTCGGGCTCTGCTGGGTGGGGCAACATCGCGATATGCCGTGGTCCGTAACGCTTGGCTGTCCCTGGACAGCTCCTCTAGGGGCTTACCTGGGATGGTGCCTGGGTTGAGCAGGGCCTGGCCTACGCGCCAAACTCCTGACGCCACCGTCGGGAAACGTCGCAGCTACGGGAGGTCGGCCGACGCGAGAAGGAAGCTCGTGCGTGTGCGTGTGTGCATGTGCTTGTGCAGGCGCGAGCGGGCAGCATTGTTTCTATGCGTATGTTCGCATGCATGAACTGCCAACAAAGACCACATGCAGAGTGACATGGTGGTCGTTCCGAGCTGGTGGTGCAGAGCGCGTTGACGAGAACGCTGTGAGTTTCTGATTGGCGCCATCGTATCATTTGCTCCTCCTGATAAAGCATTGTCCTCAGGAATATACCGTTTCTATTCAAGATTTTATCTTGCTGCCTACGGCAAGTCCCGCCACCGTGCTGAGGTTGTGGGTTATAAGCTTATTGGATGTTCGTTTGGATCTCGTGGGATGCCTCTCGGGGACCTTTTGCAGTTTTGTTGAAGCCTCTTGGGGGCCGTTTTAAGGCTTCTTTTGGGTCTCTTGGGTGCCTTTTGGGGCGTCTTGGGGGCTTCTCGGGGGCCTCTGGGGGCCTCTTGGGGCCTCCAGGAGGCCTCTGGGAGGCTTCTTGGAGGCCTCTTGGGGCGTCTTGGAGGCCTCTTTGGGCCATCTTGAAGCCATCTTGGGCTTCTTCGAGCGATCATTCGGCGACTCGGGGCCCTCTTGGACCGTCTTGGGGGCCTCCTGGGCCGTCATGGAAGCCTTGGAGAGCCCCAGGAAGGAGCCATGGCCGTCATGGAAGCCTTGGGGAGTAGGGGTGGTGCAGTCGGGTGGGCGTGACAGGGGGGGGTGGGGGGGTCCCCTAGAAGACTACATAAACCCTGCCAAGCAGTCTCTGGCATTCTTCCACGCTTCAGAGTGCCGCAGGCATGGTGGCGGATCTGTGCGGCAGGCTTTGTCGATTCAAGCGCACCCAAACAAGAAGCTGGCCGAGAGGCTGCACAAGGAGTTCCCCCTGCATTATCCCGACGCGAATCACAAGCCAGAGATTGCTCTACCTCTTGGCCACTTCGAGGCGCTCTGTGGTTTTCGACGACTACCTGATATAGTAGCACAAATAGAAGCTGTCCCAGAATTGCGACAGCTGTGCGTAAAAGATGGAGTGGATCCAGAGTCCGAAGGCCTGCGAGTGCTGTACTCGCGTTTGATGCGTTCGGACCCAAGCGAGGTTCGGGCAGCTGCTGTTGAGATGGTTGAACGGCTGCAGTCCAAGGACGACCGGAGCAAGGAAGAGGACCTTGTCCTCAGGGTTGCCCCGGACTACCCTGGAGACTGCGGTCTTTTCTCTATTCAGAGCGCTTCGCGAGATGTTAACGCCCAGCCGAAAGTGGAGCCATTGGAGGGTGCGCTGGATGGGAAGGGATGGAATAGGCGGAGATGGGCGTGGAGGGGAGAAAGAGAGGTAAAAGGGGAGTGTGACGATGAATATCAAGTGAGGGGTAGTGGAAGGGGAGTGGGGAGGTGATCGGGAGAGGCACCCGTTCTAGGCACAGACAGGGATAGGTTGGTGGGTTGCACATTTGTTGTTTTCGTTGGACTTGAGCTTCCCCAGTGCACATGTGAGAAGCATGCTGTGCCATGCTCCAGGAAGAACTAGCCCAAGTCAAGTAGTCGTTGTCGTTTCTTTTTGTGGTGGGATCCTGGAGACGCCTCCTTCCAGAGCTCCGATCAGGTAATCGTTGGAACCCGATCGCAGGAGTTTGTCGTGGCCAGCCAGAGAGGACCTGACCAGATGTGTGAGCAAGAAACGATATCTCACCCACGAAAGCCAGTGGTATTCGCGCGCGTAGCCGCGCAGTCGTGATTGCATCGCGCGGTCGCGTAGTCGCGTCGCCATTCCTTCCCTCCTGCTCCCTGCCTGCCGTCTCCGCCTGGCCCCTCTTCCGCCTTCCCGCCCGCCCCGCAGGCCCTGGCCTCCCGCCTGCGCGCTCGTCGTCGTCCGCCTGCTTCTCCCCTCCGCGCCCCCTTCCGCCGGGCAGCACAGCCTGCCCGGGGCCAGCGTTGCGGCGTGTGGGGCTTCGGCCGGCAACAGTTTGTGACTGTTTGCCCTGGTATTCTTGCATTCTTGCTGCTGTTGTCCGTGCTTCTGATGTTGCCGATGGTTTCGTCGAAGCGGAGGCCCTGATGATTTTTGGCGAGTTTCGTCCCATCCCGCCACCGTGCCTGGGTTTTTTAGGTCAGACAGAGGCCTCTTGAGAGGTCTCTCAGAACCGCCTCGGAGGCAGTTTTGGGGTGTCTTGGGGCCTCTCGGGGTTGGGGCTTATTGAAGTCGTTCTGGACCTTT
>CAUYUJ010018743.1:65929-70929 GCA_963575745.1 Prorocentrum cordatum
GGGCGCTGAGACGGCGCGGGGGAGGGGGCGGAGCGGGGGGGGGGTGCGATGCCGAAATACAGTGGTCGAGGCGGAGGGGGCACTGGGCGGGCGCTGGGGCCGCGGGGGGGCGCTGAGATGGCGCGGGGGAGGGTGCGGGGCCGGGGGGGGGGGGTGCGGTGCCGAAATGAAGTGGTCGGGGCGGAGGGGGCGCTGGGCGGGCGCTGGAGCCGCGGGAAGGCGCTGAGACGGAGGGGGCGCATGATGATGATGATGTGGATGATGATGATGCTGATGGTGATTATGATGGTGATGCTGGTGAGGATGATGGTGCTGCTGATGATGATGATGATGATGATGATGATGATGAAGGGGGGGGGGAGGGGGTGCGGTGCCGAAATAAAGTGGTCGGAGCTCTAGACACCCTGTGCAAGAGAATAATAATAATACCAATACTAGTACTAATAATAATAATAACAATAATAATAATATTCATAATAATCATGATAATAATAATATTAATAATAATAATGCTACTAGTAATAATAATAATACTAATCATAATAATAATACTAATAATAATACTAATAATACTAATAATATGTATAATAATAATAATACTAAGAATAATAATAATACCAAGAATAATACTAATAATAATAATAATACTAATAGTAATACTAATACTAATAATAATACTAATAATAATAATCATAATAATAATAGTAGTAATATTAATAATATTAATAATAATAATACTATTGATAATAATAATAATAATACTAATAATAATAATACTACTAATAATCATAATAATAATAATAATAATAATAATAATAATAATAATAATAATAATAATAATAATAATATAATAATTTAATAATAATAATTGATATAATATTAATAATCATAATAATAATAATTAATAATAATAATAGGAGAGGAGGAGGAGGAGGAGAGGAGGGGGAGGAGGAGGAGGAAGAAGAGGAGGAGGAGGAGGAGGAGGAGGAGGAGGAGGAGGAGGAGGAGGAGGACAATGGCGAGTTTGGGGGCCTCTTGGGCCGTCTTTGGGGCCTGTTGGCGGTCCTGGGGGCCTCTTGCGCATCTCGGGGAGCCTGTTGGGGCCTCTTGGGGTCTCTTGGGGGCCTCTTGGAGGCCTCTTGGGCGCATCTTGGGGCCTCTTGGGGCCCTCTTGGGGCGCTCTTGCTCTTGGGAGCCTTCGGGGCGCTCTTGGGGCCATGTTGGAGGAGATCTACCAAAGAAGGGGGGGAGGGGGAATTAGCGTTGCCCCTCTAGAGTGCCTCTTGGGCCCCCAAAGAGGCCTAAATCCTTCCAAAACCTACGGAAATCAATGTTTTTTTGCTTTCCCGCCTTTTCGCTCTTGGAGCCGTCTTGGGCCATCTTGGACGCCCCAGCGACCCGCGGCCCCCGTCCAGGTCCAGGGGAGGGGGTAGGGGGAGGGGTAAACCCCTCCCCGAAGGGGAAAAAGGGGGTTGGAAGAGGAAACTCTCTAGACCACCGACGCCCAGAGGGCTGGTGGGGCTCGTGCAGTTTTTTAAGGCAAGTGTTCGCGGGACCACCCGCCCTCATTTTTCTTTTTGCTTCAGGATCATAAATGGTAAGGGGAACTCAGGCGACACGCCGCGCCCGCCCTTTCGACTGGCCTCGGGGTGCGACAGGGACGAGTTATTTATCAGGAAGAGGATTGGAGGAGGAGCGCGCGTTGCCCGCGGGTCTCCGCCGGGACATTGCTGCGGCGAGTTCTCAGTCCGCGCTGCTGCTTCTGTTGCAATCTTTATGAAGCTTCTTTTTCTACGTTGGAAGCGTTTGCCGACACGTGCTTCAGCGAGGCTCCTGGGGCAGGCCTGGAGTCCTTCTGCATCGAGCAGGCGCGTTCCGCTGAAGGTGTTCGAGCAGCTCCTGGGCAGTCCATGCAGGTGTTCGACCAAGAGCCCCTCGTTGAGCGCGGCCGTCCAGCTTTCGCGCCCAGAGGAGGAGGGGGAGGAGGAGGAGGAGAAATGGGAAAGGAGGGGGAGGAGGAGGAGGAGGAGGAGGAGGAGGAGGAGGAGGAGGAGGAGGAGGAGGAGGAGGAGGAGGAGGAGGAGGAGGAGGAGGAGGAGGAGGAGGAGGAGGGGGAGGAGGAATGGGGGAAGGAAGAGGTGGAGGAACCCAGTACCGCCAGAGGACGCCGGAAGACTTCCAGGAGGCCACCACGGGGCCGCCAGGGGCCGCCCACGGCTGGAGGGAACGAGGGCCGAGGAAGAGAAAGCCGCATGAGCATTACGTCGTCGGAGCTTCGACAGCTGTCCTCCTCCGAAGTGAGGGGCCCACGGTCGAACACGCAATCGGCGGCGAGCCCAGGGGCGAAGCGAGAGGGGGCAGGCCTTGCCAGAAGAGGGCGGGGCTTCTCAGAAGCCCTCGCGCCATCCGAGGAGCCTTGCGAGCTCTCTCCGAGGCCACACACGGCTTCTCAGAAGGCCGGCGGGCTTCTGGGAAATCCCGCCGCCTTTGAGAAGGCCTGTCCCCTCTCGTCTCCCCACCGGGCTCGCCTCCGAGTTTGTGCAGCTCTCCTCCCTCGAAGCGAGGGTTCCACCACTGGTTTGAGTAAGAGATTCCCTACGTAATAGATTTACCGCAAATTTTTTTTCCAACCATCCTGTGGCGTTGGGTCCTCGTTTTGAAGAAGCGGTCCCCGCGTTCACTCCTCGTCCTCCCGCTGCCCCCTCCCTCTTCCTCTCATCATTATCATGGTCACCACCCGTTTCAGCACACCCCTCACACGTTTCGTGTCCCCATAGAGAGCCCCAAGTGTCAGCGTTCGCATGCGCCCACCGCACCCATTTTGGCACACACCTTACACGTTTCGTGGCCCCATAGGGAGCCCTACCGAAGGCCCAAATGCCAGCGTTCGCATGCGCCCAATGCGCCCATTTTGGCATACCCCTCACACGTTTCGTGGCCCCATAGGGAGCCCCACCGTAGGCCTAATTGCTAGCGTTCGCGTGAGCCCACCGCACCCATTTTGGCACGCCCCTCACACGTTTCGCGGCTTCATAGGGAGCCCCACAGAAGGCTCAAATGCCAGCGTTCGCATGCGCCCACCGCAGCCATTTTGGTACGCCCCTCACACGTTTCGTGGCCAGGGAGCCCACAGAAGGCTCAAATGCCAGCGTTCGCATGCGCCCACCGCGCCCATTTTGGCACACCTCTCACACGTTTCGTGGCCCCATAGGGCGCCCCACCGAAGGCCCAAACGCCAGCGTTCGCATGCGCCCACCGCACCCATTTTGGCACACCCCTCACACGTTTCGTGGCTCCATAGGGAGCCCTACCGAAAGCTCAAACGCCAGCGTCCGCACGCGCCCACCCCACCCATTTTGGCACGCCCCTCACACGTTTCGTGGCCCCATAGGGAGCCCCACAAAAAGGCTCAAATGCCAGCGTTCGCATGCGCCCACCGCGCCCATTTTGGCACACCCCTCACACGTTTCGTGGCCCCATAGGGCGCCCCACCGAAGGCCCAAACGCCAGCGTTCGCATGCGCCCGCCGCACCCATTTTGGCACACCCCTCACACGTTGCGTGGCTTCATAAGGTACCCCACCGAAGGCCCAAGTGTCAGCGTTCGCATGCGCTCACCGCACTCATTTTGGCACACCCCTCACACATTTCGTGGCCCCACAGGGAGCCCCACGGAAAGGCCCAAATGCCAGCCGTTCGCATGCGCCCACGGCACTCATTTTGGCATACCCCTCACACGCTTCGTGGCCCCTCAGGGAGCCTCACCGAATGCCCAAACGCCAGCGTTCGGATGCGCCCGTCGCACCCATTTTGGCACACCCCTTACACGTTTCGTGGCCCCATAGGGAGCCCCACCGAAGGCCCAAACGCCAGCGTTCGCATGCGCCCACCGCGCCCATTTTGGCACACCCCTCACACGTTTCGTGGCTCCATAGGGAGCCCTACCGAAAGCTCAAACGCCAGCGTCCGCACGCGCCCACCCCATCCATTTTGGCACGCCCCTCACACGTTTCGTGGCCCCATGGGGAGCCCCCACAAAAAGGCTCAAATGCCAGCGTTCGCATGCGCCCACCGCGCCCATTTCGGCACACCCCCCACACGCTTCGTGGCCCCATAGGGAGACCCACCGAATGTCCAAACGCCAGCGTTCGCATGCGCCCGTCGCACCCATTTTGGCCCACCCCTTACACGCTTCGTTGCCCCATAGGGAGCCCCACCGAAGGCCCAAACGCCAGCGTTCGCATGCGCCCACCGCGCCCATTTTGGCACACCCCTCACACGTTTCGTGGCTCCATAGGGAGCCCTACCGAAAGCTCAAACGCCAGCGTTCGCACGCGCCCACCCCATCCATTTTGGCACGCCCCTCACACGTTTCGTGGCCCCATACGGAGCCCCACAGAAGACTCAAATGCCAGCGTTCAAATGCGCCCACTGCTTTCATGTTGGCACACCCCTCACACGTTTCGTGGCAGGTAGGGCGCCCCACCGAAGGCTCAAATGCCAGCGTTCGCATGCGCCTGTCGCACCCATTTTGGCGCACCCCTCACACGCTCTGCGGCTTCATAGGGAGCCCACCGAATGCGATTCATACAACGGGTGTACCCACGATTGCGTATGGTTGGGTTCTTCACCAGGCTATTTGTTCGTCGGGTCTTCGAATGGTGCACAGAATGCTCCGCCCATTCCATTTCTACAGAACATGAGACATGTTTTTTTTTCCCCCAAACCCTCCTTTGGTTGGGTTCTCGTTTTGAATCGAGCAGTGGGGTCTCCACCTGCTCCTCCTCCTCGCCCCCCCACCCGCTCTCCTCTCGGCTCTCTCCTCTCGCATCCCTCTTGGGGGCTGCGACGTGTGAAATTGTCGCCACTTTCGAGGGCTGCGGGGGGAGCCCGCACAGTGGGGCCAGACGCAGACCCCCAAAAGACCTTGCCATCCCTGGGGGGCTTCGCAGTGTGAAGCTGTCGCCACTTTCGAGGGGGGCCCGCACAGTGGGGGCCACA
>CAUYUJ010018743.1:73429-78429 GCA_963575745.1 Prorocentrum cordatum
TTTTCCTCCCCCTCCTCCGCCTCCTCCTCCTCGTCCTCCCTTCTCCTCCTTTTCCGCCTCCTTTCCCTCCTCCTTCTCCTCCTCCTCCTGCTCCTCCTCCCTCCTCGTCCTCTTCTTCTTCTTCTTCTTCCTCTCTTCCTCCTCCTCTTCCTTTTCCTCCTCCTCCTCCTCCTCCTCCTCCTCCTCCTCCCTCTCCCGTTTCTCTCTCCTCCCTCCTTCTCCCTCCTCTTCCTCCTTTCCCTTTTCGTCCCCCTTGTCTCCTCCCTCTTCCTGCCTCCCTCCCTCCTCCCTCCTTCCTTCCCCTTCCGTCCTCCCTCGTCGCTCCCTTTTGATACTGCCTCACCTTACTGAAGACTGGGGCCTTCATTTCGGCATCGCCTTTGGGGGCTTCCAAAATTCCCGTTAAACTTCGATTTTTAATCAACTATCATTTTTGGAGAGCATCGATAATGTGGAGGAGGAGGAGGGGGAGAAGGAGGACGGATGATCTGCAGGGACTCCAAGGATCGAGGGTCGAAGGACTGACTTCAGGGGTTCCTTGAGAGGGTGTGGAGGGGCAGATGGGAGATGCGAGCATGGGGGCGGCAGCGCCCGGGGGCGTGAACGTTCAGGGTCACGCGCCGAGGCCGCAGGACAGGATGGTGGCGCAACAGTTCGAACGAGGAGTAAGAACCACCCCGTCTTCGGAGGTGCTGCTACTACAACTAGTCCTCCTTCCTCCCCCTCTTCCTCCTCCTCCGTCCTCCTCCTTGCCCTTTCCTTTCGTCCTCGTCCTCTCCGCCTCCTCCGAGATGCGGGGCGTGCGCGCGGCGATTGCGATGGCGGTGTGCGTCCGAGCTGTGGGTGTCTGAGTTCCTCGGAAGAGGCGGTGGCAATATTGTTTGGGGCGGGAGATCTGGGCGAGGGAATGTTGGGCCCCGCGTGCCAAAAGCACCCCCCTGTGATGAGGTGTGGTATCCAGAAAGTTGCGCGTGACATGTGGGAGCGTGGCGCGTGATGGTACAATGATTGTTGTTGTTGCTGTTGCTGTTGCTGTTGCTGTTGTTGTTGTTGTTGTTGCTGCTGCTGCTGCTGTTGTTGTTGTGGTTGTATTGTTTTCGATGTTAGTGTTGTTGTTAGGGTTGTCGTGGTGGTTCGTTGTCGTTGTTGTTGTGTTTGTTGTTGATGTTGCTGTTGTTGTCGTTGATGTTGTTGGTGCATTCCTCACTACTGAAGTGTGATGATTGTCGCCCCCCCCACCCCCCTCTGGTGGCCATTGGCATTGACCAATTGAAGCGCCCCCCTGGGGCTCATGCCCTGTTTTTCATCAGGGGAAATCACGGGGCTCAAACTTTGTTGTCTGCCCCCGTTTACAGCGACTCCCGCTTGAGTTTCCCTGATATTTTATTCCCAAATCGCGCTCCCGCGCGGGACTTCCTCGCATTTCATGTACACATCGCGCTCTCGCGTGGGACTTCTTCGCAATTCATTCAGACGGTGCGCCTTCAGCGCTCAGGAACCACGCTCTCGCTTCGGCTTTTCTCGCGGTTTACTGGGACATCGCGGTATCGTTCGAGACTTCCTCGCGATTCCTGCAGGGCCCGCGCTTTGGGCCCGCCTTCTCGATCTGCCCGCTATTGGTCTGCCCACCCGTTTTGCCCGTCGGGTTTTACCATCTGTTTTCAGCTCCTTGCCCCCCTCCTTCAAATTTCTCTCGTGTTCCATTGTGTTCCTTCCCCCTTCACCAGTCTTCTCCTCCCCTGTTTTAGGGGCTGCATTAAATGTACGTGGCAGGTAAGGAAGGTATACCCCCAAAGGGGCTGCGATCGAAAAGGGCGAGGGCGGGTGCCGAGGGTTTGGGACATACGTATGGATTGGCGCGTGAGCAGGTAGGAGCGGACAGTCTCAAACATATTGTTGCTGTTGTTGGTGGTGCTGCTGCTGTTGTTGCTGCAGCTGCTGTTGTTGAGCTCCCACTACTGAGGAATAATTGTTGCTGGTCCCCTCTCCTGTGACCATTGTGTTTTTTCCAAGTGAACAGCTTCCCCCCAGGGCTCGCACCCTTTTTTATCAGGGGAAACCACGGGGCTCCAACTGGGCCCCTGGCTTCCGGTTTGCAGCAACAACGTCACCAGTCTGATATCTCTCCACAATGTATTCCCACATCGCGTTCTCGCGCGGGACCTCCTCACAATTCATGTACGCATCGCGCTCTCGCATGGGACTCCTTCGCAATTTATTCAGACGATGCGTCCTCGGCGCTCAGGAATCACGCTCTCGCTTTTTGGCTTTTCGCACGATTCGTTTGGGAATCGCGGTATCGCTCGAGATTTCCTCGCGATTCCTGAAGGGCCCACATTTCAGCAAACCGCCAGCTCGACATGGTCGCCTGGGCCCGCCTTCGCGATCTGCCCGCTATGAGTCTGCCCGCCCGATCTGCCCGTGTGGTTCTCCCACTTGTTTTCAGCTCTTTGCCCCCTCCTGCTAATTTCTCTCGTGCTCCATACTTCACCCTTCCCTTTCCGCCCGTCTTCCTTTCCTTGTTTTGTGGGCTGCACTAGATTCGCGTGGCTAATAAGGAAGAACGATCCCCCAAAGGGTACGATTGAAAACGGCGAGCTCGGGTACCGAGGGCTTGGGATATACGTATGGATTGGCACGTGAGCGGATCGGAGCGAACACTCTTAAACATATGGTTGTTGTTGTTGTTGTTGTTGCTATTGCGGTTGCTGCAATTGTTGATATTGTTGGTGTTGCTGCTGCTGCTGTTGTTGTTGTTGTTGTTGTTGTTGTTGTTGCTGTTGTTATTGTTGTTGTTGTTGCTGTTGTTGTTGTTGTTGTTGTTGTTGTTGTTGTTGTTAATAATGCTGCCGCTGTTGTTTTTGTTGCTGTTGTTGTTGCTGCTGTTGCTGCTGCGCTGTTGTTGTTGTGATTGTTGTTGTTGTTGCTGCTGCTGTTGTTGTTGTTGGCGATGCTGCTGTTGCTGCTGTTGCTGCTTTTGTTGTAGTTGTTGTTGTTGCTGCTGTTGTTATTGTTGGTGTTGTTGTTGTTTTTGTTGTTGTTGCTGCTGCTGTTGCTGATGCTGTTGTTGTTGTGATTGTTGTTGGTGTTGTTTGTTGTTGTTGTTGCTGCTGCTGTTGTTGTTGTGGTTGTGGTTGTGGTGGTGGTGGTGGTGCTGGTTGTTGTTGTTGTTGCTGTTGTTGTGGTTGTGGTTGTGGTTATGGTTGTTGTTGTTGCTGTTGCTGTTTATGTTTTTTTTGTTCTGTTGCTGTTGCTGTTGTTGCTGCTGCTGTTGTTGTTCTGGTTTGTATTGTCGTATCAAACCACGTCCTGGCCCCAGTTGTTGTTGGGATCCGGTTTTTCTTGCACAGCAGAGTTGGTAGTTTAAAGGGAAAAAAGCGGCTGGAAGGCACGATCTCGCCCTGTGGGGCCGGGAATGGCGTATGCATTGGGGCGGGGTCCCCGAAGAGGCGCCCTGGGGCCGGGTGAGGCGTTGGCGCGCACTGAGCGCAGACGACCCACAACCCTTGAGGATTCGGACCGAGTGTCGCCGATTCTGATGGGCCAATGGCCTTTGAAAAAACACCCCGGGGCTGGGTGAGGCGTGGGCGTACGGGGCCGCGCGGTCGACAAGCAACTCGTGAGGAATCCAGAGGACCTCAGATAATCGTCAGGGAGTCCTCAGGAGTCTTCGGGAGTCCACAAGGATCCCCCAGGAGTCCTCAGGAATCCTCAGGCGTCCCCAGGGATTCCGCAGGATCCCCTACGGTTCCCCAGGAGTCTTGAGGATACCTCAGAGAACCCTCAGGAGTCGTGAGGAATCCGCAGGGATCCTTCAGGAATCCTGAGGACGCCTCGGGGATTAGCCAGGATCCCGTAGAACTCTTCAGGAGTCCTGACAAGTTTTCAGGGTCTGGTCAGGACCCTTACGGGTTCCTCAGGGATTCCTCAGGGGTCCTGAGGAGTCCTTCTCTCGGTTTCCTCAGCATCCCGTTGGATTCCTCACGGATTCCTCAGGAGTGTTTAGAAGCCCTCGGGGATTCCGCAGGACTCCTGAGGAGTCAGGGATTCCCCATGGATTCCTGGGGATTCTTAAGGACCTCCTGGGATTCGTGAGGGCCCCCCAGGATTCATGAGGAACCCTGAGGAGTCCCGAGGAGTCATCAGGGACTCCTTGGGGATCCTTCGCGCCCCCCTGGGATCCCTCAAGGGGATCCTTCGGGTCCCCACGGATTCCCGAGGACATTTGAGGAGTCCTGAAGACATCTCACGGATTCCGCAGGATGCCTCAGGGAATCCGTAGGATGCTGCAGGGATTCCGCTGGTTTCCTGAGGACTCTTCAGGATCCCCAAAACATTTTTTTTAGACATATATTTTGCAGTTTCCTTGTGATTCTTAATTATGTCTAAGGAAATGTAATGCTTCCTCAAGTTGCCCGAGGATTCCTCAGGATTTCTAGTGATTCTTGGGGCTCGTGGGGGTCTTGAGAATTCCGTATGCTTCCGAGATTCCGAAGGATTCCTGAGGCTTCTTCGGGCTTCTTACGGATTTCCCAAGACTCATGAGGACTCTTACTGGTTCCGACGGATGACGCAGGATTCTTACGGTCCCTTCAGGGGTCATACAGAATGCGACGTATTTCGACGGAGCTCCAAGACTTCCAGATCAAAAGGCAAGGTCCTCTAGGGAGCCCTGGGCACTGCTGACGGTTCCTGAGGGTCCTTGCGGAGTCCTAAGGCTTCCTGCTGGTTCTTGAGGATTCGTGAGGGCTCGTGAAGCTTCCGAAGGTTTCAAGGATCCCGCAGGATTCCTCCCTCCCAGGATTCCCGAGGATCCCCTAGGGGTTCCTGAGGATCCCCGAGATTTTCTTTGGCATCCCAGGGACAACAAAATCCGAACAACAACGGAGGATGGGGGCGGGAGAGGCGTTGGCACCCCTTGCATGCTATCTTGAGGGTTCTCGGACGTGATGGGGCTGGGAGGAGAGTTGCTACACAGGTGTGCGCTTTCGCTTTACTGG
>CAUYUJ010018743.1:83429-101396 GCA_963575745.1 Prorocentrum cordatum
TCTTCCTCCTCCTCCTCCTCGTCCTCGTTCTCCCCTCCTCCTCCTCCTCCTCCTCCTCCTCCTCCTCCCCCTTTCCCCCTGCTCCTCCTCCTCCTCCTCTTCCTCCTCCTCTTCCTCCTCGTCGTCGTCGTAGTGCTGCTCCTCCTCTTCTTCCTCCTCCTCTTCCCCCTCCCCTTCCTTCTCCTTCTCCTCTCCCTCCTCCTCTTCCTGGCCCTCCTCCAGTGGACCGTGGGCTGATGGCAGGAAGATCCAGAGGATGTTGCCCTGCCCTCCTCCTCCTCCTCCTCCTCCTCCTCCTCCTCCTTGGCTTCGCAAAGGCCCACCCCCTCCCCCCCCTTCGGGGGCGCAGCACGCCGTGGCGACAGTTGCGCGCCAGGCGGCACCCAGTACCCAGACATTCTTTACGTTGCAGCGCGACGGAGGCAGTCCGCACGCGCGCTCAGGCTGTCCGGGCAACGGAAAGCGCAAATTTATTTGGCGGCACGAGGAGGGGAACGCAGGCGAAAGCGGCCGCGAAGCGGGAGGGAGGGAGGGGAGGGCACTCACATGGCGAGGTGCGTCGCCGTGGAGCGACCTGGGCGGCCGGCCAGTGCTGCACCCCCTGGCCGCGGGCGCGGGGTGGCGTCACGGCCACGCCCAGGGGCTGAAGCAGGGGATGCAGTGCACGAATTACATCAAGCACAGTACTGGAGATGAGTGAACGGCCACGTCGAGGACGTCCCGGTCCAGCGAGGAGCCAAGAGGGTGGCTGGACCCCAGACGGCAAAATGCAGCCGGGGTGGCCGAAGGCCGGCTGGAGGGGGGCGGGCAGTGCTGCCTGCTGATGATCGTGTTGGCAGCGCTGGCGGGGGACGGATCCCACCGTCAGCCGGCCAGTGAGGAACCAGTGCAGAAGCAAGCGGGGGCGCAGAATCGCGCCGACCCATCAGTGCCACGGGCGGGTGGAGACCAGGGCAAACGGCGGTTGCCTGTAACTGGCCGGGGGGGGCGATAACAGGGCAGTCGGCTGGAGCCCCAAGTCGCCGTCCAGCCCAGCGGCGGGCATGCGGAACCAAAAGCGGCGCGCAGGCCTGAGATCGGCGAGGCGCCAGGAGAGGGGCGGCGGAGCCCGCGCCCAGCCAGTGCACGCACGCATCACAGCTGAAGGCGGGTAGCACCCCGCCCCAAGGGGAGGGGGAAAAGGGTCCCCGCTGCGTTGGCAGCACAGGGGCAAATGCGGGCCAGCGTCAGCTGGATGCTTGGCGGCAGGTTCAGGCGGCACCCAGCCTGGAGGCAGTCCGCGCGGATGCGCGAGCGGCGCGAGCGCCCCAGGCGGGGTGGCAGACGGGTGCCCCCTGGCACGCTCTCGGGCCGGACGGCCCAGGGGCACGGCTGACGGGAGGCAGGCCTGCGGGCCCAAGCGGCCGCCGCAAGCGGGGCGTCCAAGCCACTGGCAGGCGCAGCATTCCGAAGAAACGGCGGCCGCGCTTGCAGGGGCCAGCGCCAGCCAGAGGCGTAGCAGCCCGTGCGGCGCTTGAACTGGAAGCAGCAGGCGCGGATGCGCCAGCGCCCCAGACGGGTTGGCAGAGGGGCGCCTCCAGGCACGCGCCACGGGCCGGCAGTCCCAGGGGCTGACGGGAGGCCGACTGGAGAGCCCACGCGGTCGGCGCAAGCGCTTCGCTAGGGCCGTTCAAGCCGCAGGCGGGCGCAGCAGCCCCGCGTCGTGACGAAAATCACGACTGGAGGCTTTCGGCAATTTTCGGCCGTCGGGGGCTCCTGCCGGGCCCCGGGGCCGTCAAAAGACGGCTCAGGATGTCAAACCCGTCCCCAGGAGGAGGGGGAGGAGGGGGAGGCAGGGGAGAAAGAGGAGGCGGTGGAGCAGGGGATATGAGGAGAAGGGGGAGGAGGAAGGAAAAAAGGGGGAGGATGAGGCAGAGGATGAGGAGGAGCAGGAGGAGGAGGAGGAGGTGGATGATGAGGAGGAGGATAAGGAGGAACATAAGTAACATTAACAATAATAATACCAGCGATTGAACACAAAACATTAATAATATGAACTTCAGTGCGGATACGGGTCTTAGTCATAATCATAACAAGCAGTTTAACCATATTAGTAATACAGCTAAGAAATATACGACACATAGTACGATCACACAAACTACGACGGTTCAGATGACTTTTATCAGCATTCAATTTTACAAAGCATGGGAAATACGACTCATCATATATGGTATATCAACAGTGAGTTTTCATATTGTTATGACTTCTACTACTACTACCACTACGGCTATACTTAGAACCTAATTTTTGGTAGCATTAAGCATACTAGTAGCAGTAAAAATAATCGGCATACTAGTAATAGTGATAGTTGTATCCATCATAATACTAGTAATTCTACGGATTATGATGGTATTACTCTTCATACTGATCATACTGATGATCATACTGCTGACACTAATAGTATGAATACTAGTCAGGGTAATCCTAGTAATACCTATAACAACCACAGTGCTACTACTACTACCATTGCTACTACTACTACTACTACCACTACTACTACTACTACCACTACTACTACTACTACTACTACTACTACTACTACTACTACCTACTACTACTACTACTACTACTACTACTACTACTACTACTGCTACTACTACTACTACTACTACTACTACTACTACTACTACTACTACTACTACTACTACTACTACTACTACTACTACTACTACACTACTACTACTACTACTACTACTACTACTACTACTACTACTACTACTACTACTACTACTACTACTACTACTACTACTACTACTACTAGTACTCATAACACTACTAATGCAAACAAGAAACATAATAAGAACATGAATAATTCAGAATATGACAAGAAGAAGCATAACATTAATAGTCAGACACGAAGAAGAGGAGGCGGAGGAGGATCAGGAGGAGGAAGAGGAGGAGGAGGAGGAGGAGGAGGAGGGAGGAGGGGGTCCAGACCTCCAGGGTCCACGTTGTGTGATAATCGCACGACGTCCGATGCCTGGGCGCTGGTTGTGCTGCCTCGCGTGCTGCTGTCGCGACGGCGTACTTTGCTCCTGGGGGGTGGGGCGAAGGGGGAGTCTTCGCAGTCTCCCTCTGCCTCTGCAGAGTGTGACAACACGTCGGCTGTCCTCTGTGATCGCCAAGCGCGCCGGATGTGTTGGGTATGTCCTCATTTCTCTGTTTACCATGCCCCCCTCGTCGTCACTTCTCTCTCAGCTCGCCGCTGCCGTCGCTGTCGCCACACTCGTCTTCGAGCTGTCTTGGTACGGCGCGTCGAGCGTGGACTTGCCGCGCGATTCGCGGTTTGGGCATCGCGCCCGCGGGGGTCGCGCTGGCGAAAACAACTTGCCGCGACGAATCCTGTTCTGGGCAATGGGGAGCGAGGAGTGATCAGGTAAGACGCGGAGGTATGGGAGGAGGATGGAGAGGGCGAGAGTGAGGTTGAGAGGGAGGAGAGGAAGAATGAGAAGGCGGAGAAGGAAGAGGAGTAGGAGGAGGAGGAGGAACAGGAGGAGGAGAGGGAGGAGCAGAGGGCGGAGGATGATGAGGATGAGGATGGGGCTGCTGCTGCTGCTGATGATGATGATGATGATGTTGATGCTGATGATGATGATGATGATGATGATGATGATGATGGTGAGGTTGCTTATGAAGATTCTGATGATGATAATGATGGTGGTGGTGGCGATGATGATACTGATGATGATGCTGATGATGATGCTTATGGTGATGATGCCGATGATAGTGATACTGCAGCTGATGATGACGATGATGATGATGATGATGATGATGATGAAGAAGAAGCTGCTGATGACGAATCGGATGATAATGCTGATGCTGCTGATGATGATGCTGATGTTGTTGATGATGATGATGATGATGATGATGATTATGATGATGATGATGCTGATGATGATGATGCTGATGATGATGATTATGATTATGCTGATGTTGATGATGCTGCTGTTGCTGATGTTGATGCTGATGATGATGCTGATAATGATGATGCTGCTCATGATGATGATAATGATGATGATGATGATGATGATGATGATGATGATGATGATGACGATTCTGCCGACCATGAGCGGTAGGAGGAGGAGGAGACGGAGCAGGAGGAGGAGGAGGAGCAGGAGGAGGAAGAGGGGGATGATCTAGAGGAAGAGGAAAAGTATATGGATGATACGGATTATGCTTGTGTTGAAGATGAAGAGTTAGTGTGTGGGGCGGAATGGTGGTCGCTTGCTCGTTGTCGGTGGTCGGAAGAGGAATGACGTGAAGCAGCGGAGGAAGGAGAAGGATAACATGGAGGATGCGGAGGAACGTTATTGCCGATCTTATGTGGATGAGGTCGACGAAGAAATGGAGGGGGGGATGTAGGAGCATGAAGATAAGGATGCGGTTAAGGTGGAATATCAAGGGGAGGAGGAGGAACATGTGGGTGTAAGGCGGGAAGGAAGATGGGGAGGTGCAGGAGGTCGGGAGACGCGGGGACACATGACGATGTGGGAGAGCGAGGACGGAACGAATCCACTTGATGCGAAGGGACATGGGGAGGAGGAGGATGAGGATTAGGATGAGGAAGAGGATGATAATGATGAGGATGATGCTGATGCTGATGATGGTGGTGATGATGATGATGCTGATGCTGATGCTGATGCTGCTGATGATGATGTTGATGATGATGAGGGGGATGAGGATGAGGATGAGGACGAGGATGAAGATGATGATGAGGATGATGAGGTTGATGCTGATGGTGATGATGGTGGTGAGATGCTGATGATGACGATGATGACGAGGAGGAGCAGGAGGAGGAGGAGCCGAAGCAGGATGAAGAAGAGGAGGAGGGTGGCGAGCAGGACATTACACTGAGGTTGATGAGGGTGGGGAGGAGGAAGATGAGGAGGAGGAGGAGGAGAAGGAAGAGGAGGATGAGGAGGAGGAGGGGGCATGGACGATGGTCTTTTTGCTGTTGATGTTCGTCGGGTGGTAAGCATACTGATGCTAATGCGGGCTCTATTGCTGCTTATGAAGTGGATTCTGCTCATTGGCGATTGGGTTGGTGACAACGCCCACGACTATGACGAGATTTTCAGTGATGGATGAGGAGACGGAGGAAACGGATGAGGAGGTGGTGGATGACGACGACGATGACGATGACGATGACGATGACGATGATGATGATGATGATGATGGTGATGATGATGGTGATGATGATTATGCTGAGGATGATGATGATGATGATGATGATGATGATGATGATGATGATGATGATGATGATGATGATGATGATGATTGATGATGCTGCTGATTATGATGCTGATTCTGATGATGAGGATGAGGATGAGGATGATGAGGATGATGAGGATGATGAGGATGATGAGGATGATGAGGATGATGCGGATGAGGATGAGGATGAGGATGAGGATGAGGTTGAGGATGAGGATGATGATGATGATGATGATGATGATGATGATGATGATGATGATGATGATGATGATGATGATGATGATGATGATGATGATGATGGTGATGATGATGGATGGGTGGTGATGATGATGATGATGATGATGATGATGATGATGACATGAGTCGGAGGAGGAGAATGGGGGAGGAGGAGGAGGAGGAGGAGGAGGAGGAGGAGGAGGAGGAGGAGGAGGAGGAGGACGACGAGAATGATAGAGAAGGGCGGAGTGAGGGCAGGGTAGGTGGGTGGGACTGTCCAGCTTGTCCACTGTGCTCAGTTCACGCCTCTCAAAGCCTCTTGTGCCAGTGCGGGCAGTCCAGCTCTTGCCAACAGCCTTCCCTCTCAACCTCCGTCCTCTTCTCCAGCACCCTCCCGCGAGCGGTGGGCGTGAGGGGGAGAGAGAGAGGCTGGCGTCAGGGCAAGCCTTTTGCCGTGGCCCCTCGCATCTCTGGCTGCTGGCCTCCCTGACACCCGCCGTTTTTTTTTTTTTTTTTTTTTTTTTTTCTTTTTCATATCTCCCACTTCGCGGCTTCAGAGGCCCCGACCGCTTCCCCACGGGTTAGCTTCTCGTCCCGGATCCCCTGTTTAGCTAGTCCCTGGGCCCGAACACAAGGAAGAATTCCCCAGGAAAAGCGAGGAGCAATTCGAGGACAGACGCGAGGAAAACGGGCCCCGGAGGCCGAACCTCGAGGCAAGAGGCCCGGCTCGAAGAGCAGT
This sequence comes from Prorocentrum cordatum, assembly GCA_963575745.1. NCBI lineage: Eukaryota > Dinophyceae > Prorocentrales > Prorocentraceae > Prorocentrum > Prorocentrum cordatum. The sequence goes on from CAUYUJ010018743.1 coordinate 89,635, forward strand.
CGGATCGTCGAAGGTCCCCTGGGCTCCCCGCCCACCGCCGGAAGGTCGGACCAGCAGGAGTTCCAGAAGCTGGTCCTCGGCTGCAACAAGGACGCCCGCACGCGCCGGCCCCGCGACGTTCGAGCCCCTCGTGCTCGTGACACGTGCGGTGCACTGCACGCGTGAGGCAGGACCGACTGGCACGCGTGGTGCTCGATCGCTCTGGGTGTCTGTCTGTGTGTGTGTGTGTGTGGGTATGTCCGGCTTCCTTTCGCCCCCGCCCGCGCCGGGCTTCCTCTCTTTCCCGTGTGCACTGCGGCCCCAATCGCATTTTGTGCGCCCCACTAAAAAACCACATCGACAGAGCAGTAACCTCTGCCCAGCCGCCGACGCAAAAAGTTTGTGTGTGTGTGTGTGTTTGGGAGGCACGTGCAGCAGTGGTTGTATGTCCGCCTCATTTGTTCGGCGGCGAGCCCACGGGGGAAGCGAGAGGGGCAGGCCTTCTCAGAAGGCGGCCGGGCTTCTCAGAGGCCCTCGCGCCGTCTGAGAAGTCTTCCGAGCCTTCTCCGAAGACAGAGCTGGCTTCCCAGAAGGCCGGGGGAGCCTTCTGAGAAGCCCCGCCGCCTTCTGAGAAGGCCTGCCCTCCTTCACTCCCCCCCTGGGCTCGCCGCCTAGGGTAGCTCTAGCTCGTGGTGCCGTTTCGTTGGTGCCACAGTTCGCTGCATGAGTTTGTCTGCTGCAGGTCGGCTTGCGCGGCTCTGGGTTTGTCTGGCGACTCTCCGACTCGCACTGTGGTCTTACACAGGCGCCTCTCGCACAAGCAGTGGTCCCAATTTCGATGCGAAGCCCCATCGAAGCGAGAGTGCGCTAGTGAGCGCTTGGAGGCTCGTTCGTCATGTGCTATCGCTCATGGTGATGTATGATAACCATCGTCGCCAAAATGTTATCGCGTCATCCCTCATGTCCCGACTGCGTGAGACAAAACGCCGCTTGGACCGCTTACGGGGCGACGAAATGCCTCTGGACGCATCGCCAAATCGATATGTCAAGGATCAAGGATGTATGTATCGCACCGTTGGCACTTGGTGTTTACCACATTATCTTGCGGTTTGACAGCACAGCCACTGAGTCTTTGGTTGTAGCTATGTTCTGAAGGCGACCGTTCGGCTGCTTACAAATCAGGAAGCAGCGGCACGATTGCCGCATATCGGTTCCAGATGCCCAGCAGGGGGAAATCCGAAAATGCTGGGCGTCGTTCTCATTTGATGGGCGCGATCATTCGCACACCTGTGCGATCGGCATGTGCACGGAACCCAACGGAGACGACGAAGACCCACCAAGCTTTTTCTTGTCCACTTGGGGTACGGGGCTCGCGGTCGGGTTCGCCGTGGACGTGGTCCAGTTCGGAGACAAGAGGCTGCCTGCCCAACGGCGGCCGCTGTCGGTCGTGGAGAACCCTGCTGGTTGGCACTGTGCAGCGTCTTCTCCGTGCCCCTCTCGGGCTGTGCCGGGCGCAGGCGGCAGGCGTCGTCTTCAGAGGCCGCGTGCGTGCTGGCTGGGTGGGTCGAGGAGTCAGAGCACTGGAACACTGTCGTGTTGGCGTGCTGGTTGGCAAGAGGCCCAGGGAGACAGACAAGTATGCACAAATCCCAGGATTCCATCTAGACATATATATATATATATATATATATATGCATGCATATCTACATATTTACATTATGTATAAATATATATAGAGTTGCCGGATTCCACATTCATATGCACATACAGATCCATGTATGTTCGGGGTATTCGTCTTGCTCTCCGCTTCCCATGTTTCCGATCCGTTCGTGAAAGTCGTCTTCGGTAGCAAATGATGCAGCCTTGTGTACCCTCGCAATTCTGACTTCAGCGTCGATTAGCGTCGATTGGAATCTGGGAGTCGATGATATAGCGCCGATTTAGCGTCGGTTAGCGTCGATTAGCGTCGACTTAGCGTCGATTAGCGTCGATTCAGCGTCGACTAGCGTCGATTCGCAAGAGCCGACACGATGGTATGGGAGGCTCCCATGAGTTGCCACCGAAAGTAGAGACCGTTAGGGGGCCACATGCGAACCCTACCCCTACCCCCCACGATTTCTGAGGGGGAGGGTGGGGTTCACTTCGCTCGGGAGCTCCCGAGCGAAGTGAACCCCACCCTCCCCCTCAGAAATCGTGGGGGGTAGGGGTAGGGTTCGCATGTGGCCCCCTAACCGTCTAATCATTCCTGGGTCCCAGTAATAGGAAGCACAGAAGAGCGCCGAAAACGGACCAAGGCAGCCTGAAAACACAGTCATCGATCACGGCAGCAGTGAGGGGCCCCAGATCACGTAGGTTGTGCATTGTATTATGTTTGCGCTTACAGTTTCTAGCTCGAGTTTGAGTCCAAGTTGAGCGACACAATCAACAGCACAGTTGACCTGAAGGGGTCTGTGAAGTCTTGGTCTTACAACTGAATCTTCATTTGCATCTGCATCTCTGTCAGAAGATCCACAGTGTCCTAAATGGACCGTTTGGTAGTACTACTGATACTAGCGGTGCGAATACCCTTTCACTACTTGCTCCCAGTAGTACGTAAGCGGCAAGACCCTTACAGGGCAGGATCTCTGCGTCAGGGGACTGTGGCAATCTGGTGTAATACCAATGCGCACTGTGAGGTGGTCCGGGTGATGGATGTAAGTGTGGGCCACTGGAGTCAGAGTGCCGAGAACTGGTGATGGTCAAGAGCAAGGGCGTTTCATTTTCGGACCGAGGCTGCAGACGAGCGGGCAACGATCCTAGCACCGTGTCTCCATTCATAATATAACAGGGCATAATTCCAGCGTGGACCTCAAACAGCGAGTTAATACAGTCTCAGTTGGGCAATGCACGGCAATGGAGCAATGAAAGACACTGCGAAACAACGCACCACACGGAAAATCATCATGCGAGTCAATGCGCAGTGCGGCGATGCAACTCAACAGCCCGTGGCGCAACCCATGGGCGCGAACTGTGGCACCTACACATTGGCGCCACCCACGGCGGACCTCATTGCGGCAACCCATAGAGACACCCATGGGCGCAAGCCATGGAATTCCAAATCTGCGTCACCCATGCCGCAACCCATGGGCGCAATTTACTATCCAGTTGCGCTGCCGCGCGACTCCGCCACGGCGCTCGGGCGTGCGCGGAAGGGGCGTGTGTGTGTGTGCTTGTGGGGTGGATGGGGGGAGGGGCCACAGAACCCCACTTCCCCAAGCTTTGTATTTTGCGTCGTTCCCTGTCGGGATGGCCAAATGCGCAGGGATTTGGCCAGAACAAGGAGCGCATCTTGGGCTCGATGCGTCGGGGGCCCTGAAGTATGGCGTCGCAGAAAGCGCAAGGGCCCGACGCACACCGGCCGCCGCAGGCGCGGTTGCGGACAGCACCCGAAGCTCTGCGCCACTTCATGCCCCGTTGCAGGAGGCCCTGATCGTAGTCGGTGCTCGGGTGCTTGGTACAAGCGGCCGGGCGCGCCAAGTTGTGCCGCGGCGCGAGCGTCGTGGCACGTCCATCGGGGCACGGCAAGGCATCCGTAGAAGGGCAGCATCGCTCCACTGCTGCTCGAAGCGCGCGCGCTCGCGCGCACCTGCCAGGGGCAGGAGGGGTTCTGCCTCGCTGCCCCATTCCAAGCCGCCCCGTGCGCTGCCCGAGGAGGGCATGGACTTCCTCCGCAAGGGCCAGCACAAGCAGGGCGCGCCCCGCCCGCGCCCCGCCCGCGCCCCCGACGAGAGCAGAAACGAGAGCAGCCGAGGGCGGGGCCGGGCCCCAGGCAGAGCCCTGGCCCGCGCCAGAGCACGCGGAGGAGGAGGAGGAGGAGGAGGAGGAGGAGGAGGAGGAGGAGGAGGAGGAGGAGGAGGAGGAGGAGGAGGAGGAGGAGGAGGAGGAGGAGGGGGAGGACTGTGGTCGAGAAGTCGAGACGCCGAGGCAGGCAGGGTTCACCGGAGGGGCCTCCGGGCTGCTCCTCAGAGCCACCACGTCTCGGGGAGCCCGCTCGCGGCCCCGGCTCGCCGTGGCCGGAGCAGCTCCTTCGTTCCCCAGCCAGCGTGCCTACAGTCGGGGCGTTGACCTGAGGAACCCTAAATCAGGAACTTCCCATAAGGTAAACTTCCATTTCCCATGGAAATCCTCAGGACAACCTGAGGCAAACTGTTAGACAATCAAGGAACACCGAGCCCCTCCCCAACGAAAAGGGTTCCTTCTTCAGCGCCCCGACTGTAGTGTCGGCGGCGAGTTCGGGATGGAAGCGAGCAGGGACGGGCCTTCTCGGAAGGCTCGGAAGTCCCCCGGCCTTCCCAGAAGTTTTTTCGAAGCCTTCAGCACTTCTCGGAGGGCGCGGGGGTTTCCGAGAAGGTCCGCCGCCCCCTGAGGAGGCCTTGTCCTTCTCTCCCCCCCCTTGTCCTTCTCCCCCCCCCCCGCTCGCCGCCGATAATGGTATCGGCGTCACCACAGCACACTGATAATTACTATGTGTGCGTCGCCCCCCCAGGGGGGACGCGCGCACCGAGAAATTCTTGACGCTTCGCGGATCCCCACCAACCCATCCAGAAACGATGCCCATGAGAGCTGACGGGGGGAGTCGAGCCGTCTTGGAGCGGTCTTGAGGCCTCTTGAAGCATCTTGGGAGCCATCTTGAGCCAGCTTGGGCTATCTTGAGCCATCTTGGAGGTCATCTTGGGCTCTCTGAGGCCGCTCGGGGGCCTCTTGGGTGCCACTCGGGGGCCTCTTGGAGGCCTCTTGGGGCTTCTTGGGGCGCTCATGGAGCTCTCTTGGGGACCTCTTGGGAGCCCTGGAGGGCCTCTTGGTGCCATCTTGAAGGCGGTGGGTCAAAAGAGGGGGGATCCTCGATGTCTGCCCTCCCCTCGGGGGCCACGATCGTGTCAAACATTGGCCCTCCCACTGGGCGAAAAAGGACCCTCTGACACATCGGTCCCCCTCCCGAAGAAACCCAGGGAGGGGAGGGGGAGGGTTCCCCTCCCCGAAGGGAAGAGGGGTTGTAGAAGAAAAAAGAGATCACCCTCAGACCACCTGTCGCCCAATGGGCTGGTGGGATAATTTCCCCTCTCGGGATCCCCAAAATCGCCTCTTGGGCCCATCTTGGAGCGCTCTTAGAGCGCTCTTGGGCGCTCTCGGGGCCGTCTTGGTGCTCTCTCGGGCCTCTCTTGGGGCCTTCTTGGGCTATCTTGGAGCCATCTTGATGCCTCGGAAGGCCATCGAAAGCAAAAAGGCGAGAAGGCCAAATTCATGGATTTTCTTTTGGTTTTTGAAGGATGTTGACCTCTTGGCGGCCTCCTGGGGAGGCTCCGTGGCCACCTTGAGCCGTCTTGGAGCGGTCTTGGGGCCTCTTGGGGCATCTTGGGACCATCTTGAGCCAGCTTTGACTATCTTGAGCCATCTTGGAGCTCATCTTGGGCTCTCTGAGGCCACTTGGGGGTCACTCGGGAGCCTCTCAGGGGCCTCTCGTGGGCCTCTTGGAGCCCTCTTGGGGCCTCTTGGAGCGCTCGTGGGACCCTCGTGGGGGCCTCTCGGGAGCCCAGGAGGGCCTCTTGGGGCCATCTTGGAGGCGGTCGGTCAAAAGAGGGGGGTCCTCAATGTTCGTCCCTCCCTTGGGGGCCACGATCCTCGTGAGGGGTGTCAAAAGTTGACCCTCCCACTGGCCGAAAAAGGAGCCTCCGACAGCTCGCGAGACCTCCCAAAAAACCTCAGGGAGGGGATGGGGAGGGTTCCCCTTCCCGAAAGTAAGAGGGGTTGTGGATGAGGAGAGAGACCCTCCTTAGACCACCTGTCGCCCAGAGGGCTGGTGGGATTTTATAGTGTGTGCGTCGTAGCGGGCGCTTTCTGGCCACTCCGCGCGGGAAGCGACATATCATTACCAGAGGGGCTAACCATCTCTTCGGGTCGGACGCGCGCCTCCGAGGAGCACACGCGGCATCCGCATGCCCCCTGTGCGCCCCACCGTGGGCACGATGGCCGTGCCCGAGCAGCCAGCTCAGCGCCCGGGCCCTCCGCGGCGGGGGGCGCAGCAGCCCGCGGCGCGGCGCGCCCCCCCGCGCCTCCGCCGCGCGCGGGGAGGCGGGCCGTGCAGCGCGCGCCCTGCCGCGCGCGAGGCGCGCGAGGCGCGGCCGGCTCCTCGGAGGCACGCGCGGGCCCGGCGGGCGCGGGCGCGGAGGCCCTCGGCTCTCCGTGGCGCGGGGGGGCCTCGCAGGTCGAGCGGCGCAGAGCAGCGGGGTCGCCTGCTGCTCCTTCCTCCTCCCTCCTCCCCCCTCCTCGTCCTCCTCCTCCTCCTGTCCTCCTCCTCCTCCTTGTCCTCGTCCTCCTCTCCTCCTCCTCGTCCTCGTCCTCCTCCTCCTCCTCCTCCTCCTCCTCCTCCTCCTCCTCCTCCTCCTCCTCCTCTCTCCTCTCCTCCTCCTCCTCCTCCTCCTCCTCCTCCTCCTCCTCCTCCTCCTCCTCCTCCTCCTCCTTCTCCAGCCTCTCTCCACCAGCCTCTCTCCTCCGTCCTCCTCCCTCCACAGAGCCCCAGACTCCATTGGAGCGGCGCAAAACAACGGGGTCGCTTGCGCCGAGGTGTGATCGTGATTGTTTTCTGACTCCTTTTTTCTGCCGATCGGCGCGGGCCCTCGCACCCCCCTCCCCCCCCCAATGGAGTAGACCTTGGCTCTTCTTGGCGCTGGTTTCAGGCAGGTGGAGGCTCCCCCACGGACGCACTGTCTTAAACAGTCGCACTAAGCAGAGGTCCGGAGCCAGACTTCCCCCTCTCTTCCCCCACTTCCGCCCAATGTCGAAACGCCGAAAAAGAAAACGCTCACCATTGGCACGTAAGCTGCCCGCGTAAGGTCGCGCGTGAGCGCCCTCGTCTCCACTCTAGCATGCCGCGCTGGTGGCCCGCGTAAACCGCCGCGTAAGGTCGCTGTGCCATCTCGTGTAAGACCCAGATGGGGTCCGAGCAGATGTGGTCGGAGGATCGGGCCGCATCGCCGACGCATCGCCGAAGCATCGCCGACGCATCGCCGACGCATTGCCGATGCGGCTCGACGTGGAGCCCGATTTTCTCCACGCCGACGTCGTCGATGCACCGCCGGCGTCGCCGATGCATCGCCGACGCATCGGCGATGCATCGGCGATGCGGCTCGATCCTCCGACCCTGTCTATGCAGGTGGTGCCCGAGCGCCGTGCCAAGGGCTGGCGCATGGCTTCTGCACTGACCCACCTGCGGTGCCGCGCGAGGCCGCCGCAGCGCTCGGGCGGGCGCGCCTGGGGGGCGGGCGGGGGCCCTGGTGGGCGGGCGGAGGGCGCCCCTGGGGTAGAGTGCGGGGCTCACGCAACGGGAGTCAGCGCTGACGGGGGACAGCCGATCCCCTCTGGCTGACCCGGGCTTGGCAGCCACGTGGGGCCGATTCCTCCCCTGTTCCGCCCTCCGCTGAGCCGGGCTTGGGAGCTGCGCAGAGCGGCCGGCCAGGCTTCGCGACAGGGCCCTGGCTGGCCTGGGCTTGTGCTGGCCCGGGTCAGGGCGTGCCCGAGAAGTGCCACGCAGGGTCCCGCCTGGGCCTCAGATCTTCGCACCACCGTCTGCTCGCAGGGCAGACAAAGGCGCGCATTGGGTCTGGCGCGTACAGGGGGTCCGCCATGGCTGCCTCGCAGGAGGCGGAACTAACAAAATCGCAAGGCGGCGACCCCGGCGAGGTGTGTGTGTGTGTGTGTTCGCAAAGAGAGAATGAGTAGACGGAGGCGGAGGAGGAGGAAGAGGAGGAGGACGAGGAGGAGGAGGAGGAGGAGGAGGAGGGGCAGGAGGAGGGAGAGAAAGAGAGAGTCGCGGTAATTGATTTAGGCGTGTCCCGCCCCAGATTTCGCCGCGTTGGATCAACTGGCCGCGACAGGAAAGAGCTCGCAAAGAGTCAGCGGCCAGGGCGAGGGCGGCTGGAGGAGGAGGGGGTGGGCCCCGTCGGGAGACTTCGCCCGCGGACGCCTGGAGTTTGTGCCCTGTGAAACTCCCCGGCACCTCCTTGAAGAAGGGAAAACCACCCCGACCCCCATCCATGTCGTTTACTCGCCGAGCGCGTTCCACTACTCGCAAAGTGTCTACTCGCAAACGTCCGAAATATACATATAGGTCTTCCTCAAAGTACTTTATCGTAGATCCCCCGCGGCGGATCCGGGCCATCTGCGAGTAGTCACTCTGCGAGTAGTGGAGCGCGCTCGTCGCGTTTACGAGGCACCCCAGGGCGTTCTGTTCTGTTTTGTTGCGCAGCTCAAGAAACCAAAGTTGCAGCTGTTTGTGCTCTGTGAAACGAAGACAGCAGGGCATCGACCTCAAGCGATGCTTGCTCTAGGGCAATCGCTTCGGCTCTAGGGCAACAAACCTCCTGGCAGCCCCGCCCTGCTCCATCCCCTGCTCGGGCGCGCCTACTCGCCCGCTGCGCCCGTCGGGGGCGCTTCTCTGAGGAGGGCGGCCCCTCTGCCCTCCGCCTCCTGGCGACGAGGAGGAGGAAGAGGAGCACAGGGGGTAGGGAAGGGGGGGTAGGGACGGAGAAGGATGATAATGGAGGGAAGGAGGAGGAAGAGGAGGAAGAGGAGGAAGGAGCAGGATGATAATGGAGGGAAGGAGGGGTAGGGAAGGGGGGTAAGGGAGGAGGAAGAGGAGCAGGATGATCATGAGGATTATGGGGATGGGGGCAGGGGGGCAGGGAAGGGACAAGGATCGGGCGTCGAGAGTCGTGGCTTTCGAGCTTCTGGACCCCACTGGGCCCCCAGGCAGCCCTATGGGGCCGGAGGAGGGAGGGAGGGAGACTGCGTGCGCAGCGCGGTGCAGCCCGCCGGGCGGGTGCCCGGCACGCCGCCCAGCCTTCGAGCAGCTGAAGTACGCGGAGGCGATGCTGGGCGAGCGACAGAGCGAGGACCGGCCCGCGGCCTGCGCCCTGCGGGCAGCCTCGCGCGCGGGGATGCTCGGAGCGCCCAGGCCTCGGGGCCTGGCCGCCTTCCTCCCCACGGCGTGGCCCCTCGCGCGAGAGGAGGCACGAGGACCACGACCAAGACGTCGCGGGATGCCGCCGAGGCCCGTCTTGACCGTGGTCCGTGCCGGCCGCCGCCGATTCGCGAGGATGACCCACGAACTGACGGTGGCCGCGACGGACGATGACCAAGATCGGCACCGGCGTTTCCGCGTTCAGTCTTGCTCATGTCGTTTTCCTTCCCTCCACCCGGTCATCTCGACCCCCATCCCCAGGCCCGGTTCTCGTCACGGGTTGTCTTTCTTGATGGTGTTGGGATGCTACAGGCGCGCCTGATCCTGAGCATCTCAAGAGCACCCGCCCGTTTTCTGGCCTGCGCGCGGTGGGGGCGTCGCGAGGTGTGGGGCCCTCTAGTCGACCAAAGAACTAACGACACCTCCACACCTACGGCCCTCCATGTTGTGCTATAGCCCATCGGGGGCCGTAGCGTATACCACGCAAAAACCCAAGCCGTTTGTTTCCCGTTCCATCCGGGGCTCCTCAGAGGCCGGTGGGCCCTGCTGAGGAGGCCCCCGCCTTCCACCGCGTGCTCGTCGCCAAACATGCGCCGGGTGTGACCCTCCCAGGTGATCGCTTTCTTATCAATTGTTCTGCCGATTGGCGCGGGCCTTCGCCCTGCCCCCTCCCCCCCCTGTTTGTGGCGCCTGTTTCGAGCAGGTGGGGTCTCCCACACAGGAAGCACTGCTGCAAACAGTCGCACTGCAGTGCCGTTTTTAACATGCTCCGCGTGCGGATCATGTATTGAACATGTAAGGATTTAGCATTAAAAACAACGATGAGTTCATGCATACATTTATTTATAAATGAATCATGTATTAAACATCCGATGTTTTTGAACATCCCATGTATTACAAAATGCCCTGTAAGCAGAGGTCTGGAGCCCTCCCCCCCCCCATTCCGCCCAATGTCGAAACGCCGAGTAAGAAAACGTTGACCAGTGCGTCTGTAGGTTTGGGCCCATCCTCTACCGGGCGGCCCGCGGGGATGCGTGAGCTTGGCGGGCTTTCCCGGGCCGCGCGCGCGTGTCGAGACCCTCCGCTTGTCTGAGAAGGTTCACTTGTCCACGTGCCTGCCTTTTTTGCCTTTCCTGGCCCTCGTGAGGTGGAGGAGGAGGAGGAGGAGGAAGAGGAGGAGCAGGAGGAGGAGAGTGGAGGAGGAAGAGGAGGAGCAGGAGGAGAGGAGGAAGGAGGAGAGGGAGGAGGGAGGAGGTGAGAGGCGAGGGAGCAAGGAGGAGAGGAGGGGTGAGGAAGGTCGTCGGGAGGGGCAGTGGGGCTGTAGTATACTTGAGGGGGCCCTAGGGGGTCCCACCAGGCCGTGATATAAGCTACCCCAGCACAGCACTCCAATACAAGCAAAAGTGAAGAGGGGCGGGTCGAGGAGTAGGAGGTCGGCCAGGGGCTTGAGATGCAGCCAAGACAGGGGTGAAATCGCGGCCATGCACACCTTCGTGTTCTATGTTTTTGTAAGGACATTCTCACTATCATTCGCATTAATCATAATTACTGTTATTATTACCATTAAGATTATTATTCGTATTAGTACCATTATTCCCATCATTATCATTATTGTTGCTAGTGTTATGGTTTCGATTGCTATCAGTATCATTATGATGCCTGAGAGATTATGTATATATACACATCTTTCACTATTAAAGACACTGGGAGCCCTCTAGCGAAACGCTATGAGGGACACAAATGGTTACCCAGCCTTGCGTGGCTGGTCTGCTGCGTGCACGAGGCGTGCGGGCGCACGTCGCGAGGCGCGCGCGGCTCGTCCCGCCTGGGGCCCAGAGAAGCCTGGTGCGGTGTGAGGGGGGGGATGTGCTTCCCTGGTATCCTCCCTCTCCCATTTCTCCTTTGTCGTCGTTTTCTTACTCAGTGTATTGCTGATCGGCTCTGGCCCTCGCCCCCCTCCCCTTCCTCACCCATGGAGTAGATGTTGGCTGTCTTCGGCGCCTGTTTCGAGCAGGTGGATTCTCCCCCACATAGGACGCACTGCTGCAAAGGGTGGCATTCAGCAGAGGTCTGGAGCCCTTCCGCCCAATGCCGAAACGCCAAGTAAGACAACGCTCGCATTGCGACGGCTCCGCGGGGTCATTGTCCGATCGGCTGATCGGCTGCTTCGCGCCTCATCGACTGCTCAGCCGATCGGCTGATCGGCTGCCTGGCGCCTGATCGGCCGATCGGCTGGTCGGCTGGTTGGCGCCCGACCGGCGGACTTGTCACGCTCGCCCGTTCGCGGTCAGATTGTGGGGATGTCTCGGGCGCGGCGCCCGTTTGGCTTCACCGGCTCCTCTGCTCTCAGAGGAAGTTGCGAGGGTAGCACCCCAAGGTGGAGCTGCCAGGGTGCATTCAGCTCGCCCGTTCGCGGCAAGCTTGCGTGTAGTTCCTAGCCGAGGCTCTCGATTGGCATCCCAGACTCCTCTGCATTCAGAGCCGCGTGATCACCACGATGCAGCACGCTAATAATCTTTCACACGCGGTCACTCACGGTGGGAAGTGCCGATCAGCCGATCAGCCGATCGGCGGCCAGGCAGCTGATCGGCCGATCGGCCGATCGGCTGATCGGCGGGGCTCGCATACCACCCCGGGATGCCACCGCCCTGCACTTCTCCCCCTCTTCTGCTGCTCGTCTTCTGCAGTCCCCTCTCCTCCATGCGAGAACACGCAGACGTGGATGCAGAGGGAGGATGATGATGATGATGATGATGATGAGGAGGAGGAGGAGGAGGAGGAGGAGGAG
>CAUYUJ010018743.1:101496-121496 GCA_963575745.1 Prorocentrum cordatum
GAGGGCGTGCCAGGGGTGCCTGGATCGTGCCGAACGGCTACGGAGAGCCGAGTTATGACCGAAAGAGCACCACGCGTCCGAGAAGGGGCGGGCCTTCTCAGGAGGCCCGGAGGTTCCTGGGCCTCCTGAGGAGCGTGCTGAGCTTTTCCCCGAAGACGCAGACAGCTTCTCAGAAGGCGCGAGGTCTTCCGAGAAGTCCCGTCGCCTTCTGAGAAGGCCTTCTCCTTCTCACTTCCTTCCCTCGCTCGCCGCCGACATGAGGCAAGCGGCCTGGCATCGCTCGGGCATGTGTGGCTTTTCTTGGCGAGGGCCATCGATGAGCATCTTGGATCATCTTGCGAAGCAAAAGCGTATGACACCGAAACATGCACGCGGATTGGACGTCCGAGTGATGGCAAGGTGGGTGCGGAGGGAAACTCGGGGGCCCCCAAGCGATGTGGTGACCACACCGTGTGGTGGGTCGGTGGGGATTCGGGGTCACCGCGCTGTTTTGGGACTCGGTTCGTTCTCCGAGAACGTCTCGGGCGTTTGGGGCCTCCAGGGTCCCCCAACCGTGTGGTGACGGACCGCGCGCGGTGAGGTCGCTGGGTATGCTGAGGTCACCACGCGGTCCGTCACCACACGGTTTTGGGCCCCCGAAGGAACGGGTCCAGAGGGAAACATAGTCCTGACGCCCGTCGCCCTGTGGGTGGTGGTGGCTGCCCAGGCTTCCCACAAGGGGCCGGAGCAGCTGGGGTCGGAGGATCGCGCCGTGTCGCCGATGCATTGGCGATGCCGGCTCGGTGTGTATCCCATTTTATCCACACCGACGGCGCCGATGCAACGGCGACGCAACGGCGATGCATCGGCGATGCGGCGCGACCCTCAGACCCCATCTACTCGGAATCAAACGACGCGAAGATCGGGACAAAATCGGATCGGGATAACTCGAAATCTCTGAGAATCGGCGGGTTTGGAGGATGTATTGGGCGCCGCGGCCGCTCCAGAGCGTTCCGGAACGCTCTGAGAGCGCTCTGGAACGCTCTGGAGCGATTTATCCCGATCCTAGCCCTGTTTTACGGAACCCTCTTGGGAGGCCCTCCGACGCACGGCGGGTGGTGATGACTGTCCGACTGCGCTCGGTCGAGCTCAGACGTGCTTGTGCCCTGTGCGTCGCTTCCGCGGGGAGCGACGCGCGCACACCGAGCAGGCTTGCAGCATGAGCGCGGCGGCGAGCGCGGTCTGGCCCTGCCGCCCGGGCAGCAGCGTGCTGCGCCATGCTTGTGGCATGCGCTCCGGTCGGACGTGCGCCTCGCGAAGGGGGCTCGGGGAGCAGTAGTGTCAGCATCTTCCCTGAACGGTCCTTGTACTCTTGGTGTCTTGCCTCTCGTCTGGGGAACTGGACCCCGGGTGGCGGTCTGGCCGCTATGTTGTCGCCGTCGTCCTCCCCTCGTCGCCGTCCGTCGTCTGGGCCCGGGTGGCGGTCTGGCAGCTATGTTGTCGCCGTCGCCGCCCCTTCGTCGCCTCGTCGCCGCCCGTCGTCTGGGCCTGGGTGACTGTCTGGCGGCTATGTCGCCGTCGCCGCCCCGTCGCCGCCTCGTCGCCGCCCGTCGTAGTTTCTCCCTCTAGAAAGAAATTGGGATGCCGCGGTTTATCATCGGTCCCCCTTGCGTCGTAGGATTTACACACGGTTCTGTCCCATCGTTCGTTTTCAATACGAACCATTCTATCCCAGCCCAGCCGGATCACCGACGCGTGGACGCCATTACCGTCATCGGCGTGATCAGCATCAGCGCCGTTATTGAAGCTGCCATTGTCATTGTCATCATCGTCACCAGTATGGCTATTGTCATCATCGTGTCTGCCGTTGTCGACGTCGCCATGATACCGCGCCCGCCAGCGTCACCGACTCGCACTGAAGTGCCCGCGCGTTAGTGCGGCCAGCGAGGCGCGCTGGGACATGCCCAGCGGTCAGCGCAATCGCGGCCGCGTCTGTTGCGCCAGATTAGTTGGCCGCTGTGCGCTCGAGCCTGCGCGCGCTGATGCGGCCGCAGCGATGCGCCAGCCAGCGCCCAGCAGTCATCGCAGTCGCCGCCGCATGGGTTTTTCAAACCAAGCTGCGGGTGGGTGGGTGAGATGATTGTGCGATCAGTGGGGCTGACATCTCATTGCGAACAATAACTACTTGCATTGCGTAGATTGCACCACGTAGGCTGCGCCACAAATTTTGCACCACATAGGGTTTTTACTAGACAGGAATTCGGATCTACCCGCCCGTCCGGGTTTATCGCACCCCCCACTTGGGGCGCTGCAGTTTGAATGTGCTTCTGGCCCATCGTTAATTCCCAAATCTGAGCTTGCCTCTGTAGGGGTCCTAGCAGATTCATTCCCCAATCAGAGCTTGCCTCTGTAGGGGTCCTGGCGGATTCATATGGTTAGGTTAGCTGTGGCGCCGATTTCGGCGGCACGCCCGGGTGCCCGGGTGCCCGGGTGCCTAGGTTCCCGGGTGCCCAGGTGCCCTTGGTGCCCGGGTGCCCTATATCCGTATAGCCCTATATCCCCATAGTCTTATAGCCTAACAGCCCTACAGCCCTATAGCCCTAGCCCTATAGCCCGATAGCCTTATAGCCCTATAGCCCTAATAGCCCTATAGCCCTATAGCCCTATAGCCCTATAGTCCTATAGCCCTAATAGCCTTATAACCCTATATCCCAAGAGCCCTATAGCCCTATAGCCCTATAGCCTTATAGCCTTATAGCCCTATGTCCGTACAGCCCTATAACCCTGTAGCCCTATAGCCCTATAGCCCTATAACCCCATAGCCCTATAACCTCATAGCCCTATAGCCCTGTAGCCCTATAGCCCTATAGCCCTATTGACCTATGACCCTATAGTCCTATAGCCAATATCGCCCTATAGCCCTATAGCCCTATAGCTATGTAGCCTATCGTGTAGCCCTATAGCTCCATAGCCCTGTAGATCTATATTCCTGCAGCCCTATACCCCTTGTAGCCCTATAGACCTATGGCCCTATGGCCCTACAGCCCTATAGCCCCATAGCCTTATAACCCTAAACATATTATGATTGGGGCTTTGCTCCGGTAACGTATGGTTAGGTTAGCTTTGGCGCCGATTTCGGCGGCACGCTCGGGTGCCCATGTGCCCGGGTGCCTAGGTTCCCGGGTGCCCAGGTGCCCGGGTGCCCGGGTGCCCTATATTCCTATAGCTCTATATCCCCATAGTCTGATAGCCAAACAGCCCTACAGCCCTATAGCCCTAGCCCTATAGCCCGATAGCCTTATAGCCCTATAGCCCTAATAGCCCTATAGCCCTATAGCCCTATAGCCCTATAGACCTATAGCCCTATAGCCCTAATAGCCTTCTAACCCTATATCCCAAGAGCCCTATAGCCCTATAGCCCTATAGCCTTCTAGCCTTATAACCCTATGTCCGTATAGCCCTATAACCCCGTAGCCCTGTAACCTCATAGCCCTATAGCCCTATAACCTCATAGCCCTATAGCCCTGTAGACCTATGACCCTATAGTCCTATAGCCAATATCGCCCTACAGCCCTTTGGCCCTATAGCTATCTAGCCTAACGTATAGTCCTATAGCTCTATAGCCCTGTAGATCTATATGCCCAGAGCCCTATACCCCTTGTAGCCCTATAGACCTATAGCCCTATGGCCCTACAGCCCTATAGCCCCATAGCCTTGTAATCCTAAACATATTCTGGTTGGGGCTTTGCTTCGGTAACGTATGGTTAGGTTGGCTTTGGCGCCGATTTCGGCGGCACGCCCGGGTGCCCGGGTGCCCGGGTGCCTAGGTTCCCGGGTGCCCAGGTGCCTTTGGTGCCTTGGTGCCCTATATCCCTATAGCCCTATATCCCCATAGTCTTATAGCCTAACAGCCCTACAGCTCTATAGCCCTAGCCCTATAGCCCGATAGCCTTATAGCCCTATAGCCCTAATAGCCCTATAGCCCTATAGCCCGATAGCCCTATAGCCCTATAGCCCTATAGCCCTATAACCCTATAACCCTAATAGCCTTATAGCCCTATCTCCCAAGAGCCCTACAGCCCTATAGCCCTATAGCCTTATAGCCTGATAGCCTTATGTCCGTATAGCCGTATAGCCCTATAGCCCTATAGCCCTATAGCCCTATAACCCCATAGCCCTATAGCCTCATAGCCCTATAGCCCTATTGCCCTATAGCCCTATAGACCTATGACCCTATAGTCCTATAGCCAATATCGCCCTATAGCCCTATAGCCCTATAGCTATGTAGCCTATCGTGTAGTCCTATAGCTCTATAGCCCTGTAGATCTATGTGCCTGCAGCCCTATACCCCTTATAGCCCTATAGACCTATAGCCCTATGGCCCTACAGCCCTATAGCCCCATAGCCTTGTAATCCTAAACATATTCTGGTTGGGGCTTTGCTCCGGTAACATATGGTTAGGTTAGCTTTGGCGCCGATTTTGGCGGCACGCTCGGGCGCCCACGTGCCCGGGTGCTTAGGTTCCCGGGTGCCCAGGTGCCCGGGTGCCCGGGTGCCTTATATCCCTGTAGCCGTATATTCCCATAGTCTTATAGCCTAACAGCCCTACAGCCCTCTAGCCCTAGCCCTATGGCCCGATAGCCTGATAGCCCTATAGCCCTAATAGCCCTATAGCCCTGTAGCCATATAGCCCTATAGCACCAGGCCTAATAGCCTTATAGCCCTATATCCCATTAGCCCTATAGACCTATAGCCCTATAGCCTCATAGCCTTATAGCCCTATGTCCGTATAGCCCTACAACCCTATAGCCCTATAACCCCATAGCCCTATAGCCTCATAGCCCTATAGCCCTATAGCCCTATAGCCCTGTAGACCTCTGACCCTATAGTCCTATAGCCAATATCGCCCTACAGCCCTATAGCCCTATAGCTATGTAGCCTAACGTATAGCCCTATAGCTCTAATAGCCCTGTAGATCTATATGCCTACAGCCCTATACCCGTTACAGCCCTATAGACCTATAGCCCTATGGCCCTACAGCCCTATAGCCCCATAGCCTTATAATCCTAAAGATATTATGATTGGGGCTTTGCTCCGGTAACGTATGGTTAGGTTAGCTTTGGCGCCGATTTCGGCGGCACGCCCGGGTGCCCGGGTGCCCGGGTGCCCTATAGCCTTATAGCCTTCTAGGCTTCTGGCCCTACAGCCCTATAGTCCTATAGCCCTATGGCGGTAATGGCCCTAATGACCCCATAACCCTATAGCCCAGTAGCCCAATAGCCCTACAGCCTTATAGCCTTATAGCCTTATACCCTATAGCCCTTTAGCCCTATAACCTTATAGCCCTATAGCCCCAAAGCCCTATAGCCCTATAGCCCTATAGCCCTATAGCCCTATAGCCCTATGGCCCCATAGCCTTAAACATATTAAGTTTGTTTTGTTTCTCCGGTATCATGTCAAATATGAATGCATGCCGCCGCGGCTCAGCCGGTATTGACAACCCCTCTCATCCCTCTGAGATAGTTCCCCAATCAGAGCTTGCCCCTGTATGGGGTCCTAGCGGATTCATATGATTAGGTCTGATTTGCCACCGATTTCCGCGGCCCGCCCAGGTCCCCGGGTGCCCGTGTGCCCGGGTGTCCAGGTGCCCGGGTGCCCGGTTGACCAGGTGCCCGGGTGCCCGGGTGCCCGGGTGCCTTATAGCCCTATAGCCTTACAGCCCTATAGCCCCATAGCCCAATAGCCCTATAGCCCTATAGCCCCAAAGGCCTATAGCCCTATAGCCCTATAGCCTTGAAATCTTATAGCCCTATAGCCCTACGGCCCAATAGCCCTATAGTCCCAGAAATATGATGATTGTTTTTTTTCTCCGGTATCATTTCAAATCTTAATGCATGCTGTCCCGGCTTAGCCGCTAACGACAACCCCTCTCATCCCTCTGAGATAGTTCCCCAATCAGAGCTTGCCCCTGTATGGGGTCCTAGCGGATTCATATGATTAGGTCAGGTTTGCCACCGATTTCCGCGGCCCGCCCAGGTCCCCGGCTGCCCGGGTGCCGGTGTGCCCGGGCGCCCAGGTGCCTGGGTGCCCGGGTGACCAGGTGCCCAGGTGCCCGGGTGTCCGGGTGCTATAACCTTATGGCCATATAGCCCTATATACCTATAGGCTTATAATAGCCCTATAGCCCTATAGCTCTATAGCCCCATCGCCCCATAGCTCAATAGCCCAATAGCCCTATAGCCCTATAGCCCAAAAGGCCTATAGCCCTTCAGCCCTATAGCACTATAGCCCTGTAGCATTGTAACCTTATAGCCCAATAGCACTATCGCCCTTGTGCCCGGTAGCGGTATAGCCCTATAGCCCTACAGACCTATAGCCCTATAGCCTTGTAGCCGTATAGCCCTATAGCCCTATAGCCGTATAGCCCTATGGCCCTCTAGCCCTATAGTTCAATAGCCCTACACCTATATGGCCATATGGCCCTAGAGCTTTGTAGCCTTATAGCCCTATAGCACTATAGCCCTATAGCTCTATATGCCCTATATCCCTATATCCCTATAGCCCCACAGGCCCAGAGCCCAACAGCCCTACAGCCCTATAGCCCTATAGCCCCAAGGGCCTATAGCTCTTTTGCCTTAAAGCCCTATCGCCCTATAGCCTTGTAACCTTATAGCCCTATAGCCCTGTCGCCCTTGTGCCCTGTAGCGGTATAGCCCTATAACCCTATATAGACCTGTAGCCGTATAGCCCTGTAACCATATAGCCCTATAGCCTTATAGCCGTATAGCCCTATGGCCCTATAGCCCTATAGCCCAATAGCCCAATAACACTATAGCCCGACAGCCCTACATCCCTATAGCCATATAGCCCTACAGCTTTATAGCCTATAGTTCTAAAGCCCTATAGCACTATAGCCATATAGCCATATAGCCCTATATGCCCGGGTGACCATGTGCCCAGGTGCCTGGGTGTCTGGGTGCTATAGCCCTATAGCCCCATGGCCCTATAGACTCATAGCCCTACAGCCCTATAGCCCCATAGCCCCAGAGCCCCATAGCCCAATCGCCCTACAGTCCTACAGCCCTACACCCCTGTAGCCCTATAGCCCTATGGTCCTATAGCCCTATAGCCCCATAGCCCTACAGACTCATAGCCCTATAGCCCGATAGCCCTATAGCCCCAGAGCCCCATAACCCAATCGCCCTACAGCCCTACAGCCCTATAGCCCTATGGCCCTATAGTCCTATAGCCTTCTAGCCCTACAGCCCTATAGCCCTGTGGCCCTATAGCCCCGTAGCCCTGTAGCCCCATACCCCCTTCGCCCTAGAGCCCAATAGCCCCATAGCCTTATAGCCCTAAAAAGATTTGTTTGGTTTTTCTCCGGTATCACATGAGGCGTGCACATTCGTTGATTTGAAACCATGATTTCCCATGATTCCCTTCCAACGGATAGAACAAATTGCGCGCGCGTCGTCGCGCGCGCATGCCAGAATCCTTCAATAACCTTGGGTTTCGGACAGGTTTCAAGTTCGAGGTTCCCCATTTTTTCTGGCAGAAGCGCAATGATTCGGAACATGGTTTCTCAACAAAAGTCTGCGCGCGAGCTCTTGCGAGATTTTACAAAAACTATCGGTTTCTCAGCATTTTCACCGAATGCGACCAAGCGGGCCTCTCCGCGTGCGCCTGTCGAAATCATTCGAATGTCCTCGCACGCGTGCTTGGGGTGGGTGGGGGACCACGACCCCTGTCGAATATTACCCTGCGGGCCACTCGCGCCCGTCGACCGCGCGCGCATGCTGAAATCCTTCCAAAACCTGCGCTACTGACGCGTGGACATGAACATCGTCGTCGGCGTGATCAGCATCTGCGTCGTCTTTGGCCTTGCCGTCGTGATTGTCATCGTCGTCGCCAGCGTCGCTGCTATCATCGCGGTGTCTGCCGTCGTCGACGTCGCTATTATACCGCGCCCGCCCTAGTCACCGACTCGGACTGAAGTGCCCGCGCGTCACCGTGGCCTGCGAGACGCGCTGGGACATGCCCAGCGGTCAACGCCATCGCGGCCGCGCCGGTCGCGCCAGACTAGCTTGCCGCTGTGCGCTCGAGCCTGCGCGCGCTGGCGCGGCCGCAGCGTTGCGCCAGCCAGTGCCCAGCAGTCATCGCAATCGCCGCCGCATGGGTTTTTCACACCAATTTGCTGGTGGTTGGGTGGGTTGATTGCGCGAGCAGTGGGGTTGGCAGGTCGCAAGTAAGCATGAGTTAGATTCTTCGTTCTAAGAAACGAGGATATTCCCCCCTCCCCCTGGTGTTCCCGCTGCCCCCTGGGATAGTACGATTTACACATGATTCTGCCTTCGTTCTATATTTAAGTTCATGCCAACCAGGCTGGTTGGCATCGCAATCTTCAAAAAACAAAAGGTTTCGCACAGTTTTCAAAATCGAGGTTCCCAGACGAATGTGGATGCCAATGGTTTTGCAACGTGGTTTCTGAAAAGTCCGCGCGCGCGCTCTTGCATGTGGTTGCAACATTGTAATCAAATGCGAGCAAGCGGGCCTCTCGCGCGCGCATTCGAATGCTCCTGCGCGCTCGCTGGGGCGCGAGGGGGGCGCGACCCCTGTCAACAAACATCCCGCGGGCCACTCGCGCCTGTCGTCCGCGCGCGCGCGTTGAAACCCTTTCAACGCTTACATCTCCGACAAGTGGGCGCCATCGTCGTCGTCGGCGTGATCGGCATTTGCGTCGTCGTCTGCCATGCTGTTGTCATCGTCATCATCGCCGCCATCATCGCTATTGTCACCATCGTGTCTGCCGTTGTCGACGTTGCCATGATGCCGCGCCCGTCCGGCGCACCGACTCGCGCTGAAGTGCCCGCGTGTCAGTGCGGCCTGCAGCGCGCGCAGGGAAGGGTCGGGCGGTCAATTCCACCGCGGCGGCGCCGGTCGCGCCAGACTTGCTGGCCGATTTGCGCTCGAGCCTGCGCGCGTTGGCGCGGCCGTGGCGATGCGCCAGCCAGGGCCGAGTAGTTATCGCTATCGCCGCCGCGTGGGTTTTGGAAGCCAAGTTGCCGGTGGGTGAGTGGGATGATTGCGCGATCAGTGGAGTTGACAACTGCGTGTTCGGTCGGGTAAATTGCGCCACGTAGACTGCGCCGCGTCGATTGCGCCGCGTAAATGGGGCCGCTTTGATTGCGCCACGCATTGTACCACGTGGGTTTTTGTTGGAAGAGAATCAGGACCCCCCCCGGGGTTGCCCGCGCCCCCTGGGGGTGTGCAAGTTAGATGTGATTCTGCCCCGTCGTTCATTGTAGATTCGAATTTATGTCGCCCCACCCTGGCCTGGTTCGACCCCTTCGTTTGCAAATATTTGCATGCGCGCGCGCTCGTTGATCAGACATCATCCATCTGCAGGAATCCCGCGCGGAAGTGGAGCGAAGTTTTCGTGCGCGCGTCTCGCAGCGGTGCCGAAGTTGAGTTCCCCGAGAACATGGAGAAACATTAATGTGGTTTTGCATTTTGCTGCGTGATTCGTCAGCAAAGTACGTGCGCGCGCGCTCTTGCGAACCTGTCAACGACCATCGTTTTTTTCCTCTACATGTTTGCCACATGCAGCCAGACAGGCCTCTCGCGCGCGTCGAAGTCGCCATTCGATCGCCTTGGCGCGCGCGCCGGGGGGGGGCGCGGCCCCTGTCGAGCCAGACAGACGACGCCGCGGACATGAACACTAGCTGAAGTGCCGACCGCGGCCATCAGGACCTGGCTCCGGAGATCTACATCTGGCCGTCCTCTATGGCCAGATTGGAAGCCGACCGCGACTCTCCGGTGCGGCAGCGGCGTGCTCACTGCCGCGGGCGTTCAGCGCGCCCAACAGATGATGGACATGGTCGCGGCTGGGCCCGCGACCGTCGCGCCGCCGCCAACGCTGTCGGACCTACGCGCAGAGTCAGAACTCACTGGAGTCAAAGTCGACGCCGATGAGAAGTGAGGCATCTGTTCGGACCGCTACGTCAACCTGGGTCTTGCTGTGATTCTCCGCGTGGCCATCGCTTCTACCAGAGCTGCGCCGACGCCCGGGCCGCCGCGAGCTTCGACGTCGCCCAGGTGTGAGCAGTGGAGGATGCACTCCGTGGCGACCAGGCCCGAGCACCGTTCTCACAGTGCCCGACGTGCAGGCAACACCTGATTGCACGCGAGGTCGCGCGCATCCCGATCGCCGGCGCGCCCCGCAATACGCCCGATGAGGACGTGCCCTTCGGCGCTGACGGTGTCTTGATCACGCCGCGAGACGCGCCGATCGGCGAGGTCATCTTCGGCGCTCCTGCGTTCGCCTGGGGACAGCCGTCGCCTAGGGCTCACCGCGAGGCGGTGAAGCCGATGTGCTGCCCTGGTGGCCAGCGGTTGGCCTGGCCCAGCAAACGAGTGCGCTACTCAGGTGGGCCACAGTCGCGCGCAGCTCCCCCCGGGTGAGCTCAGCGTCGTCGTGGACCCATGTGCACGAGCCAACCTCATTGGTGCGAAGCTTGCGCGCCAGCTGCGTCGCTGAGCCGTAGGGGCCAGGCGCCGGCCACGGCGGCTCCTCATGGGCATGCCTCTGAGTATTCAAGGTGTTGGCAACAGGGCCCAAGAGTGCACCCATCGGGTGAGCGCCCCCATAGCCGTCGCGGATGAACAGGGCAGGGATGCCATCCACAGCTTCACAGCACCAAATGTCAGAGGGTCGGGCAGTGACCTGCCCGGCCTGCTCGGCCTGCGCAGCACGGGGTCCATGCGCGCGATCTTGGGCGCGGGCCAGCGCGAGCTGATCTTGCCTGGCGGCGGCGACGTCTTGATCCAATGGCCCGCGGGGGCCGTTTGCATCCCATTGCAGAAGGCTCCGACACCCCGTGATGGTCATCGACGACTTCGAGAGGGCTCGCAAGACGCATGCGGCGCGCCCGACCGCGGCGTCGAGCTGCGCGATCACGCCGAGGAGACGGAGACGGAGGCGGAGGACGCGACCCTGGCTGCTGCCCCTTCCGGCCAGGAGGCTGAGCAGCGGTCGATTTTCAGCTCGCAATGAGCTGCGGCCCCCACGCGGGGCGCCGCGGCTCTCCTGGCTGGGGAACCAACGTCTAGTCCCAACCGCGCTCTAGCAATGGAGCTCGCGCCGACATGCGCTATAGCTCTTGAGTGGCGCGGATGGCTGATGCGAGCGCTCGATCCCACCAGCATCATATCTCCCCGCTTCTCCGTTCGCCTCAGTGAAGTCACCCGACACGAATATCAAGCGCTTTAGATTATGATGCCGCCTAGCCATAGTTATCACGGGAAGAAATTTCATCTTGCCACAGAGCGATTGCTAATCACTCTTGAAGAGCCGAAGACACGACGCACCCTGTGCTGCACTAGACGTTGCAAGCAAGCTAAGTCTTTCCATCGAAGTGCTCACGGACCCAGCAGTTGTCACGAAGCAATCATCATTTCGGCTCTGCCAACTCGGGCTTACACCAGACCCGGGCCACAAGTCACCTGCCAAGACAGCCTTCCACATCGTCAAGACGATAGAACAGGGGGGCAGCTTGTAGTGCGCATGTCCGAATGGCCAGGTGCACCTAGCGTCCTGGCATCGGGCGACGGAGCGCCCTCCTTGCAAAGGGAGCTCCTCAGTGATCTCCCAGGCAACGCTGATCAAAGCAGAAGTATTGTTCCAACTCCGCGTGCGACTGCTTGTGCACTTTGGATTGTCCCGAGCGGGATAGTCTGCTCAGGCAGAGTTAAAGATGGTTGGGCTCACGAACGCACCGGCTGCTTTGCATGGCGAGCAGGTTTCGGCCGCTTCGTCGAGTACCCAGCACTCTCCACCTCGCGCTGTTCGTCAGCCCGACAATTTCGACTCGAATAGTTTCTATACGTGCAAATAGGTTACATGACAATGCGGAACAATAAGATGGTATACATAAGACGATAACATGCGGTGCAGTGCGTGAAGTTTCATAGCTTATCCAGACGAAAACATGAACGTTCCTTCGACAAGGTTATCTGATCTCCGACCTCAGGTAAGAGCACCGTGACTGGAGACCGCGTGTTGCTCCGGAAGGCCCTTTTCACTCTGGCCGAGACCTTTTGCCCGGTTTGTTGCCTCGCTGGCAGATGAGAGGACGACCTGCGCCGGCCCTCGGCGCGACCCAGGCAGTCTCGTTGTGAGCGCCTCGAGCTGGAGACAACGATCCACCGCGCAGGAGGCCTTGCCATGCGATTGGACAGGCAGAACCTCTTTCCTTGTTTGCCAGGTGCCCGCGGAGGAGGCAGAACGCGCGAAGGCGCGCAAGAAACAGTTCCATGTGCCCATCAAACGCTCCAAGATGGTAGAAGACGCGTTCGACGACATCGGAGACGACCTCTCTGGCTTTGGCACGGAGGAGCATCTCAAACGACTGTTCCAGGACACAGCCATTCAAGGCGCCAGAGAGTTCCCAGTCGGTGAGCGCCTGGCGGAAACATCCGCAGCACGGGCCATGTTCCCAGCGTCCACTTTCCAGGCCGCAGACATCGCGCACGCCCTGGCAGGGATCCGTGCTATTGCGCCCGGCGCGGACCTGCGTGAGTCGCGCGGCGGTGAAGCCCGCGCCCCGCATATCGCCATTCGACGACGACGCGGTGCAGGAGACTGTGTCGACCTGGTGACTGGTTGTGATTTGGGCCGCCGTAATATTCAACGACGCGTCCTGCAGTGCCTCTAGTGGTGGTCATAGTTCCGTCTTACCGCAGTGCTGGGCCGCCTAGTAGTCTCAACTGTCGTATCAATCGTGACGTGGCGGTCGCGCTGCAGGGGGGGTGCACCGCGCGTCCTTCTGCGGGCAAGCTGTGTTTGTGCAGATGCACCATGGGCGATATTTCTTTGTCGAACAACCGAGCCCCGCTCGGCTCAGCGCGGCGCCGCCGTGGGAACACGTGGCTACGCATCCCCGTGTGGGCGCGGTTGCGTTCGACCGCTGCTGTTCGTGTGCCCAAGGGCCGCGCGGTCTCCCAGCTGAGAAGCCGTCCGCAGCTATCGCCAATTCACCGCGCCTGCGAGCACCCGGCAGGAACCTTGGGGTCAGCGGCCGCCGCGACCACGGTGTTAGTTGGGGTCGGAGCCAACGTGCCGAGACATTCCAGGTCTGGCCCTGGCGGTTAGCTGAGCGCGTGGCGCAAGGCGTCGCCACTCTCAAAGCCGCAGCGCGCTTGTGGCAGAGCTTTGCCCTGCTACGGGTGGCCACGTCAACCTGGGGGCTCTTCGGGAAGTTGACCGCCTGGAAGAAGCCGACGCACCGCGAGCGCTAGCGCCGGCGCCGTCAGCGGCCGCGCCTGCCAACGGGCGAGCCCCGCGTCCGACCGAAGGCGACTGGAGCTCCCATGCGCGCCGCGGGCGCGCGGGCGGCTGCCGTCGCACCGGCTGCCAAGCAGGCAGCCAACTCACCAAACGCTAAACAGTATCCAGAATGTCCCGGGTGCAGCGGCAATCGCAGTCATCTGGATCACGTCGCGTCGATATCCCCTGGATGTGTGCCATCCCTCCAGGAGTCGAATCACCGTGCTCTTGTCCGGGGTGCGCGCGAGTCCCGCCGCGAGTCAGAGCGCGCGTTGACCGCGCCAGTCGGCCAGGCCAATGCCGCTGGTTTGACGAACTACGCAGGGTTATCCATGAGCGTCGCGCCGGCCAACGTGGGGCCTTTCCCCGCGAGGCCCGCGCGCGGCAGTCTCGAGATCCCGTGGAAGGAATCCCTGGATCACAGGTGGGCCCCAGCGCCGATAGGCCGCCTCCAGACCGAGGCCCCGTCGACGACCCGGCGCCGCCAGCTCCAGTCTGCGACGATTTCTTTGATGGCGACGAACCGCCGCAACCGCCTGGCGCGACAGCGCCCCGAGCTCCCAGATCTTTTCGGCTGCAACCTCGAGTCGTCGGCGCCGCGACGGGACGCGCGCGAGAAGACTGGGCCAGTTTCGGCGTCGCTCAGAGCTTCCGCGTGCTACGAACTGGGGATGCGTCGCAAGTGCGTCGCGAGATCCGCGCGCTACGCGTCCGCGGGTGTTGGGCCACGCGGGCTCAGATGGAAAAGATGCTTGCAGCTGCCTGGTGCCCGAGTGCAGTCGTTCAAGTCGTTGCCGGCGTGGTGGGCGCGTGCCGTGAGTGCAGGGCCTGAGCCAGCACTGCGTCGCAAATCGGGCCCTCGGTCGAGGTGGTCGCGGCTCCCGAGCTGGTCGCGGCCCCCGATCAGGAAGTGTAAGGGAGTGCCATCGTGTGCCACCAATGCCCGATCTGGCACATGATCGATAGAGCCGACCAATGGCATGCAGCCAAGCTTCTCGCGGTGACTCCAGCGATGGTGGACGCAGCCCTTCAGAGAGCTTGTGCTCTGCCGTCGTAGCATGTTTGATCTCGATCTTCGGACCGTTCAAGACGCTGATAGTAGATGGTCAATGTGGTATCTTCGGTGCCGCAGCTAAGTCGTTGCGGCATCGTGGTCCGAGTGCGGTCCCCCAACCAGCGCGCCCGCATGATCGATCGACGCGGTGCCATCCCACGACGTGCCATGCGTTGCATTGAAGAACAATTTCGGCGTGAAATACTGGAAGTCAGCATGCCCGACCTACTATCTGAGGCAGTCTTTGCCGGCAGCTCTCCCATATTCCATAGATGCGCAACGCCGTTCAACGCGACCGCAGCCGCCGATGTTGCCAGATGTGCTGGCGCTCCCAGGTGACGCAGCGGGCGTGGCCCGCGACGCGCCTCGGCCAAGAGCGATCGCACTGCAGCGAATTGTAGAAGCCTCGGCCATCTCCCGTTTCAGCCGAGCCTCCAAGGCCAACAACGCAGTCGCAGCCCACACCCTGGAGTTGTTCGACTTCTACCGGGCTCCATCCACCAAAGATGCGAGCGGTGGACTGGACTAGCAGTCGCCAAGATGAGTGCCCAACAAGGTATCGTGACCATCAACTACCGAGGCGCCGAACGGATGTGCCGCGTCGGAAATGTACGACGGTTCGCGGATTCTGGTTGCTTGGTATACGGAAGAGCCAACGTACTACGCCCCGCGGTCAGGCACGGATGGGGGTTGAACAGTACATCACGAGCCTCTCGGCCAAGATCCTTCAACGCTTTGGCCTTGCTGACGCTGGAACGGTGACCGCTGTCACTGCGAACAAGTTCTCTGTGGTTTTGAGCCTCGAGGACTTAGTCAGAAATGTATTCAATCTCAACAGTGTCGCGGCCATCCAAGGCGGCCGTGGCCTCGATCGTATCGTGGCCGAAGACAGTCGAGACGGTCCATTATTGGTATGGTGGCGACCGGACAATCGCGAAGTGGACACCTGGTGGAGCTTTGGGGCTGGCAGGCTCAGCCTTGTCGAGCTTCTAGGTCCCGACCACGCCAGAATGTACGATCTTTCATTCATACTTGGAGAGGTAGCTCGGCGCTGCTTCGGATATCTAGCAAAGGCGGAGCTCCAAGTAGCAGACACTCGGGGAAGTAGTGCCGATCCTTCGGAAGCCAGTGCACGCCTCGACGTCCCCGCGCATGACGAAGGGAGGCTATCCACCATCGAGAAGGGGTACCACCCAGGTTCTTTGAGCGATCGCTACCTTATCGACGCCACATGGTGGACTTCATTTTCACACCAACGGGCAGTCATGAAGGATGCGTTGCTCGCAGAGTCGGTCAATTTCGAGGAAGTCCAAGAGACGGAGACCCAACCTGCTCCGTTATACCCACTACCACAAGTCCTGCCCGCAGAGGCGTGTCAGCACCATCACTACTTTGAAGTAGATGCCGCACTTCTCGAGATCACAGAGGTCGTCGACATCGATGAGGCCGGGGGCGCCTACGTGGAAATGTTGGCCCCATACGAGATGCACAAACTCATGTTCGATCATCTGGTTCCCGACAATCATTGTGCACGCCTCTGGGTCTACGTGGCAGGAACCAGGGAGGCAGTGGTTGAAAGTGACATTGATTTGCGCACCCCCGCAGAATTCTGAGGGCGCGCCGCAGCCGTCGCTGCCGCTGTGCTCGAGGAGCTGCAAGAATGGGTCGATCGCAACTGCTTCTCACGGCGTCCGCGCCGAGGAGCACGCGACATCCTTGACTGCAGGTGGCTAGGTAAGTGAAAACGGGCACGGAGCAAGTCATGCCCATCTCAGAAGGTTTGGATCGTCCGCATGAGGCTGACCTTCCGGGACTTCAAGGACGCCGACGCCGATCTCATCGCCGCATGCGCAGGAACCTCTTCGTCGCGACTCTCCCAGCGCGTGATTGTCTCCGAGGCGGCCTGCCGAGGATGGGCGATCGACGCGTGGGGCGTCGAGAAGTCCTTCTTGAAAGGCGGCAGCTACCAGAAACTTGTGGAGGCAACAGGTGATTAAGAGCGCCAGGTTAATGTTGAGCTCTCCCCCGATGCCGTCGCAATCCTGCGCAAAGTCATGGGGCATGAAGATTTCGACCAGCACTTGAAGTTCTCCGCGTGGAGAAACCAGGCACCGGGTGCACATCTGCCCCGAGATGCCGGTCCATCGAATTCACCAAGATCGCCAACCAATCGCTATGCGACAACGAGTTCCTCGCCAGACAAGGACGGCGAGCTCGTCCTACTGGCCGCCAAACATGTTGATGACACTAAGGACACGGGATCACCTCAGGAGAAGGCCTTGTTACGTCAATGTCTAGAGGGTGCCTCTGGGAAAGGTGATCTGGATGTTTCACTTGCTGTGGGGCGCGTCGTTCCCACTCGTGCAACGGCGGATCTGATCTGCGCCAGGTCAAGTGCACTCAAGCGCTGGAACCAATTGGGGGCTCTGAGCTGTCTGGCAAATCTAATTCCGAGCTCGCTTCGGAGAGCCTGGCCAAACAGTGCCTCAGCCTGCTTATGGCTCAGGCTTTCGCGCTCATCACCCGAATCGATCTGCGCGTCTACGTAGTCGCATTTCAGCGGCACGCAGCGGCGCCAACGTGCGGCCACATGCGGAAGCTCAGCACACTGGTGAGATGGGCACAGGTCCCGCCATTGCGCATCCATATCCACCCATGCGATTCGCACGCAAGTTCGAAATTCACAGCGACACATCATTCCGAAAGGAACAGGAGGAGGGCGCCGTTGCAGGGTGAGCCCTGCGAGGAGCCACCTTCCTGCGCGTTGGCACCAGGGACACGGGGACTCATCGGGCGTTCGTCGTCGAGCAAACGTTTCACTTGCTGGGCTGGCAGTGCAGGGCGCCCAAGACAGTTGCGCGAAGCACCTTCGCAAGTGAGCTGATGGCTGCGATCGGTTCAGCAGATCGCGGCCTCGCTCTAGCCACCGCGCTCCATGAGGTACTCGAAGGGCCTCGTGGCCTTGGGCTTGGGAGGAGATCGAGCGTCGGCGCGCCGGCGCGGCCCTTCGCGCGGCCAGCGCCGACGAACCGCGGCAGCCACCCTCGCCCATAGGCAGTGCCGAGTCCGGCACGCCCAGCGAGGAGGTCGCCTGCGGTGGTCGTGATCGCAGAGCGTCCGACGGATCGTGAGGCGATCGTGCCAACATAGTGAGTACATCCCTCAAGGTCTATCTCCATCCATCGTCGCCTATCCCACTTACCAGGTCAAGGCGCTACGCCTCCACTTCGCCACTCACGTGACCCCAGGGCCGTCATCTTGCCTATGTCTCAGGACAGGCTGTCAGCCATCATGTCAGCGGCCCGAGGCCACTAGCATCACACAGTGCGGCACATGGTAACCCATGCCATCATCGCTCACGCGTGTGGGCTCCTCCAGTGCCGTTCTTACAAGCACGATCGAGCTCGCCAGTGCAGTGGATGAGCTCGCGCCCCCACGCGCGCGCCCGTCAGGTCAGACAGCGACGGTGTCTCCCTGCCGAGTCTAGAATGCTTGTGGTCGGACCGTTGTGGTTCCGTTTCTCTTTTGGTCTCTCTTCTCCGCCAGAGCCGTTCCATCGCCCGCACATTCCCGACTCGAATAGGAAAGTTCGCCGCTGTTTGTCCCGAGCGTCGACGCATATCTACTTCATATATGATAAATAGAAACTCCACAATCTACATCCTACTGCCGCCGTGCTTTCTCTCGTGCAGTTCCAATCCCCGCGATCCGAGTCCCTCCCATTCATCTTCTCCTTCTTTCCTTCCCAGCTCCATCCTTCCCCCTCCTCCTTTCCTTTTCCTCCTCCTCCTCCTCCTCCTCCTCCTCTCGATCTTCATTTTTATCTAACAGCGAAGACTGATAGGTTTCAAAAAAGAGCATCATGACTCCCCAGGGGGGTTTGGGCAGATGCCGGACGGGTGCCGCGGGAATCCGGGGACTCCTTGTTTAGCGAACAGTAACGCACTTCGTGGTTTTCGAGTTCCCAGAACTCCATTCCTGGGCGTAGGCCACTTCGTGGTCTTCGAGTTCCCAGAATTCCACTCTAGGGCATGATTTTGAATGCCCGGAGGCAACAGTAGGCCACTTCGTGGTCTTCGAGTTCCCAGAACTTCATTCTTGGGCATGATTTTGAATGCCCGGAGCCAACAGTAGGTCACTTCGCGTTCTTCGAGTTCCCAGAGTTCCACTCCTGGACATAATTTTGAATGTTGATGCAGGCTGAGGCTGAGGCTGATGAAGGCTGAGGCTGAGGCCGAGGCTGAAGGCAGACTGAGGCTGAGGCTGAAGCAGGCTGAGGCTGAGGCTGAGGCAGGCTGAGGCTGAGGCTGAGGCAGGCTGATGCTGAGGCAGGCTGAGGCTGAGGCTGAGGCTGATGCAGGCTGAGGCTGAGCAGGCTGAGGCTGAGGCAGGCTGAGGCTGAGGCTGAGGCGAGGCTGAAGGCAGACTGAGGCTGAGGCTGAGGCAGGCTGAGGCTGAGGCTGAGGCAGGCTGAGGCTGAGGCTGAGGCAGGCTGAGGCTGAGGCTGAGGCGGGCTGAGGCTGAGGCTAGGGCATGATGATGCTGCGGCAGGCTGAGGCTGAGGCTGAGGCTGAGGCAGGCTGAGGCTGAGGCAGGCTGAGGCTGAGGCTGAGGCTGAGGTTGAGGCTGAGGCCGAGGCCGAGGCTGAGGCAGACGCTGAGGCAGGCTGAGGCTGAGGCAGGCTGAGGCTGAGGCTGAGGCTGATGCATGCTGAGGCTGAGGCAGGCTGAGGCCGAGGCCGAGGCCGAAGGCAGACTGAGGCTGAGGCTGAAGCAGGCTGAGGCTGAAGCCTGATGCAGGCTGAGGCAGGCTGAGGCTGATGCCGAGGCTGAAGGCAGATTGAGGCTGAGGCTGAAGCAGGCTGAGGCTGAGGCTGAGGCTGAGGCTGAGGCTGAGGCTGAGGCTGAGGCTGAGGCAGGCTGATGCTGAGGCTGTGACTGCGACTGCCGTTGCCACTGCGACTGTCATCGCGAACGCGACTGCGACTGCGAGAACAGCAGAATTCTACAACTGGATTCTCATCTGAATCTTAAGGGGAATGCTTCCAGATATGCTTCTACACATCGCTGTTGGTTGCTTTGCCGGGATAATCTTCCTCGTGTTCCTGCGCCTTATTTCTCCTGCTGCTCCTCCTGATTTCTCGTCCTTCTTCCTTGCGCCCCTCCTCCTCCTCCTCCTCCTCCTCCTCCTCCTCCTCCTCCTCCTCCTCTCCTCTTCCTCCTTCCGTCCTCCTTCCTCCTCCGCTTTCCCCCGCCCTTCTGATCCTCCTCCTCCTTCTCCCCTTTTCTGCATGCTTCCTCCTGCCCCCCTCCCCCCCTCCTCCCTCCCCCCCCCCTCCCCGGCCTGCCAGGAGCCCATCCCCCAAGACGGGGGAGGGCGCGACCTTCCTCAGGCGGTTGCCCGCGCTCGCTCCCGCCGGGGCGGCCGCGGGGGGGACGGGGGGGGGGGCGCCCACGGCCCCGCGCAGGCCCCCCCGCCCCCCCCCCCCACCCGCTCTGTTCTCCTCGTCCCCCGCCCGGGGCTCGACCGAAGCGATCTGTTCTCCTCGTCCCCCGCCCGGGGCTCGACCGAAGCGATGCTTTGGCGATCTCGTGGGCCGTTCTTCCCTTCGGCGATGCGTCCTTGCAGCGCGGGCGGAGCGAC
>CAUYUJ010018743.1:123996-156496 GCA_963575745.1 Prorocentrum cordatum
ACTTACTAGAATCAGGCGATCGCAAACATGGATTAAGGGGGCGTGGATTAGCGACGGGTCCCGTTTCCATGGGACATCGCTGGTTCCCGCCGCCAGACGAGGCGGCACCGGCCGCATTTTGGGGTGGGCACCTCCCCCGATCCATGGATTTGGCGACCTTGCGCCAAATCCATCTATCGTTAATCCATGTTTGCGCGCCCCCGATAGAAGGCAGCTGAAAACGGCTCCGTTTCCTGGAGGGGTTGAGAGGAAGGTTATGGGGGGATCGAGGGAGTACCCGCGATCAGCTACGACTCCATCTCACTGACGACCCTCGGACATGGCTTCGTCTGCGAACGCATCACAACTGGTCCGTACCTTTCTCTGTGCTGGGTATTGGGGGGAGCAAAGCGGGGCGCAATGGTTGGGGCATTCAAGATTGGCACACGCCCTGCAACGAGAGGAATGGCCGCCCCAGCCAGACCCGTCAACATGTGCTTCAGCACCGCCTGTTCTTGGAAATTGGCAACTGTGAGCTGACGGTCTAGCGAGTTCACAACACCTTGCACGGAATTTGCTTCTAGAGAATGGATCCAGTTGAGGTTGAGGTAAGCCTGGAATACCTGGATCATCCTCCATTCGGTGGAAGGAAGCACAAATAACGCAACACACCCAAGTAGGTACCCGGTGATAAAGGCAATGGCTATCCAAGCCATCGCGACGCCATCCTGTGACCGAGAGGTCTCTCGTGTTTGCGGCTCACCTCCGTCCGAGTCTGAATCGGCTGAACAAATCTTGATGCTCGAGGTTCA
This sequence comes from Prorocentrum cordatum, assembly GCA_963575745.1. NCBI lineage: Eukaryota > Dinophyceae > Prorocentrales > Prorocentraceae > Prorocentrum > Prorocentrum cordatum. The sequence continues at coordinate 124,788 of CAUYUJ010018743.1, forward strand.
GCGAGCGCTGCCATTAATGATGCCAAGGGGATCCGAGGCGAGGTCGAAAATTGCCGTGTCCGTTCAGGGCCTCGAGCTTCGCCCACTGTGCAGCGGGAGCTCGTCTTTGGCTCCGCGACGGCCCGTCTCCGACGCTGCCACGCCGAGGGCAAAGCATATTGCCTCCAAGGTCACTCCTCACTCCTCAATCGACCTCGTCTTTCTTCGCCCTTTCTCTTCCCAGCACCCCCTCTCAGGAGATAGGTGATCATGATTATGCTGATGATGCTGCTGCTGATGATGATGCTGCTGACGATGGTTATGATGGTGAGGATGACGATGATGACGATGATGATGCTGTTGTTGTTGGTGTTGTTGTGGTTATTGTGGTTGTTTTTGTCTTTGTTTTAAGTTATGACGATGATGATGCTGATGGATGATGATGGTTAGGATTCTGCTGATGATGGTGAGGATGCTGATGATAGTGCTCCTGCTGCTGCTGACGATGATGCTGAGGATGATGTTGAGGATGTTGGCCATGATCGTGGTTGTCTTGATGAATATGGTGATGATGACGATGATGGCTGATGACGACGATGACGGTGATGATGTTGATGATGCTGATGATGATGAAGATGATGAAGAGGAAGACGCTGATGTTGCGGATGATCATCACGGTGACCGCTGACGTGACGATCACGATGCTGATGATGTTGAGGGTGATGATGATACTGCTGCTGCTGCTGCCGATGATGACGAATCTGGTTTTAGTGATGATGACGAGGATGAGGATGATGAAGGTGATGAGGATGATGATGCTGCTGATGATGATGCTGATTATGGTGATGATGCTGCTGCCGATAATTATGCTGATGCCGATTATGATGATGACTATGATGCTTATCATGATGATGATGATGATGATGATGATGCTGATGATGATGATGATGATGATGATGTCGATGATGATAATGATGATGATGATGATGATGATGATGATGATGATGATGATGATGATGATGCTGCTTACGCTGGCAAAGGTGATGATGGTAGTGGTGGCGGTGATGCTGGTGACGGCGTTCATGAAGATGCTGATGATGAGGATGATGACGCCGATTAGGATGATGAGACATATGATGATAATGATGATGATGATGACGATGATGCCGATGATGATAATGATGATGATGCTGATGACGATGCTGATGCTGATGCTGATGATGATGATGATGATGATGATGATGATGCTGATGCTGCTAATGATGATGGCGGTGATGGCAAGATGATGATGATGCTGTTGATGCTGCTGCTGCTGATGGTGATGATGATGATGATGATGATGATGATGATGATGCTATTGCTGATTACGATGGTTATGATGGTGATGATGATGTTGTTGTTGGTGGTGTTTTTATTCTTGTGATTGTTGTTGTGGTTGTTCTCATTGTTGTTGTTGTTGTTGGTAATGATGGTTTGATGCTTGGAAGGACGGATGGCTGGTGATGGTGATGGTGATGGTGATACGGGTTACGATACTGATCATGATCATGATGCGGGTGGTGAGGAGGGGGATGAGGAGTGGCACAGGGGTGGAGGAGGAGGCATGCGGACCCGCTGGCGGCGCCCAGGCGGGCGACGTTCAGGAGCTCATCCTGTCCTGTAACAAGGACCCAGCTTGGCCGAGGGTCGACTTCGAGGGGTGGAGGAGAAAGAGGAGGAGGATGAGGAGGAAGACAGGGAGGAAAATGACGGGGAGCAAGAGGAGGAGGAGGAGGAGGAGGAGGAGGAGGAGGAGGAGGAGGAGGAGGAGGAGGAGGAGGAGAGGACCCGGAGTAGGACGAGGAGGATGAGGAGGAGGAGGAGGAGGTGGAGGAGGAGGAGGATGATGAGGAGAGGGGAGGAGAAGGAGGAGAGGGAGGAGGAGGAGGAGGAGGAGCTGATGATGAGGGAGAGGGTGATGATGATGAGATGAGGAGGAGGAGGGAAAGGAGGATGAGGAGGAGGAGGAGGAGGAGGAGGAGGAGGAGGGGGAGGAGGAGGAGGGGAGGTGGAAGAGGAGGAGGAGGAGGAGGAGGAGGAGGAGGAGGAGGAGGAGGAGGAGGAGAGGAGGAGAGGAGGAGGAGAAGGAGGAGGAGGAGGAGGAGGAGGAGGAGGAGGAAGAGTTGGATTGCGGGGGGGGGGACCGGAAAGGAAGAGGAAGACAGGGAGTAGGGTGACGAGGAGGGGCATGAAGAGGACGACCAAGTGATTGATGATGAGGAGGATGATCAGAGTAAACCCAGGATCCATAAACGATGCTGCAATACGCCACTCCCAGGTCCCCTCCTCAATCAAGGCCCTACAAGACTTCCTTTTCACTGCTGGAAAAGGCACCTTCAAAGACTAGCAACCCATCGGCGTGCAATTCAGGCGACAGCCCCGTTTTGAAAAAGAACTGCCCTGCATCTTTCTAGCGAAGAATATGGAATGCGAGAAGGTTGGATTATGCAGCTCAGATAAGTGTCCATCAAGAGCCCTGTTTTGAAAAGGAGCTGCCCCCCGTTCGTGTAATCGTTGCGCTAAGCTGCGTTTCTGGCTGTCAACTTCGAGGAAGTCTTAAGCGAGAGCCCCATTTTGGAAAGGAACCGCCCTCCGACTGTGCAGCTGTCCAATCTTTGGAAGTTTCTAGCTGTTCGATGCGAGGAAGCCTCCAGCGAGAACTCCATTCTGGAAAAGAGCCGTCCTCCATCCTTCAAGTGTTGCAGTTTGTTCAAGATGAATGTGAGCGGCGCCGTGGCGAGGGCCCCATTTTGAAGACCAGCCTTCCCCCTCTCCCCCTTCCCTGCAGTTGTTTTAAGTACTTTGAAACGAATGTGCGCGACGCTGAACCGGAAGCCTCATTTTGAAAACCGCTGCCTGCGTTGTTGATGCAAAGTTTCAGGAGAACGTGCGAGACGCTTCGGACAGAGCCCCATTTCGAAAGCCACTGGTCCTCCATCCTGGTAGCTGCTGCATGTTCTCAAGACGAGCATGCGCGACGCTACGACGAGAGCCCCATGCCCGGAAATTGTGGTACAGGCAAGACTCTGAAACGGCGACAATCTTGGGCTCGTTCTCTGCTCTGGTTTTGAAGCCGCCCCTTACGGCTGCTGGGTCGGGAAGCCTCTTCATGACCTGGGGCTCGCCGTGGCTAGAAAGGTCCCTTGGTTCGGAGGAGGAGGAGGAGGAGGAGCCTTCTTCGGCGTTCCTCTTGGCAGCCTGTAGATATCAGAGCTCTTCAGAAGCCCAAAGGCTAAGGTGCTCGGCGCGCCGCCGGCGGGAACTAAGGCATCACAATTTCTGCTTCACTGGCCAGCTGAGCAAACTGCTGCTCGAAGGCCTTCTGCATACCAAGCGGCCGCTCTGGGTCTCTCGTAGGGTGTCGACAGGCGGAAAATCGCAACAGCCAAAGCGCGCGGGGCTCAGGACTGAGCGGGAACCAGGTCAGTGTGGCCAGCGACCGGAACAACACAAGGCAAGCGGAACCAAGGATTTGATGGCCGTCGACGGGAAATCGCAACAGCCAGGGCAAGCGGGACCAGAGGCTTCAGGGCCAGCGACCAGAAATCCGCATCATACCGCAAGTAGGAGCCTCTTGCTGCAAGCGCTGTTTGGGGACGAAGGCATTCTTCGTCGCACCGCCAGACGTGTCGGTAGGGCGGGCTGTACATTTCGCATTCGAATTCCTGACAACATTCGATCCTGAGTGGTGGAAGTTCTACCAGCTACACGGGTTGAGTGCGGACTGTTTACGATATGCAGCTCTCGCTCTAGCGCTTTGCACATTTCCACTTCGCGCTTGCAACATTTACACGGTTTTTGGCTCACGCCGTTTCCAACATGTCGTTCTGAGCGCCTCGCGTGTTTCTCTTCACATTTGCAGCAGTTGCACGGGGGTCGCACAGTTTGTTCTCAAAATATGGTTCTCGCCTGAGCGCCGCGCACAGTCGTCTTAAATGCTCGTAGATTTTGCGCGGACGGAAGGTATTCTCCTTTTCAAAACGGGGCTCTCGCTTGAGACTCATGCTCAAATCTTGTTAAATATTGTGTCACGGAACTCCAAGCAACAGTTATGCGTATGAAAGGCGGCTGCCTTGGACCGCCCAGTTGTTCAGGTGGGGAGCCTTCCCTTGGTGCGTTTCTTCGTGTCCAGAAATCATGGCGGCACGCACATGGGCAGACGCTGCGCGCGTGCTGCTGCCCTGAGAGTCGCGCTGCTTTTGCGAAGCGCGTGCGGCGTGTGAACCACGCTTTTCTCAGGGTGCCGCCCTCCTCTTTTTCTTTGCGGTCCGTGGCCCGCATGCGCGCGCCGGTGCGCCCGCGACACCACCCCAGGCCTCTGGCAGACTCGTGCCGCCTGTTCTTCTCCGCCTCGCTCTCCCTCTTCCCTTCCCCTACCCCCTACTCCTGCCTCTGCCTCTGCCTCTGCCTCTGCCTCTGCCTCTGCCTCTCCTCCTCCTCATTCTCCTCCTTCCCCTTCCCTTCCCCCTCTCCCTCCCCTTCCCTCTCTCTGCCTCTCCTTCTCCTGTCCTCGACTTCCCCTTCTCGTCCGCGCGGCGAGGACGGCATGGAGCACCTCCGTCGCGGCGAGCACAAGGAGGCCTTCGAGCAGTTCAAGTACGCCGAGGCCGCCTCGGGTTGGTGTGTCGCCCTCGCGCTTGCGCTGGCTCCGCTGCCGTCGTTCGTTCGCCTCTCCCTGCATTGCCCCTCTTCCGCTCCAGGAGGAGGAGGAGGAGAAGAACGAGGAGAAATATGAGAGGAGGACGAGGAGGACTAGGAGGAGGACGTGGAGGAGGACGGTGGAATAGGGAGAGGGACAGGAGGGAGATCGGGAAGGTGGTTGGCACGAGCATGAGGTGAAGACCAGAAGGAGTGGTCGAGGAGGAGATGGCCCGGGGAGAGGAAGAGTCCTCCTCCCCCTCCTCTTCCACCCCTTCGCTTCTCCTTCCTTTTCCTCCTGGGCTCCTTTTTCCCCTCCCTCTCCCCCTTGATTCGCCATCTTCTTCCCCTTCTCCCACCCTCTTTCTCTTCCGCTGCCTGTTGCGCGGCTGCTGCACCTGGCCACGGCTATCCTCCGTGTCCCGAGAAGTATGCACCCGGGACAGGCTTGCGCAGCTCACCCCACGCGCTGTCGCGCGTGTGGCCCGGGTGGGACGCGTCCAGCGTGCGCGCGAGTCTCGAGACACATTTCGTCCCGCCCCTCCCCCCCCCTCTGCCCCTCCCCACCTCCCCCTCCCTCCTCCGTCTCCCCCCCCTCTGCCCCCCGTCCCCCCCCCCCTCCCCCTCCACAATTAAGCGGTATGAATGCCCCCATGAAGCTGCCCAGAAGATCTCCCGCCCTCTCCGCGTATTTTTTCCGAGTCGCGGTTCTCACAACCCGATTTCCGGGTTGTTACTCTTCATGCTTGCTCCTCCTTGTTTTTCAACGCAGTGCTCCCGCTGCAACGTGGGCCTCCTGTCCTGTTGGGATCGGCGCTCTGCTCCCGTCGCTCAGAACCAGCGCTCTCGCCCCCGCGCGGGCCCCGTTTTCTGGAGCCGAGCCTCGCGTCACTGTGGCCCCCCCTTGGTTGGGGTCATGGGCAGCGGGAGTTTCAGGATTGAGGGGGGCGCCGCCCCCCCCCCCTCGAGAAGTTCGACTTCGTTCCCTTGAGGGGCGCGTGGGCTGTGAGCTGCACGCGTTGCTGCGCTGCGAGCCGCTGAGCGGGGAGGCTGTATGTTCTCGTAGGCACGCTAACTGCGATGCACGTAACAGCGATGTATGTTTCGGTATTGTTGGAACGCGTGGCTCGTGCTTTCCTGCAATTCGCTTTGTAGTTTTCGTTCGATACATCCGCATATTGGACTTGTAGGAGAGTGTGGTTCGTGATTTCCTACAGTTCGGTTTCCAAAATCACCGTTACGCAAATCACCCTTAAGCAACATGCCGTTAGCGTGGCCTTGGTGCTCGGCCATGAAGGCAGGACCGCCGCATCGGCGTTGCTCGTCTTCTTATTTCCCTCCCGCCCGCCCTCAGGTAGTGGCTTGCTCGCCCCCCCATGAGGCGTCTGTAGTGGGCCGTGGGGCGTGGCCAAGCAGGTGCAACGTCAAGCGTTTATTTCTATTCTTCTGAAGCATGGATGGTTGGTTTCACGGAAACAGAAACGTAAGTATCGAAAGCGCGTTCGGTCTGCCCATATACCAGCAAAGACATGTCGCGAGAGTTGAATGAACCAGCGTCGTAGTCAGCAGCGGCCTAAACGATGGCGCGTCCTGCGTTCCCCCCCGTGGCCCCTCAATCGTAATATTGGGCGACGGCGATGCGTCTGTCATAGTAGTTGCGCCCGTCGCCGAGGCCGTCGCTGTCGCGTTCCGTAGCCACGTTCGGGCCCAGCGTTGGAACCCGAGGCGGAAAATTCAGATGACGACCGCTTTGTCGTGGCAGATAGTTGCGAGGAGCCTCCGGTGAAAAGGCAAGCTCCAGCCTCGCGCCGACGTTCCGTCTTTGACGGTGGTGTTTTCGACGCGCTCGTTGTTGGACGTTGGCCTGGCGGCGTGAAATGTGAAGACGACGCGAACACCGACGGCGACGCGGAGGATCATCCAGAATTTTGAGTAGTGTTTGCGATTTGCACTGCTAAGTGGAGGCTGGTACCGTACGGTGGGGAGGCCGAGCTCGAGTCCCGATGTAATTTCTCTAGTGCGGGATTGAAAATTCGGGCTGCCAGAGCATATGAGGTTTCATTGTTTACGAGATTGCCCACGTGGAGCCTTCCAAGGCTACGCTCGAAGTCAGGAATTGTCCTTCGAGGCCTGTGGAGACGCATGAACTCTATCATGAGACTCTGGCCAACATTGAACTCTCTGAGTAAGGTGGTATGGTAAGGTAAGAACTCTCCGAGTAAGGTGGTAAGGTAAGGTAAGGTGGTATGGTAAGGTATGGTGAGACTCTGGCCAACATGAACTCTCCAACATTGAGACATGTCCGGTAAGGTATTCTCCGAGTTGGACGGTGGTATGTGTGTGCCGGTGTTGATTTCCGCTCCGCTGTCAGTGGCGTACCGCGTTCTGATTCTGGGTGAAGGTGCAATCAAGATGATCCCAGTGCAGGCTGATCTGAGGGGTATGCGTAATGATGGAAGGGCTGGGTCAGTTCCTCCGCGACATATCATCCAGCGATGGGCCAAGGCGACGTCGTCGCTCTCGGGCGGGACTACCGAGCAGCCTCCGTGAACGCCAGTTGGCCACGACGACGGCGCCGTCGACGCTGCTGTCTTGCCCGCGCGGAGGGATCTGAAGGAGAATCCCACGTCGGGGGGTGATCATTGCCAAGAAGGGCCGCAGGATGGTTGCAGCATTACTGAAAATCAAGGCGGTTTCGTTCTCCAGCCACCTGCGGTCTCATCGCTTCTTCTTCGAGGTTTTGCGAGGCGGCGTCGGGCATTTTCTCGGCTCCGCCGGCTCTCGCGGCGACGCGCCCGACCCGGCCGAGTCTGCCCGCCCTCGTCGCGAAGTGCTTCGCGAAGGGGTTCTGCTCCTCGTTGTCGTTGCGCTGCTTGTCCAAAGGCGCCAGCTCCGCGAGAACTTCCATCGCGTTGTCAGCATTCGCCTGCTTTCTGATGCTAGTGATTGTCTTGGCACCGAGGTGCAGGGCATGCTTGCAGACTTCGCCTGCGCCGACGGCGCGTTCGAGCGCCTCGCCCTACCGGGGTGCTCGCTGGCTAATGGATTCATGGGCAAGCTGGACATGGTGCTTGCTTTTCTCTGGGTTGTCTTATCTGATTTGCGGGCCCGAGGGGTACGTCGTTCGCCAGTTCATGGGCGAGATCAAATCCTCAACTACTGACGTGGGGTCTGAGCTGCACCTGGTCGACTGCGTCGAAATCATACATTCGTGGTTTGAGGCATTGCGCGGGCTGCATCTGGAGTCCGCGGGCTTGCGCGTCGACAGGGGTGCCAGTTTGTTGCCGTCTGCAATCTGCATATGGTTGGAAACGCATCTGCAGTCACATGGTTGAGAGGATTTGTCGTCTCGCGCCGAGGTGGCCACACTGGAGCGCAAAGCTGAAGGGGCCCGTGCGGGTGCTTTCGGGGCAGGTCGTACAGGCAGCATCGCGAAGTTTCTCAAGGCGCGGCGGCAGGGTCGCAGGGTGGATCGGGGGCGATGGGTTTGGCGCCGCCGCGGGTTCACCCCCCCGTCCTGTCCTTTTCCTCCGTTTGTATCCCCTTTTATTTCAGCACCTTCTTGCGATTGGCCGGGGGGCGACCCGTCGGGCGTCGCCCGTGCCCCCGCGGGCCGATCCAGGGTGATGCGCAGCTGTGCATGGCACTGGTTTTTCTGCGTGGTTGTGCGTTGGGTTGGCCGCGGGTAGCGTTCGTTAGGCGGGGAGGGGGGCTTCCTCGGTCAGTGAAGGGTTGCGCCTCGGTGTTTCGTTGTTCCCGTGGGGCCGTTGGCGCGCGGGGGCCTTCGCCCGATCGCCGCCGCCAGGGCTGGGCTCCAGAGCTCCGCACATGGCTGCATAATTGCGATGCATCGCTCGCGAAGTGGAAGTTCGGGACGTTGGACGCAGTGGCAGCTCAGCTTTTGCCGTTGAAGAGCCCTTGTGATAGCCGTGTTCGAACGATGCAGGGGCGCCGGGTGGGCGGCGTCTTTTCCCGAAGCGTACCGTGGCGTGGAGTTGTGGTCCTTCTTAGCTGTGTCATGTTATTTCATTGTGCACCCGGTAGAGCGCGCTCGTCGACGCGGGCTGGGCCGCGCGCGCCGTGGCGCAGAGAGGAAAGTTGGCGAGCGCCCGCGGCGCCCATTGGTTGGCAGGCGCCCGGGGGGGCGTCGTCGTTTACATCGCGGCGGCGCGCGACGAATTTCGCCGCGTGCGTCGGCGGACAGGGCTGGGTACTTGAGGGCATCAGCACCATGGTGTTCCTCGTGGCCCACGTGCTCCAGCATGCGATCGACGAGTTTCAAAAGTGGAGGCGCCTCGAGCTGGCACCGTGGCGCTTCGCCGCCGCCGATGGCGCCGAAGTGGCGCGAGAGGTCGTTCGGCAGATCGGCTTGCGGCCCCTGGGGCAGCGCGACCCCGTCGCTAGTTCAGTTTATTCGAAGTTCAGCGCAGACGTCGCCGCCCTGGCGGGCGGGCGGGCCGTGCTCGGCGGATTGGGCCGTGGAGGTGGCGTGCTTCGCGCGGGCAGGCGATTCGTTCCAAGCGTCGGGCGTCGGCGGCTTGGCCCGCGCGCGCCAAGTCTACGATCGGGCCCGAAGAGAACCCTGCCGGGGTCAAGACGTTCAACCCAAATCGAGGCGAGCGCGGCGAGCGGACAGTGTAGCGCGAGTGGAATAATTACGAGCGCATCTCGCAGGTGCCCATTGCCCGTGGTCGGTCCGGGAGGGGCGCCAGGGCTGGTCGGGGTGCGTTTTGCAAGAGGGTGTACAGGATGGATGATCTTGTTGCTAAGGATCGGGCGAGCTATTTTGAGGTCTCCGTTTTGCACGTGGCCTGCGCCCTTTCCGTCGATCTTCCTGTCTTCCATATCTCTTGTTTGTTCCGGGCCAGTGTTCCTGCTGGTCTACGTAGGTGCTTTGCGCGGCGCGTGAGTGCGCGCCGCGATGGGGCCGCCCCGCGCACCTCGCGCCCTCTTGCGCATCCAGGGCGGCCCATGTCGCCTGCCAGGCTAGTGCCGCCTCGAGTCAGCGGCGTCCGCGCCCTGAGATATGAGCGCGCACTTGCGGTCTTCGATGTAAATGGCATGTATGGCGCGCCCGTTGACCAGCGCGGCGTCGGGGAAGACGGGGCGCCCGCCACTGCTGAAGTAACCAGTTTTTGTTCAAAGTATTTTGCAAAATGACGTCCAAGGGTCACCCCCATCTTGTCCCGACAGTGGAGGGCGAGGATGCTGTTGAGTTCAAGTCGTCAATTTCTTCGATTGTGCAGACGCTGGGCATCTGGCGCGATGAGCGGGGTGGCAGCGGCGACGTCGTGGGCTTTGCTGACGCAGACCCTGCGTGGTGGTTGTCCGCGGATGTCGCGCCGGTGCACGCCTTGCACAGATCCCTCAGGCTATGGCAGACAGCGATGGGTCAGTGAGGATCGCCACATTGTCGTTTCAGATCCAGTGGGTCGGAAAGGTGCAATCCCGCTTTACGATGAGGCGCAAGCGGTTCTTCTCTGTGATGATCTTTCTTGACGGGTCCGGGGGTCTGCGAGCCGCCTGGCCAGGCGCGCGTCTGGCGACGCAGCCCGGCTTTCTGACGGCAGGCGTCAGATTAGGTTCGTGCCGCTGCATTTAGGTTCGCATTTTGCGACCCAGTTCCATCGGATCAGCCCTTGTTGTTTTGCCAGCTGTTGCTGCTGGACATGGTTTTGGAGCCTGGCCGCGGGCGCTATCACTGCGTCTCGCAGTCCAATGCACTGGGCGGCTTCGCGCGTTGACCGCTCTTGCCAGCGCCCCCATCAGGAGGGGCAGATGCTTTAGTTTTGCACGGCTTTGACATGGTCGTGGCTGCGACCCCCCCCAGGGCAGTCTCTAAAGTCGAGGCATTGACGGCGTGGTGTTCATTTGGACCCGGACGGTTGTGCCTTGCTTTTGCCTGGCGGCCATGCTGGGCCTCCTCTGTTGGCGCCGCCGCCCGCGCCGCCTGGTGGCCCTGGCCCGCTTGGAGGGCGCGCCGCGGCGCCGTGGCCCCCGCCGCTGTCGCCCCGAGGTCCCCCGCTTGATGGCGACGATGACCAGGCGGGCCCTGTTGTCGTTGCGGCTGGGGCGGGCGATCCAGCGCTGCCGCGCAGGGCGGCGCGTGCGAAGGACTTGGGGCCAGCCGTCGGAGGCTCTGGTCAAATATGTTTGAAACAGTGTCGGCCCCCGCTCGGCAGGCCGCAGTCCAACTCGTTGTTCCAATGCCCGAGGGGCTGCTTGTGGCGCTTTCGGCCAGGTCGAGGTGCCGGCTTTCCTGCGCTGCTGGAGGGCCATTCCTTGTGCTCCAGGCGTCGATCATGTTTGAGCCCGCCGCCTGAGGACGCGGCTGCGCGGGTCGCCTCGAATGGTGTCGAATTCGCGTGGCTGCGTGGTTTAGTCGTCGCATTGCCGCCGGGGGGCCGTGCGCCGCCATGGGCGCGGGCGCGCCCAATCTCGCGAGTGGAGGTCCGAGGGGCGCCAAGGGCGACGGCGAGGGGGGGGGCTGCGAGCGACTTGCGGTGCTGGCTGGCCCGACTCACCAGCGGGGGGGCGGCCTGCATCGGGGCCGCGTGGCGCGCGGCATGGGCAGTCGCGCCGGTCCGACGAGAGGCTCAGGCAGCGGCGGTGGCCGCGCTGGTGCGAGAAGGGGCTCCCGGGCTGTTCCTGCGAGGCCCGAGAGGCCGTGGTCATGTCAGCGCGGCAGCGCCCGCGCTGAGGGCAAGGCTGGCCTTCCCGACGGCAGGGGGGGCGCGGCCGCGGTCGTTGGATCGCTCGCCAGCGCCTTTGCCTGCTCTCCGCGTGGGCCCATCGCGCGACGGTGGCCGCGATCGTCGCCGCGGGCGTTGTGAATGCAAGTGTCTCATGGGCGAGGTGGCCGAGGCGCGGGGTTGACAGTGCCGTGCCATCGGTGGGCCCTGGGAAATTTTCTTCGTCGCCGCGGTCGCCGTCGCAGTCGCGCTCCTGTTCCCAGTCGTTGGAGCGGGGCCATTCAGCCGAGATGGGGGCGATCTCGGCGGGCAGCCCCGGCGGGTCCGATGGCGACGGCGACGGCGCGCAGCCTCGGCTCTATCTGCGCGGGGTGCCAGCTGCCGTCGTTGCCGGGTCAGGAGAGGTGTCGTTCCTGCCAGTGCCACCGCGAGCACGGTTTGGGCGGGCGCGCCCTCTGCCGCCAGCTGATGGGGTCTGGCGCCCAGGAACTCGGTCGACAATGTGAAGGGCAATGCGGAGGGCCTGTGCAGGGACCTCGTGCTGCTCGTCAGCAGTGCCAGCCGGCGCGCGTCGGGCAAGCGCGGGGGGGCGGGGCTCTCCGAGGTCGTCGACTTCGCGCGGGAGTTCACCGAGGAGGTGGTCACTCGCACCAAGCGTGGCACGTTGCTCCAGGCGCGGGGACAGAGCGTCGCGTTCCAGCAGATGGTCGACACCGCCCCCCAGTAGATGTAAGCTGAGCGGATGGGGGGTGGGCGATGGCGCGGGGGCGAGGGGGGTGATGATGGGGGGGGGGGGGGCGACCATGGCAAGATGGAAGAGGCGGTGGGCCACGAGGGGCGGTGGAGGATGCGGCGGAGGAGGGGGGGGAGGAGGAGGGGGGGGAGGACAAGTTAGGTGCGCTCGCGTCAATATCTGACATCCTACCCCACCCTCCCATCCCTTCACATGGCGCTGATTTTCTCTATCCGCGGACGCGTGTCGTAGCGGACCTGTGGCGCCGCGCGCGTGTGCGTAGTGGGTGGTGGTGCGCGTGCGTGCGTGCGTGTGTGCGTGGTTGTGGTTGTTGTGGTGGTGGTGGTGTGTATGTGTGTGTATGCGTGTGTGCGCGTGTGCTGTGGTGTGACGTGGTGTGGCGTCTTGGTGGGTTGGTGGTGGGCCAGGTGCGTACGTGCGTGATGGCGGTGGTGGTGGTGGTGGTGTGTGTGTGTGTGTGTGTGTGTGTGTGTGTGTGTGTGTGTGTGTGTGTGTGTGTGTGTGTGTGTGTGTGTGTGTGTGTGTGTGTGTTGTGTGTGTGTGTGTGTGTGTGTGTGTGTGTGTGTGCGTGCGTGCGTGCGTGCGTGCGTGCGTGCGTGCGTGCGTGTGTGTCTGTGTGTGCGCGCGTGTGATGTGGTGTGACGCGGTGCAGCGTGGTGGTGGTGGGTGGGGTAGTGCGGTGGTGGTGGCGGTGCGCGGTGGTGGTGCGCGTGCGTGCGTGCGTGCGCTGGTGGGTGGAAGTGGCGGTGGGTGTGCGTGCGGCGGGGCGGGGCGTGGTGCGGCGCGGTGGTGGCGGGCGGATGGGCGCGCGAGAAAGAGGCCCGCGCTGGGGCGAGAACGCCATCCTGAACGACAGAGGCAAAACACCGATCCGAAAATGAGGCCCACGCTGCAGCGGGAGCACGATTCGGAACGATTCGGGAGCAGAAATGAGGCCGGCGCCTCAGCGAGGGCAGCATATGGAAAAAAACGCAGGCGAAAACCCAATTCCGGGGAATCGTGTGTGTGTGTGTGTGTGTGTGTGTGTGTGTGTGTATATGTAAAAACAGTACGCGGGGGGGGGGGCGAATACGCAAAAGACGTCATCAGGGGAAGAGGGAAAGTAGTATTCATATAGGGTAATTGTGGATGGGAGAGGTCTGCTGGCCCCGCCGCCGCAGTCGCCTCCCACGGGCCCTCTCGCCCCGTCTTCTTGTCGTCTTCCGTCCTCCGTTCGCGTCGGCCCCTCCGACTCCGCCAGTCGATCGCCCGTTCGTTCGCGCCCCCGAAGATTGGCTAGGGCGGCCGCCTCGTGGTCGTCGAGAAGCTGCGCTTGCGGGTGTGAAGCCGCGAGGGGGCCGGGTGCCTCGGCGTCGACGCGGCGATCGCGGCAGCGAGGGTGGCCGCGGGGGGGCTCGAGAAGATCGCGAGCGACGTCCCGAGGTTGACTCCCCCGTGGGGCTCCGCGACCAAGCGGGGGCCCATATCCGCTGACGTGGGCGCCCGCGGCAAGAAGGTGGCCCCCTCGAGAACTGCGACCACGCGCCGCAGAATGAGCGTGCGCGGGGGAAGGAGGCCGCCCAGAAGCTGCGGAGACAGGCCAGGGGCATCAAGGACAAGGCTGCGAACGAGATGATCGAGAATGGCATCCCTGAGTCCATTGCGAAGGCTGTTTCCAGGATAGTTGTCGATGACGGTTCTTCGTCGTGCTCCTCGATTGGCGATGCGGGTGAGCGCGGCGCTTCGCTCAACTCGGGGGCCCTGGCAACCGCTGGCTTCGGCGACAGCGAGAAGCCGGGCGAGCCCAAGCGCGCGGCGCAGTTGGTTGTCCGAGCAGCTGGAGGCCCTCAGAGTCAGGTGTTACCAACATCGACTACATCAAGAAGATGAAGAGCACGGCCAGATACGGCCCCATGAAAACCGAGTTCACGTTGAAGCGCGCCGCTGACTCGGACAAGACCAGCGAGCATATGACTTTGCTAGCGTTCTTCCAGAAGGCTTTCTCCGTGGCTTCTCCGTGGCTTTCCCTCCCGCGGCGTGTCCTCGGGCTGGCGGTGCGCGCTGCGTCGCAGTCTCGCGCGGCGTCGCGGTCGCGGCCGCCCTTTCCGCGCCGGGCGCCCAGGCCCGCGGCGGGAACGATGCGAGGGTTTTCCCGGCGTCGACGGAGGCCCTCGGCATCGCGGCGAAGGCGCCGAAGTTAATTTCGAATGCCGGCCAGTCCTTGTGCCACTCCTTCGGCGCGTAGCTGGTTGGGTTCGGCGTGGCCGAAAGGGGTGCCTCCACGAAGGACTTCGCCGTCTATGAGGGTGCCGATGAGACTCCCGAAGTGTGGCTGCGCTACGTCGCGCGGCCCATCATCGACTGTGAGAACGACCCGTCCGCGCCTGAGGCCGTCTGCGCAGCTGTGGCTGGCCTGATGGAGCGATCTGTTTCGTGCCCCGCGAAGACCGCGGAGCCGCTGCATGCCCCCTTGCGCGAGTGGCGCGAGAAGCTCGCGGCGGCCCGCGGCGCCGCCGGCGCCAGCGATGGCGAGAGGCGCCATGTGAACATTGACAAGCGCAGCTGCAGTTCGGCGCGGTCGCCGCGCGATCGCCGGTCGGCAGGGCCCGGCGCGCCCCTCCCCGTTTGCCCCAGGGCGATGGGAGAGGTGGAGGGGTCTGGGAGGGGGGGGAGGGGTCTGGGAGGGGGGGGGGGGGGGGGGGGAGGTGCCGGGGGGAAATGGAGACGGCGGCGCATCGGCTCAAGTGAGAGGGATTGGAGAGTCAGGGTTGCCATGGGGAGGTGGCGGGGGTCGCAGGTTCCCCCGCTTTTCTTCTTCTTCTTCTGCTTCTTCGTGGCTCCCTTCGTCTGACGGGAGGCGGGCGGAGCCTGACGGACGCTAACAGGTCGAGCCGTGGCGAGGCGTCCTGGCTCGCCTGTAGCCCTACCAGACAAGGTTCTAAGGACCTCTTGTGGTTCCCACGAGATGGTTTTCGAACATTTCTGGTTTGGGCCGTCTTCTTTTATCACATCAGGACATTGTTTGTGTTCTGAGAACATTTTTTGGGTTCTAGGAACATGTCGTGGTAGGACTATTAGGAATGCCGGGGCTGTCGGTCCCTGCTCAGAACAGGGGGCTGCCCCGCTGACGGAAGGTTGGCGGAATCTGGCGGCGCGCAGCCTTCCAAGATATACATGTTGCTGAGAGGCTCCAGGGTTTTTGGGGTGGGCCACATGGTCTAGTATAGAACTGTTGTAGCGATTACGAAACATCGCTAGCCTTCATGCTCGTGTTCGCAGTAGCAACGCAGCACTACATGAGCCATCGCAGACCATGGCAGCAATTAGCCACACAACATCCTCAACAACGCGATGCCGTGATACAGCAACGTGCACATCAAGCGCGCAATGCTTAACAAACGCACGCGATCAGGATACAGAGGCATCAGACCACAGATACTAAAGTGACTCGACAGGATATAACAGTCGTCGTCATTCTCCCTTTTCCTCTTTCTCCCTATGTGTAGCCAATTTGTGGCTCAAACGCCCAATCTGGCACGAGGAACAAAAATCACGCCGCGGGAGGGACCAGCGAGCAGGCATGGGCAAGTTCATCAAGGCGGGCCGCGTTGTTGTTCTCCTGCAGGGCCGCTACACGGGCAAGAAGGCCATCGTTGTGAAGGCGTTTGATGACGGGTCCAAGGCGCGCCCCTTCGGTCACTGCCTCGTCGCGGGCGTGGACAAAGCCCCCCTGAAGGTTACGAAGACCATGGGCAAGAAGAAGATTGCCAAGCGGACTCGCGTGAAGCCTTTCGTGAAGTACGTGAACTACAACCACATCATGCCCACTCGCTACCAGGTGCCGGCGGAGGTCGGTGTGCAGTCTTGGGTGACGGACCAGCAGATGGACAACAGCGACGGCCGCGTTGAGGCGAAGAAGTCTATCCAGTTGCCGGCGGCAGCTCCCGCCACTATGCTTGTGCAGCAGTGCAGTAGGAAGGATACGGAGTGTAGGAACAACGCAATTCCGACGCTTGTTCTGAACAAGGAAGGGCGTGACCTCGACCTCGTCTTCGTCCTCGCGGTATGAAGGAATATGAGGAGGAGGAGGAAGATGAGGAGGAGGAGGAAGATGAGGAGGAGGAGGAGGAGGAGGAGGAGGAGGAGGAGGAGGAGGAGGAGAACATAGAAACTATGATGACGATGGGAAGGAAGACTCAGTGGCCCCTTTTTGGGGGGCCTCCTGAATGCGTCCTGTAAGCTTGTGGGGGGCCCGCTGAGGGCCTCCTGGGGCCTCTCAGGGGCTTCTTAGGGCCTCCTGGGCCGTCTCAGGGAGCTCTGGGCTCCGTTGGCGTTCTCGGAGGCCGTCTTGGAGGCCTGTTCTGGCCGTCGTGGTGGCTTGGAGCGCTTCAGGGCCGCCTTGGGGCCCGCTTAGGGGGCCTCTTGGGCGATCTTGGGGTCCTCTTGCGCCGATCTGGGGCCCCCTTGGGTGCCTCGCGGGCTGTCCTGGAACTATCTTGGATGCGTTCTGGGCAGCCTTGGGCGATCGGGGGACCAAGCAGACTGGAACCTCAAAATCCCACAACCCAATGGACATCAGTGATGTTTGCCTCCTCGGGCTCTCCTGCAGGGCATCTTACAGCACTCTTGGATGCCTCCTGGGGCCTGTTGGGGCTTCTTGGGCCATTTTTGGTGGCTGTTGGCCGTCTGACGTCTTCGGATGCCATCTTCAGGGCCTCTCTGGGCCGTCTTGGTGCACTGGGAGCGCTCGGGCAGAACTTCAAAATCCCACAAACACAATGAAATTTGTTGATTTTTGCATCCTCGGGCTCTCCTAGGGGGCCCCTGAAAGCACTCTTGGATGTCTCCACCTCTTGGGGCTTCTGGGACCATCTTTAGTGGCTCTTGGCCCGTCTGACGCCTTCGGAGGCCGTCTTGAGGGCCTCTCTGGGCCGTCTTTGTGCGCTCTTGGAGCGCTTTGGGGCCGTCTTGGGCCCCTCTTGGGCGATGTTGAGGCGCTTTTGTGCCGATTTGGGGTCCTCTTGGGAGCCTCGCGGGCCGTTTTGGAGCTATCTTGGATGCATTTCGGGCAGTCTTGGGCGATCGGAGGACCAAACAGGTGAGAACCTCAACGTCTTTCAAATACCAAATTCGAATCTATGATGTTTGCCTCAGTCTCTCCTGGAGAGCCTCTTGGAGCCCTCTTGGGCCGTCTTGGGAGCCTCTTGGGCTGTTTTGATGCCGTCTTGAGAGTCTCTCCGGCCGCCTTGGGCCATCTTGAGCCATTTTGGTGTCGTCTTGGCTGTCTCGGACGTCGTCTTGGAGGCCATCTTGGCCGTCTGGAGGCCGAAAAGAGCGCCGGGGAGCGATTTCAGGAGGGGCGGCCAACGCGTGCGCGTGTAAAGCGGGGAGGGGATCGGCCCTAGAAAACACAGGGACCACAGGAGCATTCTAACACGCCGATTCCGTGCAGGCACGGTGGCGGATCAAGAGTGCATTCCAGGAGAAGTTCGCGAACCCCCCGGCGGACAAGGCGGGCAAGCCCTCCAAGGACGTCCTGTACCTTCGGAAGAAGCTTCGCTTCTGAGGAGGGCCCGGCGATATGTGGTCGTCATGCCTGCGCAGCAGCAAAAGCATCCCCTCTTTTCTGTCTTCTCGGGAACCGACGTCCTTGGAAACCAGCGGGCGGTGGATGTGGATATATTTTGGTCCCTGGGGGCCAAACCATATCCATATCCACCGCCTGTGGAAGCCTGCGAACATCGATCCTCCAGGCGGTGGTTATGCATGAGTCCCCGCATCGAATCGTCGGAGGACTGCAACTATACGCGATGTACATCATACGCCGATCATAACCAGGCCCAAGATGGGAGGGTTTACAGTCGGGGCCCTGAAGAAGGAACCCTTTTCGTTAGGGAGGGGCTCTGTGTTCCTTAATTGTTCCACAATGTGCCTCACGTTTCCCTGAGGTTTTCGATGGGAAGTCGAAGTTCAACTTATGGACAAAAGGGGCCTCGTTCCTTATTTAGGGTTCCTTAGGTCAACGCCCCGACTGTATGTCTTCTGGCCAAGGCAGGCATGACGGGCCTGGCCGAAATCGGCGTACGCAGTAAGCCCGAATTTGCGGACTTCGGAAACAACATGCCTGCGCTACTTCCGGTCCATTCTTCCATCATCTGCGTCTTCCTGGCGCTTTCCCCGATATATTGACGCCTCCAGCGCTGGGAGGCGCCAGGAAAACCAGCTACGTGAGCTGATTCGCTACCCTCCCTTTGCGATCCCCGTTCGTCCGACCCGATGGATGATCCTTGAGACGTGTTTTAGCCCAGTGTATGTGTGTGTGTGTGTGTGTGTGTGTGTTACCCGTTCAGCTCCACCGACAGCATGCAGTCTGCGTCGGCCCTCATTCGGCCGCCTGCCTCGTATTGAAGAGCTTCGGTTGACTGGCATACGTCGGCCCTAGCACTTGTTCTAAGGATGAATCGAGCCGACTACCTCGTACTCGTTGTCCTCCTCTGCGTCTTTCTGCAGCTGCCCACGCCCAGGCCGTTCTGCTCGGCACCGCGGAGCCGGACTGCTCGGCGCTGCTCGCGGTTACATGCAACAACCTCGGCTGCTACTACAAGAAGGCCCTCCCGTGCCGCCCTCCTCGTTGCTGTCGCCATCGCAGAAGGCACCTCTACCAGGGGAGCGAAGAACGACATGAACATAGAAACTCGGAGGTCCGCGCGGTTTTCTCGGATCGGCGCTGGACCCCCCTTCCTTTGCGCGCGGAGCGCGCCAGGGGCGGCGCGGGAGGCGCCGCCAGGGGGGTCCAGCGTGGATCCGAGAAATCCGCGCGGGCCTCCGAGTTTTCATGTTTATGTCATTCTTCGTTCCCCTATCTACACCCCCACCCTCTCGTCCTGAAAATGTCGCGACCGTCTGTCTTTGGTAGTTTTCGGTTTCCGGGGGCCCTCACGGGGCCCCGAGACCGTCAGACAACGATACATGATGAAGAACCGCTCCCAGGGAAGGGGTCCAGACCTTCGCGGGCCCACGTGACAAATTCACGACGCGCCTGAGTTCTGTGCCTGGCCAGGGCTATCCAGGGCCGTGGTGGTGGCGTGTAGATGCCTTCTGCTGATCGCATCTCTTGCGAATCCCGAGCCTGCAAAACTGCAAGCCGCCCCTGGAGAGGGTTCACGCGCTTCCTGCCGAGAGGGGTCTTCTCGTCGTCATCGCCTTCGCTGTGATGCCCGTGCTTGTACGAGGGTGAACCGCCTCCAGAGCGGGCTCGCCGGGAACGCTTGCTACTGAGAGGGGTTTCCTCGGGATGTCGGGGCGGTTCTCCCTGGCACCAGGATGCCCCTGTGATTGTGAAATTCGAGAGACTCTGTGGAGTGATCATGGGCACCCCGTAAGCCCCGCTCGTAGGGTGATCGTAGGCGGAGGCCCGGGCCGCCTGGTCGGAGTTCGGTTGGGCGCCAGCGCGTTCTCGCACGGGTGGGCGCCGCACGTGGTCAGAGCGAGGCCGGAAGTTACCGCCAAGGTTGACTAGAAGGTCGACCCTGCCACGTCACGGGTACCCTTGTGTCCTGCGTTTCGCCACCCACGCCTTCTGCATTCCCATGGCAGCGTGGCCCTCGGAAGGGTCTCGTGTCCCTCCGCGTGCCCCCTCGAATCAGCCTCGACTGTAGGTACAAGCCTGACCGGGCGGCCTGAAAGCGGTACGTTCTGGCTCCTCCTCTTCCTCCTCTTTCGTCGTTTCAAGAGAACCACGATGTCATGGCGCCAACATCGCAGAGCGGATTTCGTTCGGAAAACGATGGGATGGGCCGGGAGTGTCCTGGAGAAGTTCGTTCCGGATTTCGAGGTGAATTTCGTGCAGTTTTTTTTGCCAGGAAAGAAGACTAACACACACACATCCACGCGAAATTCACTTCGTTTTTCGCTCGCCGTTTTGGGGTCTTGCGTCGACAGAAGTCCACGCACAAATCCGCTGCAGCACGTCTGCAAGGTCGGTGCAGTGAACGATGGAAGGTTACTATTTTGCTGTTGCCCCTCTGTGTTTTGGGCCTCGGCTCTTCGCTCGGCCGTGGTCCCTCCGCCGTGTGTCTTCCCGCCTGCTCGTCTTTGTGGCCCTTGCTCGGTCCCAGCTCGCCTCTGCGCCGAGGGCTCGAGAGTGTACAGTGCCGTTTTTAATACATGCTCCGCGTGCGGATCATGTATTAAAAATGCAGGGTTTAGTATTCAAAACATCGATGTGTTCATGCATAGATTTATTCACACATTAGTCATGTATTAAGATTCATATAGTAAAAACAAATCCCATGTATTGAAAACTGCCCTGTAGGGCAAATCAGTATGCCGAAGCCTGCACGGCGGCGATCCTCGGCGTTCTCTGCAGCGGCCGCCGCGGCGCTTGGCATCTGCCCTGCGTGAGGGCGTGGTCGGAGGCCTCAGCGATTCGCTCGGGGACGCAATACTGTGATACTGGCCTTACGTCGGGCGCGTCCCTCTACAGGAGGAATATCCCAAAACAGTCAAAAAATAGTGTGGGGACGACTTTTTGACTATTTTTTGACTGTTTCCGAATATTTTTTGGAGTAGTTTTGAATTTCCGTCCCAAACCCGCTTGTAGGGGGACATGCACGACCTAGTACTAGCCGCAAGGCAGGATGGTGTTAGCCGCATCGGCGTAAACTTTCGGAGGTCCGCGCGTCGGCGCTGGACTTCCGAAAGTGCATGCTCATGGCATGCTTTCTCCTTCTGGAGGAGGGAGGAACAAGAGGGAGGAAGAGGAGGGAGGAAGGGGGAGGAAGAGGGAGGAACAAGAGGGAGGAAGAGGAGGGAGGAAGGGGGAGGAAGAGAGAGAGGAACAAGAGGGAGGAAGAGGATCGGAGGGAGGAAGGGGGAGGAAGAGTGAGGAGCAAGAGGGAGGAAGAGGGAGGGAGGACGGGCAGGGAGGACGAGGTGGAGCCCGCTCGCCCGGCCAAGGTGGGTAAATTTCACGGGGCCCTCAGCTACCTCCGCCGGGCACTGAAGATGGAGGCGGGCACTCGCTGGCCCCCGCGCGCTCCGCCGTCAGACGGGGCTGGGGGGCGGAGGAGCGGGGAAAGGGAGCAGGAGGAGGAGGAGCAGGAGGGGGATGAGGAGGGACTCAGGTGGAGCAAAGGGGTCTGACGGATGATGATGATGATGATGATGATGCTGATGATGATGATGATGATGATGATGATGATGATGCTGCTGATGATGATGATTATGCTGACGATGATGACCATGATGCTGATAATGATTGCGATGCTGATGATGATGCTGATGCTGCTGATGCTGCTGATGATGCTGATGCTGATGCTGATGCTGACGATGATGATGATGATGATGACGATGATGATGATGCTGATGATGATGATGATGATGATGATGATGATGTTGATGATTATGACGATGTCGATGCTGACGATTACCATATAATGCTGATGCTGATGCTGCTGCTGAAGATGATGCTGATGATGATGTGTGTGGTGATTATGATGAAGATTATGATGATGATGATGATGATGATGATGATGATGATGATGATGATGATGAGGATGATGATGATGATGATGATGATGATGATGATTATGGTGGTAGAGTGGTAATGATGATAATGGCGGTGGTGGTGGTCAGGATGATGATAACGAGGATGCTGATGATGATGCCCAGATGATGATGCTGATCATGATGATAATAATGATGACGGTGGTGGTGGTGATGATGCTGATGATGGTAATGATGCTGATGATGATGGTGGTGGTGGGAATGATGATGATCCTGATACTGATAGCGATGGTGCTTGTCATGATGATGATAACGAGGATGGTGATGCTGATGATGCTGACGATGATGCTGATGATGATAGTGATAATGATGGTGGTGATGAGGATGCTGATGATGATAGTGTGAAGAGGATGATGCTGATGATGAGGCCGATGATCGTGATGCTGATGACGATGATGAGGACGCTGAGGACGATGCTGCTGCTGATAATGGTGAGGATGATGACGATCTGATGATGCTGATGATGATGACGATTGTGGTGATAATGATGATGACGATTACGACGGCGCTGCTGCTGCTGCTGCTGCTGATGATGATGATGATGATGATGATGATGATGATGATGGTGGCGATGCTGATGATGATGATGATGATGATGATGCTGACTACGAAGAATACGAAACCATATGATTTCGACGATAGTGCTGATGCTGATTAGTTTGACGACGATGCTGGCGATGGTGGAGATGATGTTGATGAGGATGAGGATGTCGGTGACGATTGCGATTGTGATGATGCTTCATGGTGGAAGTTGTCGTGCGGCAAGGCAGCAAGAACGGACAGCCACTTCATAGTGCGCGAACGATGATGGTGATGATGGTGTTGGTGATGACGATGCTGATGTTGATGATGGCGATTATGCTGATAATGACGACCACGACGAGGAATCTGACCATGACGACACGGAGTATTACGATGATGTTGCTGATGATGATGGTGTTGATGACGATGCTGGTGATGAGGACGATGATGATGCTGATGATGATGCTGATGCTGCTGATGATGGGGTTGACGACGATGACGACGACGAAGGTAATGCTGATAATGATGATGCCGAGGAGGTGGAGGAGGAGAAGGAGGAGGAGGAGGAGGCGGAGGCGGAGGAGGAGGATGCGAAATAGCGTGATGATCATGCTGATGATGCTGACAATGCGGATGCTGTTGATGATGATGATGACGATGATGATGATGATGATGATGATGCTGATGATGATGATGATGATGACGACGGTGATGCTGATGATGATGATGATGATGATGATGATGATGATGATGATGGTGATGATCCAGCTGCCTGCGGCAAGTCCCGCCACCGTGTCAGCCCAGCATTCTGGGTTGCGACTTCTCGAGAGGACACGGGAGGTCGTCTAGTGTGATTCCTCGTATTTCTAAGCTTGGGATGGCCGTAATTTGTGTGTGTGTGTGTTGCTGATTCTGGGGTTGATGGTTGTGATGGCGATACTAATGATGTTGATAATGGTGATGCAGATGATGATGGTGATGATGATGCAGAAGAAGATGCTGATGATGATTATTGTTATGCTGTAACTGATGGCTATGATGCTGAAGACGATTACGGCGACGACGCTGTCAATGACAGTGATGCGGGTGATGATGACGCTGTTGCTGTCGATATCGGTGTTGCTACAGCTGTTGTTGCTGCGGCCGTGGAGGATATTGCTGATGCTGACGATGATGCTGATGATCATGATGATGCTGATGATGATGCTGTTGATGCTGATGATGATGATGCTGATGATGATAATGATGGCTAATCTGATGCTGACGACGTTGATGGTGATGCTGATGATGCTGATGATGGTGATGATGATGTTGACGACGATGGTGATGTTGACGATGATAGTGACGATGCTGATGCTGATTCTGATGATGGTGCTGCTGATGATGATGATTATGATGCTGACGACGACGATGATGATGATGTTGATGATGCTGATGCTGATGATGCTGATGATGATTGTGATCATGATGACGCTGCGGCTGCTGCTGCTGATGATGATGATTCGGAGGATGATTGTGATGATGATGCGGAGGATGATGCTGCTGCTGCTACTGATGATGATGATACTGATGCTGCTGCTGATTCTGATGGTGATTGTGCTAATTCGGATGCTGATGCAGATGATGACGTTTACGACGATACTGATGATGCTGATGATGCCGATGATGATGATAATGATGATGATGATATTGCATATGATTATGATGATGGTGCTGGTGATCATGATGACGATGCTGCTGATGGTGATGATGGCGATGCTGATGATGATGCTGATGATCATGATGGTGCTGATGATGCTGATGATGATGCTGGTGATGCTTGCGATGATGATGGCGATGCCGAGGATGATGCTGCTGATCATGCTGTTGTTGATGTTGCTGGTGATGATGGTGATGCTGCTGCTGATGCTGATGCTGATGCTCATGATGCTGATGCGGATTATGACGGTGCCGGTGATGATGATTGTGCTGGTGATGATGATGCTGCTGCTGCTGATGATGATGATGATGACGACGACGGCGGCGGGGAGGAGGAGGATGAGGAGGAGGAGGATGGTGATGCTGAGGATGATGCTGCTGATGCTGATGATTGTGATGATGCTGATGATGATGATGATGCTGATGCTGATGCTGATGCTGATGCTGATGATGATGCTGATGATGATGATGATGATGCTGATGATGCCGATGATGATGATATTCTGATGATGATGATCATGAGGATGATGATGCTGATGATGCTGATGATGATGATGATGATGATGATGATGATGATGATGATGAGGATTATCATGATACTGATGGAGCTCGTTTGGGTCATTTTGGGGCTGTCTTGGCTTCCTGTGAGGCAGTCCTGGTGGGGGTCCCTTTGGCACCTCTTGAATCGTCTTGGGGTCCCCTTGCGCCAGCTTGGGGCTCTCTTTGGCCGTTGTGATGCCCTCTTGGCCGTACGGTGGGTTTCTGGTGGCCGTTGTGGGGCCGTCTTGGGCAGTTTGACGGCATTCTAAGGCCGTCTCGGGTCCAACGGGAGTCCTTCTTGAGCCGTCTTGGGGCCGTCTTGAATGACCCCGGGGCCATCGTGGAGTCCTCTTGGGCCGTCTTGAGCTGACGGCAGCCCCGAATAGGCGAGAATGCGAACATCATTCAAACACCCAATGGGCATCAAGGAGCTTGGCTCCGTCGAGCCCTGTCGACGGTCCTCGTGTGGCCCTTGTGGGCCCTCTTGGAGGAATCTTGGGCCGTCTTGAATCAACATTTGGCCGCCTTGGGGCCATCTTGGGTCATCTTCCAGGCATCTTGTGCCATTTTGGTGTCCTTGGTTGCCTGCGCGGGCCGTCTTGGAAGTTCGGGGCGCATATCCATCGCTTTGAGGAAAGGATCTTGACTTGGGAGGCCCTGGATTGCTTGCGAGCAGCGCCTGGGAGTGTGGGAGGTGCACGATCCTCGAGCGGGTGCGCGTGGGATGAGGGGTCCAGGAGTTAGCAGCCGTGCGGGAAGTGCACACTCCTCGAGAGGGCGCGCATGGAATGAGGGCTCGGGCAGTAGCTGCCCTGCTGGAAGTGCACCATCCTCGCGCGGGCGCGCGTGGAATGGGGGCTTAGGCATTAGCCCTGCTGGAAGTGCACCATCCTCGAGCGGGCGCTCGGGAAGAGGGAGGTGGCCTCGGAAAGGAGGGGCGATGCATGCAACATTCCGCGAGTAGAAGGGGGGAGGCGGTCCCATCTTAGAAGGCAACAAACCTCACCAGGCAGACCTTGACATTCTTCCACGCCTCAACGTGCCAGGGGGCACGGTGGCGGATTTCGTATGATGACGTTGGTTGTGATCGCGGAAGCGATTGTGATGTTGATGTTGATGACGCTGCTGCTGACGAGGAGGAGGAGGAGGAGGAGGAGGGGGAGAGGTAGGAGGAGGAGGAGGAGGAGGAGGAGGAGTTGGAGGAGGTGGAAGAGGAAAGGAGGAGGGGGAGCTGGAGGACGATGATGATGATACTGATGATGATGATGATGATGATGATGATGATGATGATGATGATGATGATGATGATGAGGAGGAGGAGGAGGAGGAGGAGGAGGAGGAGGAGGAGGAGGAAAGGGAAAAGGGAAAAGGAGGAGAAGGAGGTGGATGAGGAGGAGGAGGAGGAGTAGGAGGCGAGATCACGAAGGCGAGGATTGTGGTTTCTGGGTGCCTCGCGTCAGGTATCCGGTGCATCCGAAGGCAGAGATCACGATAAAACGAGGAGCAGCAGACACAGACATCTTGACGGGGATCGAACGTAATTACCCCGTCCTGAGATGCGTTCCCGTGCCAGAGACGCAATTTGCCAGGATAACCAGTTCCACGGATAACATCGATCGCACCAGCATTGTGTTTGATTGAGTTGGCTTGCCATAGTACCCCCTTTGAATCGCACGGCGGATCTATCGGTTAACATCTATACAGGTTTCCCATATAAGCAGGTTTTCCTGTCGAGATTGGCGTGCTTATCGCACCCAATATGTTGCAAGGATCTCACTCGAGAATCATCACGAAGTTTTCTTGAAATGCCATGGCAATTCTGCGGACGTCAAGGCGTAGGGCACCTCTCCGATGATGTCTCTTCTCCACCAGGTGTCAGACGTGATGTCCTTGTTTGTTTCAGGAGGGCCGCCTAGGACACGAAGAGGTGAGACACGCTGGTCGAAGAGCGGCCCTAGAATGACTACAATAACACACGCTACCTCACTCGTCGTACAACCTGGCTAGTACACAAGAGACTAGGGCACGCTCTCGGTGGTGTGTGACCAGCAGGACGTGCGCCGACCTGTCGATGATGGGATCACGCGCCACAATTTGGGGCGTCCCCTCATCAAAAGATCACGCCACCGTGACGGCAGGAGCGAGCCAGGCACCCTGGGCCGCAGTTGGGGCACGCGGGAGGGTGACAGGTCTTTCTAAGCAGACGGCCAATGTAAACAGCACCACCTCGGCCTGCTGGATGCGAGCTTCGGCCGGCAACTCCTGAGGGTGGGTGCACCCGTCGGGGCTCACTAACGGGGGTCAGCCAATCCCCTCTGGCTGACCCGGGCTTTGGAGCCACGTGGGGCCGATTTCCCCATTCCGCCCTCCGCTGACCCTGGTTTGGGAGCTGCTGAGCGGAAGGCCGGGCTTCGCGACAGGGCCTTGGGCAACCTGGGTTTGCGCGTCGCCGAATCCGTGCCTCTCTTCCCGCGCAGAAGTCGGCATGAAAGTTGCCCTTGGACATGGAGAGATCACGCCCGGGCAGCCCTGCAAACGACTGGTGAGTCCCCACCTGGTCCCCGAGTCGCTGGAGGAACAGCTCGCTGGGCGCAAAGGAAGGAGCGGCTGCGTCATGGCAAGCAGATGGAGAAGGAGTTGCACACTATCAAGCAGTCCGAGGAGCAGCTCGCGGCCCAGAGGCGCCACTTGGCTACCGTGGCTTAGGAGCTCATGCGTCTGGACATCGTGCACAGCGAGCTCATCCAGAAGGTTGTTGCCGCCATCGCTCGAAGGGCGGGCAGGACGTCCAGATGGAGCTGCCGAGGATCTCTTTGGATAACCTGCTCGCTTGGCATCGACATGGACGACGTCTTCACCGTGGATGCTGATGCTGAGCTTTCTCATGATGATCTCCAAGAGATGCAAGCGCGGCAGGAGCAGCTCCAGAAGGGCCTGCAGGACATGGTTCGCGAGCTTTTCGCCAAGGCGGCCGACGCGGCCCGAGAGGCGCGCGCGGCCCAGCGGGCCATGGCGACTCGCCTGGCGGCCAAGAAGCGTCGCACCGATGGCGGCTGGGCGGCTGGCGGCGAGGCGACCCCTGCACCGTCACCTGGCGCCGCCTCCTCTTCTTCCGGGGCCCCTCTTGGGCCCGAGCCTGCGGGGGGGTCCCTTGCGGGCAGGGCGGGTGGCAGGACTGCTGGCTTG
Source organism: Prorocentrum cordatum (assembly GCA_963575745.1). NCBI lineage: Eukaryota > Dinophyceae > Prorocentrales > Prorocentraceae > Prorocentrum > Prorocentrum cordatum. Next base: position 152,382 of record CAUYUJ010018743.1, read on the forward strand.
GTCGATGGCCTGCTCGACCGACTCCGCGCCGGCGCCTCCGCCCAGAGCAGCCTGGCGCAGTCGACCCCCCCGTGGGCAGGGAGGAGGCGAGCACGACGTCTCCGACCCCCTCTCGGCGCCCTCGGTTCCTGTCCTCCCAGGCCGCTCGGGAGGCGCAGCGGCTCTCGATCTGCCGACGGGGCAGCCATCTCTCCTCGGGGGGTGGCACTTTCTCGTCGACCTGGCGATGTCTTTTTGTCTGTCTTTTGGAGCTGACCCTCCGCGCCATCCGAGTTCCCCCGCCGCTGCCCGCAGTCCTGAGAATCTTGCGCTCCGAGTGCAGACGGTCGCGGCAGCGCCTGGGGAGCTACCGATGAGTGGTTGGGCTCCTCTGGGGCCCATACGGTTTTGGTGGAGGACCGCCAGGGCATCACCCAGGACGGCCTGGATATGGCCGTGGAGGGGGCCCGTCTTCTGGCCCGCAGTTGGATCGGCCCCCACTCGGCCCCCGCTCGGCTTCCTGTTTCGGGGCCCGGGGTCCTCGCGGGCATTGCCCGCCCTGCTGGGGGCCAGCAGTAGTAGAGATTTGTCATCCTGTCTGAGGGGGGCCTGGAGCTGCTGAGTCTGCTGGGGTCGAGTTTCTCGACCTCGGGCCTGCCTTTTCTTGCCGGGCGGTGACTCCAGTGTGGAACCAGAGGGGCTGATGGTTTTGGAGTTCTCGCACGACCTGAAGGCGCAGATCACTTGCCGGCTGAACCAGCATGTTTCCCTGTGCGGTCGCTGCCCAGGAAGATCGACTTTATCTTGTCAGCAGGTTTGGCCACGGCCGTGAGCTCAGTCGGGCTCAATCAATCGGCCGCCTTTTTTCTTCGCAGGCCCGTGGATCTTCGCTTCCACGCTGGCCTCGCGTTCTTCCGCTCGCTCTCCTGATCGGCCCGATGAGGGGGCCTCCCATCTACGATCACGATCGGGTTTGGGGCTTGGTTGACAAAGGCTTCGAGAGGGCTCGAACTGAGCAGTGGGGCCTGGCTGATTCGATTCTGAGCTCAGCCTACGAGGTCTGGGCTAACGCGTGCGCGGGAGAGCTGTTCTCCACGATAGGGGGGTCTCGCTGCCCCATCGAAGCGCGAGAGGGAAGGATGTTCGGTCGGGGCAAGGAGGGGCCGCGGTGCCCCGTGCTTCATGCGGCGCGATGGCTCCGCGCCACTTTTCGTGTGACCTCCTGGGATGCGTCGCAGTTCCTGTGGCGATCTCCTCGCGGCTTATCTCTCCATCTTCAGCACAACCAACTAGAGCCAACAACCTTAATAAGGACGCGCGACTTTGCTCAGGATACCCTTGCGTCCTTGCTCTTCCATGCTCTTGCGTCCTTAAGGTTTTCGTCGTCCGCCGCCCCAAAAATCCCAACTTCGGCTTCCGAGGGTCTTGCGTCCATACCGCGCGTCCTTATTAGGGTTTTTGACTGTAAGAAAGGCTGGGGCTCGTGGCCCTTGGGGGGTCAACGACGGATCGAAGGGAGCGCGTCCAGTTGCGGCGGATCCTGCTGCGTGGCGCCCAGCCACCGCGCTATCGAAGTTTGTGTAGGTTGTTTCGGGCTCCGGGGAGCTTCTGCGCGCGGGGGCGGAGCGTTTCGGCGGCCTCGGCCGCTTCCAGCGGCCCTGGCGTTCGAGGCACCCTCAGCCCGCCCCTCCCTCTCCTGTCCGCGACGGACATGCGTTCTGCCTCCAGGCGCTTTTTGTGAAGGACTGCCGTGGGGCTGGACGGGTTCCGCGTGCAGCGCTGCTCTCTCTCGCGTGTCTGATGGGGCCCTTGGTTCGTTGGCCCAGCTGCTTGCTGGCTTCTGGCGCCCTTCTGCGGCAGCTTCGGGCCCTGATCGTGGCCCAGGCCAGCGAAGTCCAAGTCGGGCTTCAGATCCATCGGCGCGCTCGGCCGCCCCTGCCGCTCGGGGCGAAAACGCGGAGATATATCGCCTTCGAGCGGGGGTCCGTTCGCGACGGGCCCTACTGGGCCGCCAGCGTGTTCACGGGGGCCCAGGACGTCGCGCGGCGCCAGTGCTTCCGATCCGAGGCCAGCGGGGGCCGACGCGAGGAGGCTGCCACCATTCTCTGGCATGTGACCTAGTGTTGCGAGCAGGTCCCCCTGTCCCTTCTCGAGCGTCGCTGCCGCCAGCACTGGATTGGACCTTGCCGTCGCCGCGGTGTGCCTTGCAGCCTACCGAGGAGGACGGTGCGTGGTGCTGGCCTCTACCGTTTCTCCTGCGCAAGCGCTCTGCGCGGCGGTGTTCTGGCTTATCGCGGTCGTCTTCGTGGCGTTCGTGGAGGTGTCCCAGGATGTAGGGGTGAACTTGTTGAGGCCCCCCCCAAACAAGAAAAACAGCGCTCTGCGCGGCGTGGTCGCTGGGTGTGGGTTCGCCGCGTCCATGGTCCGCGTCTTTGGGCTCGATGCTTTCCATTCGGTTTTGGTCCCAGGGCACCTGTTTTTGGGCGTCTACTTTGACCGCGCTGGCCTCAAAGCTTTTGGGCCCATCGATTCGGTCGTCGGGGGTCTTCTCGAGTCGGGTGACGAGCCTCATTGAGGGGTCGCAACTGATGGTTGCGGAGATTTCCGTGGGCAAAGCCGCCATGGTCTGTTCCTCCATGGTTGCGGCGTCTCGGCGGCAGCAGCATTTCGGCTCCTTGGCCGGTCCTGTTCAGGAATCGGTGGTGAACTTGGGGATTGACGACGCTGGGGGGAAGGCCAGGGCCAGATAACCCGCGAGATTATGTTGCTGGGGCTTTTCCTGCTTTGCAGTGCGGCTGCGAAGTTCACGTTTTTTTTCCGGGGGAGGGGCTGGCCGAAGTGCGTCGTTTGGCTGGCGCGTTTCTCAAGCCTTCCGCAACCCGACGCGGTTCGGCACGGCTGCTCCCGTCTTGCGCTATGCGCGTGGATTGTGGGGTCGGCGCGCGCCCGCCACCCCCTCGGCCTTCCCTTGGGGATTTCTGAAGGACTCTTGGAACCAGGCTTTCAATCGGCCCTGCACCAGCTGGAGGGCGGTGGCTGGCCCCTTGGAGGCCATGGGGCTCTCGCTGGCCAGGCTTGGCTGTGCTGTGTCCCAGCCCTTCGGGGGTTGTGGGCGACCTCGGGGCTCGTGATTCGTTCGCCCTGGCCTCCCCTCCCCTGCCTAGGAAGGTCCTTCGCGAGTCTTCTCGTGGGCTTTGGAGCGGCGGGCGGGGGCCAAGTGCGCCCGGGACAACGGGTTGTGCTTCGGCATCGTTTTGGAAGGTCCGTCGCCCAAGAAGCACTCGGCCCTGGGCAGGGGCCGAATTCCGCGCCGTCTGCTGCGACAGAATGTGGCCCATGTCTCGCGCGGTGGCTGCTGGGTATCAAGTTGAAGACGCGTGCGCCAGGTGCAGGGGGCCAGGCGACGCAGTGTTCCACCGCCTTCGGGCTTGTAGGTCTTGTGAGGATCTCCGCGCTGAGCTCGTCCCCGCTGAAGTGTTTGGGGCGCGCCAAACAGCCGGACCTCTCGGAAGTGGAGCGGATCCAGCTCGAGGTGGGTCTCAGCCCTCACCCTGGCGACTGGTGGTTAACGCCCTTCGGACAGGACGAAGACCAGCCGCCTGTTGCAATCTATCCAGTGGCTTCGCCATGCAATCGGGCGAGTGCGAAGGGCTGGTGGGTGATCTCTTTCTGGGTGGCTCTTGTCAGAAGTCTCCGATCGAGGAGCTCCGGAGGGCGGGGTGGGGGACAGCAGAGCTCTCGCCCGAAGGGGGGCTCTGAGCCTTCCTGTGCGGCCCCCTCTCGCCCAGCTATCCCCAGACTGGTCGGGCCGCTGAGAATTGGGCCCCAGCTTGCGCGGCAGCTCGCCTCTCTCCGCGCCCCGCTGGTTTCAGGAGTGACTGTCAGATTGTTGTGAAGCTGTGGGCCCTTTCTAGGCCCGAGCGTTATTCGCGCCGACGCAGGCATCCGGGCCTTCTATTGCAAGCCGACGCCTTGTCCGACGGAGGGAGGCCCTGGGACGAATAAAGTGGGAGCCCACCTTGAATCAGACCCCCCCCTCGACTTCGACGAGCTCTCGAGGAGGAGTGGGAACGACTGGGCCAATCGGGCCGCTGAACCGGGGGCCGCCCTCATCCTGACGGCTCCGAGGAGGACTG